>VDFB02105785.1:435697574-435713600 GCA_007258455.2 Sequoia sempervirens | reverse complement strand
CTCCTCCTACAAAGAAAACAAGCAAATCTATTAATGTGCTGAATTATTTAGTTGCATTGAAATGTCAATAAGGGAAGTGGGAATATGAAGGGAGTATTGTAATAATCTTGATTGTTGCAGTCACATAGATCTTGAAAGACGGAAAGTTGATGGCTAACGAATGAGAAATAACATATTAAAATAAAATAAAAACAACTATGCAAATATTAGTCTCCAGAGGCACTTCTCTAAGAATTTGAAGGGAATTAAATGCAGATTATGTAACTTCCAAAAGAAATCGATGAAAGGTAGAGAAAGGGGCTGCAATATAGAGCAAGAGGAGGGTGACTCATAAGGAGTTGTGGAGATTTCCAGGTTGCACCAAGGAGAGTGAGAAGCGAAGGATTCAGTGAGGAAAAGCAAGGGCACATATCAGCACAAAGGAGAGGTTGCGTAGGGAATGCATTGGAAAAGGGGCTGCCAAAGAAATTGGTTAAAGAATGACTTGGGTGAAAAGCCAATGCTTATGGAGGAATTCAATGGAAGTGAAGGGGCCCTATTGTATTTAAAATGCAGACAAGAAACTCAAGAGAGGGCAATGCATTAGAAGAAGAGAATAAGGGTGTGTGGGAGAGCGGGTGTATGTGAGTTGAGAGAGTGTGGGATGAAGGAGAAACAAATGAATGCCAGTGAATAGAGGTTCGACCCAGAGGTGTAAAAGAGGCACATATTTTGCTAGAAGATTGGAAACTTCAAGGAAGAAAGAGTGAAAAATACAGAGGAGACAATGTGTGTGGTGTGAAAGAGAGCAAAGAGGTCAATTGTAAATAATAAATTACAATTTGATGTAGTTATGAGTTTTGTTTAATAAAAGAATTTTGTCATTTGTTGCAATCTTTATTTTATTGTTGGATTTAGGCAGAGATTTGCTTGTGATTGTGGTGTGTGGGTGAGATTTTTTCGCAAAGGGGAGGTGACCCCTCTTGTGTCAACATCCAAACACCATGAATGTGAGAAATGATGGTGAAACATTCACATAATTCAATTATTGCAATGGATTCCACATTCTCAATGAATAAATATGGTGTAAGTAAAACAATGTTAATTATATTTATGGATCTTAATGAAATCATTAATTTATTCTACTAAATATCTAATAACTTTTCAATGGTTTATTCATGTGTAGTATCAGTTATATACCTTGCTTGTATTTGATGAACAATAGGTTGGTATATTTGTTGCATGGGCCATATCCTCAAGAAATAAAGTTGAGGATATAAATGAATGGCTAAAAGAAGTTTATAAAAAAGGGAAACAATGTAAAGAAGATTGGAATGTCAATGCATTTATGAAAGACAATGCTAGTGTTGAGTTTGAAGCAATCAGGTTTTTATTGGCCTTAATCTTTAATTTAAACTAAAGTAAATTTGTTGTAATTGTTTGATATTTAGTCTATAAAAACATATATTTCATAATTAACAACAGAAACTGGTATCAATTTAACAATTTTTTATATATAATGCTACTTATGAGCTTTTATAATGTAACTTGTAGATTATCCTTTGATTTCTAGGTACTTTTATGTATTTGGAATGTATGTAGGGCATGGTTGAAGAATGTATATAGCTAAGTCAATCTGTAATTAAAATATGTGGGATAGTTGAACATTACATGTTTGAACCTCATAGCTTGATATTATGTTTTATAATCTAGGTATGTCAGTGATAAGGATGTTGGAACTCACATGTTCGATAGATTGGGTGAGATAATGTATGCAATGAACGATAACAAAGACATCACTACTCACCTGATAAGAAAAATCATGGAGGAATTCAAAAAGGAGAAGAGATTTATTGATTAGTTTCAAAAAACTCGGTGTCATGATGAGACTCGTATTGGTAAGTTCATTAAATTATTCATTATAGTTTTTATACATTTACATTGTTTAACTTTTTTTTATTTATACTAAGATATCATTTTGTTTGTTTGTATAGCGATGTGGGAAAAAACTATAGAAGTTTCCCTCATGCAAATCAAGAAACCAATGCTTCCATAGAGTCATACCACTACCACATCAAGAGTCACTATTTAAGTGATCATTCTAAGAGATTCACGAGGAGAATGGATTGGCTTAATCCATACACTTCTTTATGAGGTTGAGTCATTCTATAAAAATAAAAGGAAAGGAATTTGCAATTATCTGGGTTTTTTACTAACTTCAAAAAAGAAAGATATTGTACGCAACTACATTAGAGAGGTCAAAAAATACCAAATATAAATTGTTATCCATATGATATCCTCCCTAACATGTACCAAATAAGAAACCAAATAGTTCCGACAAAATGGTATCTTGTTAGAAAATTTAGACCAAATTTGCATGTGTGTGACTGTTAGTGGGAAAAGAAGGGAAACGTGTGCAAACATGTGTTAAAGATTTTAGATCTTCTAAAGAGAAACAAAATGAATGAGAAAGATCAACTTGTTGGTAAGGGTCATTTGAGATTTAAGTTTAATATTTATATGGTAAATGATTATTATATTTTTCTCAAAAGTAACTAAATTAATCTCGTAAAATTATAGATGGTGTTACTCCATTACTTGATAATGATGACAATGTCAGAGGGAGTTTTATAAGCCACAAAAATAATATCATTAGTAATGTCGTTATGATCTTTACAATTAAATATTAGTCAATTTTTTATTTTTCTCAAAATTAATTAAATATCTTAATCCAATTATAGATGGTTGTAATCAAATAGAAGATCAAGATGTGCTCCAGGTTGTCATTGGTGAAAACCAAAGAATAGGTAAATTTCAATGTCGTCGTTTTATAATAAAATATTAAGATATTTTTGAATTTTTTAGATTTAATCATTTTTATTTGTATTACAAATGGTTGGAAATCATTTGATGCTTCGAATGATAACTTTAAAAATGTTGTTGACTATTTAAATCATTTGCTCCAAAATTTACCAACTAGTGAAGATGAAAAAATAAATTTACTCAATGTATTGAGAGATTGAGAAAAGATATCCATACATCTCTTCCTTCCACTTCCAAATTTACATTAATCTCTGGCTCAAAGAACATGTCTATGAGATGAATATCACCATGGTTCATTCCAAGAAAAATGTGCAAACATCATTCAATTCATCGAAGAGACAATGTCATTTCTAAAGACTTGAATAAAACAACTTTTCAATTCCCCTCTAGAGGATGTAAAAAACAAAAGGAAAAAAGGTCATTAATCACTCAGGCATCACAATACAAGAAGAAAGAGTTGTTATCATGCAACAACACAATAAGTACATTTATTCAAAAGAATTTTAGTAATTTGCATAACAATACTTCTTGTTTTTATTTAACATGTTAAATATATATTATTGTAGGTTGGGATGATCAAGAAAGTACTCAACGACGTCAATTACCTTTCTCTATTGATCTAAACCAAAAAATAACAGATGAAATACAACTTATAGATGGTAAATTTTAACTATTAAATGTGTTTATTAATTTTATAGATAGTTTTTCAATTCCTATCTCTAACCACATTTCTATATTTAATAAATTTACTATTGTTTATATTTATTATATAATGTGATTTTACACTTGAAAACTTTATCTATGTAACTGATGTTTTAAATGTGCATGTCATTGTAGCTTCAGAGGATCAACAAAACAGTAAAGAACATATGTTACCTTTTTCTATTGATCTTAACCAGACAACAACAATAGATACAATGCAAAGTGGAGATGGTATAGAAATTATAGAATGCACTTCAATCAATTTTATGTCTTTAATTTGTAAATTAGTTTTTTTAAGTTGATGTGTTAAATGTGCATGTTATTGTGGCTTTAGATGATTAACAAAACACCCAACAACATATGTTACCATTTTCTATTGATCTTAACCAAACAACAACAACAATGGAGGTAATGCAAAGTAGAGATGGTAACAATATGGTAATTTGAAATTTCTAAATTATAGTAGATAAGTTTTTATTTGGTGGCCTAATTTATTTACTATTGAGTTAATTAATCAAATTTTTGGTTTGACTTGTTATTGTGCATTCAACTTTGTATCCATCAAGTGGCATGAGGAGGATAGATTTTGATGATCCACCACAAGTTTCGGACTCGTCGGAGACATGGGATCAATTGAACTATTAGGTTTTGATGTGTAGTTATTCACCATGCACATTGCATATAGACCTTGAGATGGCATATGAAGTTTGAGATGACATGCAACTTTTGTAAAAAGTATTTTGAGTTGGTATAAATTCCAATTTTGTATATGTGTAGAGAATTATTCTACACTTTTATATATAAAAAAATGATATACAATATTATGTTTCCTTATGTGCATGCTTTCCATCTTTAAACATTTAAATCTAAATGTATATTCACTAAATAGAATGCTTGAATTATAAATAATAACATGTTATATATTTATTTCTTTCAATTTTACTTTCCATGATGACTAGAAATCAATATTTAATATGATTTTTCCTTATGTGTGTGTTTTCCAATTTTAAACATTTAAATATATATGTTTTCTTTATGTGCATGTCATAGTTAAATATATGATTGTCTTATAATAACATGTGACCATATATAATTGGTGTTTTTTGCATTTTGTTTATTTTTTGAGCTTCCTACTATACCTACTCAAGGTCACCATGATCCATCATATCATGGTGTGCTTTGACTGGTAGAAATAGGAGCATACCTTGGCTTTTTGTGATTGTGTTTTCTTGGTTATCTTGTGTTGTACCCACCAAGATCCATCACAATCTTTTGTTACACTTGGGAATCCTCATACATGTTTGTGGTTTTCCAACATCGACCTCACCATTTTTGTATTTTGGACTTTGTGATATGTTGGGCTAACCTTTCTTGTTTTTTGTGTCAATCTTATGCATGCGATATGAAGTCACCTTGGTTCCTCATACCCTAGTGCATACTACATGCTATATAAAATTAAGTTCTCACTACATTGTTGCATAATGCATAACATCAAATTGTTCAACCCCCCATCCTACCATATACCATTCCCATTCCCTCATATTTCATCTCCATTCCTATAATTGGTGTTTTTTGCATTTTGTTTATTTTTTCAGCTTCCTACTATACCTACTCAGGGTCACCATGATCCATCATATCATGGTGTGCTTTGACTAGTAGAAATAGGGGCATACCTTGGCTTTTTGTGATTGCGTTTTCTTGGTTATCTTGTGTTGTACCCACCAAGATCCATCCTGATCTTTTGTTACACTTGGGAATCCTCATACATGTTTGTGGTTTTCCAACATTGACCCCACCATTTTTGTATTTTGGACTTTGTGATATGTTGGGCTAACCTTTCTTGTTTTTGGTGTCAATCTTATGCATGAGATATGAAGTCACCTTGGTTCCTCATACCCTAGTGCATACTATCACATGCTATATAAAATTAAGTTCTCACTACATGGTTGCATAATGCATAACATCAAATTGCTCAATCCCCCATCCTACCATATACCATTCCCATTCCCTCATATTTCATCGTCATTCCTATAATCTCTTTCATAATCATTAGGTTTTGAATGTGCAAGTGCACATCCCCCCATCACTTTTCTCATTAGATTGGTTTAGTTTTGGCTAGTGCACTAGGGTTTTGCCGATCATCTATCCATCTTTTCACCATTGCATAATCATTTCATTTGCATTAAGTTCTTTAGGATTTTTTATTCTAAGTATTTTTTCATCATTTGATAATCATTTCATTTGCATTAAGTTCTTTAGGATTTTTTATTCAAAGAATCTTTTCATCATTTCATTTGCATTAAGTTGTTTAAAATTTGTTATTCTATGTAACATCCCGCTACGCAACCCCGATGGGTAAGAGCCAAAAGAGGACTAGATAAAAAAATAAATGAAAACATACAAAATAACTTACACATAAAGCAGTTGCCAATATGATATAATGACAACAAACAGGGCCAAGCATGGCCGTACACAACCCAAAGGAGAGGACTAATCCACCCTCCAAAGAAAAAAATCCAAACATGAGCAAATAAGATAGCTCCAGAACTTTTTCTCTGGAATCCCCTACTCCCGAAATTTTTTCTCTGGAACCTTTTGCTCTGAAACTTCCTGCTACTCCAAAAATTCCTGCTCTGGAACTTCCTACTCCAGAACCTACTACTCTGGAACTTTCTCCTCTGAAACCTGCTACTCTAGAACTTCCTGCTGCTTCAGAACTTCCTGTTGCTCTGAAACTTCTTGCTCTGGAACCTACTGCTCTGGAACTTCCTGCTCTGGAACCTGTTGCTCCGGAACTTCCTGCTCTAGAACCTACTGCTTAGGAACCTACTGCTCCATAACTTCCTGCTCTGGGACCTTGCAGCAGTGACACAGCACAGCAAATAGAAAGCATCGATGCGCTGAAACTATAGCAGTAGCAACACAGACCAAAACAAAAAGCGGCGATGTGCCAGAACTTTTGCAAACTAAAACATGAAGGAAATATACAACCAAAGTTCTAATCTTTGCATGGAAAATATTGAAGAAAAAATCCATTATGATCATCATAATACAAGCGAGTCTGATACCAACATCGGAACTCGTAAATCAAATATAAACATCACATTTCTTCTCATTAATCCATATGATTACATTTTCACTCTCAAGCGAGTACAATATACATAAAGGAATATATAAGAGTACAAAGGAATACCAAAAAATAAAATACATCAACAGACTAAATACGAACAAGAACACCTCCAATTGATGCTCCAATAACCTGAACATTGGTCCCCAATGGCGGTGTCAACGCCTCCCTACCATGTGGACTCAAAAGAGGCCACCCCACCGTGCTCGAAGGTAGTCACAAGACCCAAGTAGAAAAAAATAAGGAAAGGGTAACATATAGCCAACACTCACATTAGACACGACGCAAACATGGAATACAATGCATTAAAGCCAATATCACAACATGAAGATGCTCATACAATGAAATATCAGATACTACTCACGACTACTAAGGTATGAGGTGCTAGAGTGTAGACCAGATGGAATGTCATCATGTGTGCTTGAAGGGATGGCACCACACAGAAACAAGTATACCTCTCATACAGACAAGGAAAACTCAATCATGCCTAAATCAACACCCTGCAGATGGATAGGCCATTTCGAGTGCATGCTTAGCCTTTACAAGCACTTAAGGCCATGCACGAGGACTCATTATCTTATAATGTTTTACCCCATTATTTTATTTAGTTATTACTTGTTTACTCTAACTCTGCTACTAGTTCCTCTGGCAGCCACCTGTCAGCAACCTGTGGGCCCCAAACCCATAGAGAGCCACTCCATATGACCACTCTATTTCTTAGACCTATACTCATCTCGTTTAACCAAAACGAGGGATCCAAAGCATACATGAAACAAAAGGAAAAACCACAATTTATGTCATAGAAACCATTTAAAACAACCAAGCTAATAATGTTGTAAGAAGACACATTTAATAGTTGTAAATCAATATGAAATGGAGGCATAAAAATTCAAATTGTCCGGATTAAAATTCTAAGCCTAGCCCAGTTTAGATTTTGGCGTTTCAAGTTGAAATCCACCTTTAATTTTTGAGTTTAGGACAAAAAATGAAATGTTGTTCTGAAAAACGTCTTTTTTTCAAACTAAGCAAGAAAATCATCAAAAAAAAAAGTGCCTAGATTTCAAATCTGCCAAAGACCCAGTTGAGATCTTGGAATTTCTACATGAAATCCACCCTTAGATTTCATTTTTATCAAGAGGATAATGAACAACAAATAAAAAACACGTTTTTACAAATTGGGAAAAAGAGAAGAATAAGAAAGAACCCATAAATCAGATTTTGTTCAACAACCCATTTCATATTTGTTGGAAATGAACAAAAATCTATCATACAAAATATTACAGGGCAGCAAAATGGATTTAAAACATTCATCATTCAAACCCTTAAGCAATACAAAAATGAAATAGAGTTCCTTCAATTTTCATACAATAAAAATAACCCAGATCAGAAAAATCTCAGCCATACAAGAAACATGAGTAAATGCCCAAATTACCAATCATACAACAATGAAGAGTAACAGATAATTACCTCAATTTTCCCCAAAACAGAAAAGGAGAATTGCTTAATGAAGAAGACACGACCAAGCTCCAAAACTAGATAGCAAGTAAGGGATGGCCCGTTGATTTCAACAAGCTACTACCCACAAATTTCTTCTCAGGCAAACTTCCACAATCACCCCAACTTAGTCGTCCAAATCATGGGGTTTTCTACTCCATGCAGAACAACAAATTTTCTTTTTCCTCTCCAAAATAATGATCCCCTAAACAAAACTCCCTTTCTTTTTTATATTTTCCCCAGAACCATAAAAAAATAAAGTATTTGATAAAATTAGCTATTAAAGCTCCCCCAAAAGGAACAATTAATTAAAGTCACAAAAAGCAACATTAAATACACACAAGCTCCCCAAGAAGATTTAAATAAAACTATGAGGGCTCATAAAAGGGATTAATAAAATCATTTAAAATTTCCAATGAAATATACCATTCAAATATAAAATCAATTAAACACAATGAAATACCATATATGAAACAATGAAAAGATGCCAATAAAACCACATCAAGACACCAACAACCAAAATAAATATATATAATCCACATAAAATATTAACAAAAACCAAGACAAAATACCCCAACAAAACATACTGGTAAACCACATACAACTGAAAGGTGCGCCGAAACATATGGCTGAAAGGTGCTCCGGACGTTACCGTTAGGTAACCGGACGGTAAGACATCAACAAGGAAAACACTGCCCTAACAAAGTATAGTGGGATAGGGTAGGGGACATTTGGCCGGTAACTACCTCCAGTAACCACCATCAGGGAATATGAGTATGCTCAGGCTTGTGGATCCAGGCGAAGTCGATACTCAGTACTTGCATCACTTCCAATTACACGTCAAAGTACATGTGCATATACATATAGTCCAAAACAACATCAATCATCAGGAAGGGATTCATGATATCGTAAGCCTCTCGAATATGAGTGTTATGGCATCATCCCTATCATATCCATAATCTTACATAAGCAATAATAACAATATATAAACATATAAGCATGTAATCCAGAATAATAGCTAAACATGATAACCTTTCATATAACCATCAATGTCTAATCTCATTATAACAACATTTAACATTTTAAAATATCAAATCAAAATCAGAATGCTACCTTACCAGCCTGAGATTAGAGAGGTGTTACATTCTAAGCATTTTTTCATCATTTCATAATTATTTTATTTGTATTAAGTAGTTTACATTTTTTTATTCTAAGCATCTTATCATAATTCCATAATTAGTTCATTTGCATTAAGTTGTTTATAATTTGTTATTCTAAACATCTTTTCATCATTCCATAATCATTTTATTTGGATTAAGTTGTTTAGGATTTGTTATTCTAAGAATCTTTCTCTACTCGAGAATGGACAATACCTCCCATAACAAGATATTGGTAGTTATTTTTTTAGCCGGCCGATTATGCCGAGTGGGTCTAGAACTTGGATCTTCTTGGCCTAACTTGGATTAGTTCAAAATTTTACCCTCTCACTAGTGGCATTAGTTATTGTGAAACTTGGATTATTTGGTGGAATTTAATAAAATGTTGAATGTTTACATATTTCTTTTATGGTATATTTATCATGGATCTCATGTAATACTTGTGCATGTAATATGGTAGTTTTAGTCATGGCATTGTAGGTCAATAAAATTTCACTGGATCTTCCAAGACAAGGAATAGTAAATCAAATGCAAAGTTGATCCTCTTTATTTTCAGTTTATTTCCTCTATAAACTCATTTCTTTTTTTCTTTTTCTTTTTTGCATATTTAGTTAGTTTAGGAGTAGGCTAGGGTTACAATAGGATCTTATTTTTAACATGTTATAAATAACTTTTCTCATGTTTGCAAGTTGTCCTATTTTTTATAGTATTTAAATAAAGTGTTCATTTTTGTGCAATAGGTGATTGGAGCATCTTGTTTATGCATTATTTATCTTATTTTTTGACCTCCTAATGCCAATAGCCACATGATTAATTGATTACTAGCAACCCCTTATAAAAGTACAACTGTAACATACGCCACTAGATTATCCAACATTGTCTAGATCTGACACGAAGGGACCATGGGGTTCTCAATCTGTTGAGGTTGGTTTTCTTTCAAGAGAGGTGGTGAATTGGTGTTCTACTTGTATATCAATGAGTGTATCAAAGAAATCCTCAATAGGTACACATATTAATAACTAGAAAATTAGTTATAATTATAATAGTATTTACCTAAAGGAAAATGCTTATAAAAGGAATGTAGAAAAATTACAAATTTATAGAAATAATATAAATCTATTAAAATATTAAGTTCTAGCTATTATTTAATTTATTTTAAAGTTTATTAAGAAGCCTTTATAAGGGAAAAATGATAAATAAATATAATATCAAATCTAAAATAATTTAATGATATATTGAAATGTATTTTAACTTTCATTATAAATCTATAATTTTGGGATAGGAAAAACTCATAATGGGATAAAAATAAATTAGCATCTCCAAAGCAAGTAACACATTATATAAATAGACTAAAATGATAGACCTCCCACATAATTATCATTCTCTCACCTTGGATTTGTAGGCATATTTTCCCTCTCTCCTAAATATTATCTTTTATTTTTAGATTATGGGGGCAAGCGTTGTGTGTGGAGGGATAAGATCTAGTCCTAAGGTGGGTTTTCCTACTAGCATTTATGTCAAATGATCTTAAGTGTTAGCTAGGGTTTCTTTTATCTTTCTTGTTCTAATAATTTTGCTAGATGTGGGAAAGGATCTATCTATATTTCTCCTTTATCTTTGGTGTCTCCTATTGAGATGTCAATGATAGATTCTGCTCATGTCGCATCTTATTTCATTGATACTAAGGACAATGTTCCCCTATGGTTATCAATGTTATTGTTTTGAACAACATTTCTTAGACCATAGTACATAGGAGGAAAAAAAGGTCCTCCAAAAATTATTACAAACCCCCACAATTTTTTACTTCATTTCCAACATAGGGAAATGGGGATGCCAAATCTAATTTAGGGACTATGTATTCTTGGCCCTCTTTGGTCTTGTGGTGTTGTTATCTTTTTTATGTTTTTATAGGTTGAACTCATGTAGCCTTTGATGTAGCTATTTGGTTAATGTCATGTGGGTGTTGTAGGTAGTCTACAACCTTAGTGTTGTTTCATTGTTGATAGTCCTTTGTTTGGTGCTAAGTATTGTTGTCATATCTATTATGGTCTTTGCAGAAGGTTAGGCCCTTTCAAAACCCTCTATTTACCCTTAATAATTAAAATAAAAATTAATACAACTATATAGTAATATATTTTCACTAGATCTTTTTTTTATTCAATGGGAAAATTGTAATTTAAAAAGTATAAGCTTATATTATCTAAATGAGAGTTAAATTAGTTTATTGTAAGAAGAAAAAAAAGACTATTTGGATTATATAAGAAGGTGAAATTATCTTACTATTTTATTTGGTTAAGTCACACATTTGTTTATGCATTATTTGCTATGGTTCAAGAAACTATCATGCTAACCACAACTACCCATCTTATGCCAACAACCAATTCTAGACTAATCACCCATTTGGATTAGTCATTGTACACTATAGCTAGTGTCATCCTCATACTAGCCACATTAGTCAACTCCACTAACCTCCAATAATATGGCCAACTTAAGTGGGCTAGTGACAAAGGTTGTGTAGCTAGGCTTTACACTTGCCCATTGTATTTGATTAAAAAAATTTAAATCCTTTTCAACAAATACATTTTGAACATATATGGCAATCATGGCACGCCATGAGATCACATCTCTTTGAGACATTTTGTCAAATAATTCACTTTTTTTTTATGCTTCCACATTTCCAAGACATCTACAAATTTAACATCTAACAAAAATGCCTAATGAATTGACAATACATTGTTTGAGTCAAAAATAAGGTGACAACAAATACACATTACTAACCTCATATACATTGTACATGACTTAGGAGTAAGTGAGAAAAGATCATCACAAAAAATCCTAGCACATTTCTTTTATTTTTTAACAACTTTTTTCTAATGTTTCTTGCTTACATCAAACCACTATAACTTCGCTCTACCTAAACATCATTTAATTTAAAAATTAAATAATTAATAGTAATTTAACATCTCATTTAATCCAAAAATGATAAATAATTATCTTATTTTTATTAACCAAATTTTAATTTTAACTATTAAACTCCATTATATTTTTAAAACCTCTTTAAAAATTACATAAATTAAAAAATAAAAATAAAAAACCTAAAAGTCCATTCCATGGAGTTCGGGGTACATATACCCTGTCCCTTGATGCCATGGTAATTTATCTTCCCTTTAAGAATTATTGTACGTGATAATTTTGATCTACCCTGTCCCTTGGACAAATGAATTTGACTAAAGAAAAAAACATGGTTACATCCTAATAGCAATATCATAACATGTATTTGCCTCACACTTTCCCCCATTCCACACAACAATAATATAAAGAAGTGACATTTACAACAATCTACAAAACAAACCATAATAACTATCACATTGTAGTAAATTTTCCTCATGTTTCATTGTTAAAAAAAATAAAACAAGATATTTGTATTCCATTGCCTCAATTGAGAGCGCCGGGTAGCTTAAATCCTTAATGAACCGGGAGAAGATTGATCAAAATAAATGCAAAGTGTGACAGAGATTGAGACCTTAATAAGAGTTACCGGATGTGGTAACTCTAGTATGTGTTGCGTAAGGTATAAACTATGCCAGCTTTTGACGTTTGATTTTGACAATAAAAAATATGTTGAATTTCTTGTATAAATTTATATCCCAATAATAAAATTCGATCAAACCATCGTATGATTATTAGTATTATATTAAAAAAATGTAGATGATTATTTTTTATTTTTTTAAAAAATTTAGGTGAAGGGCTAATGATATCCATCCTTGCTTTTGTAAGTGGTAAGTCTTTTAAACTCTAAACAAAATATAAAATGGTATTTATAAATTTTCTTTCTCAAGCAAAGTCTTGGTGTTCTGGGTGGATTGAAACAAATCTGTAAGACCCCACCTTACATGTGATTAGTAAAACCCTAATCTATTTCCCAAATAGATGGTAAGATGTATTGTGGATGATAAATAATGTGATTATTTGTTAATACTATTGATTTTTATTCTGACATTCTATTGATGTTACCATGAAGGAAACTATCAGATTAATGTGATATACGATTATTGCTTATGGTTTCATTGGTAATGTGTAGGATATGCAGTGGAAAGGGAAGACCATTGAGAACACACCGAAAGGACATCTTGGGATATGAATTTGACCCTTTTGGGGGCTTAGGAAGAAATAAAATTAATGTGTTGGTGGATTAAAGTTGTGAGGGTATTTAATTATGTTCATATAGGTGTAAGTGGGGTTAAGGGTTAGGAACCCTTATCCAAGTTTGAATTTCGGATGGATCCTTAAATGGGCCAAAAAGAAACCCCCTAGGGTCTATACCATAGTGGTAGGGGTCAAGTGGGTATATAATAGTGCCCCAAGGACATGGTTTGACCCCTGAAAAGTCCTCATAATGGAGGGTGTCGAGTTTTGAGGAGAGGATGAGAAGAAAAGATGGAGGGGTTGTCCAAGGGCATGCCTCCTCTTTAATAAGGAAAAGACTCTCATTGATGGAGGTAGGTACACCTTACACCTCTCCATTCAAAGTTTGCAATTTGAAACTCCTATATATTTCGGAGATGGAGAAAGAGTGGGGTGTTACCCACTTCTCCTCTTGGAAAACTTTAGTAGAGATGGTAGAAAGAATGAGAGAAGGAGAGGAGTTCACCTCTTTGGGAAGATAGTGATCAAGATGGCTTGGTTTGGAGAGGCAGAATGGATAAAGAAGTTCAATCCCTTCACCTAAATAAAGAAAAAAAAAAGATAAGTTCCTCCTATCTTCATTTACCCTTGTTTATTGGTTGTAAGGTGACATAGAATAGGGATCATGGTTGAAAATGGAAAGTTGAAAACCTAGATGCATAAAAATTGTATTATGTTAGTGCTATCTTTTGTAAAAATGAGAAAAGACTCCATTTATCATCATGGAGCTAAAATAATTCCTTGCTCAGGGGTATGGCTAGAGCCCACGAGGCTCCATGATGTCATTATGGTAGGGTGGAGAGCAAGATGTGATTGTTGATGTGTTAATGTCTCCTATCTCCTCTTATGTGACATTTGTGATATTGATAGTTTAGTATATTGGGGTAATGAGGGAATGAAAAGAGAAAGCTCTTTATTCTTTGATTTGTATTTTTGTAAATGGCTGTAATAAGAATGTGGAAGTACCTTTTCTTGTTGTTTACTTTAAGGGTAATGCTTAATGGGAAATTCTCTTGTAATGAATCATCCAATATTGTGTTTATTTGAGTGTAAGGGAGAGAGGTTAGAGCATTGTAGTTTCTATTATGTACAAGAAAAATAATCAAAGTTGGAGAGTGATGAAAAGCAAGATTAATGTAAGAGATTTTAGTTGTTGGGACTATTGAGTCTTAGAAATATGTGTAAGAGGCAAAAAGATTTTAGATAAATTTATTTCTGTTTTGTGTACACTAAGTACAGATTTATATGTTGTTAATATTGCAAAAAGGGAAAGACTGTAAATAAATATACAAATCATTCAGTAATAAAAGCCAAAATATATCATTCACACTTGCTGCAAAATGGAAGTGTATTGCATTGCAGTTGTTAAAAAAATATATATTGAAGAGTTAAATTTTTCTAATATGTAGTATTTCTCTCTTTAATATACAAATAAACATATGAAATAATTCATTACTTTCAGCATAAAAATAGTGCACAATTAATTTGTATTCCTTTACTCATAAATACAAAATGTATTATACATATAAATTATATATTTAAATCAACTTACAGAAACATCTTTATTCTTATTCTACATTTATTTATTTATTTACAAACCAAAATAAATAAATAATATTAAAACGTATATTTGTATTAATAAATTTATCCACGTTAAAATAATTATCATATACATTGAAATACAAATTAAAATATATATATAAAAATAAAGTTTAAAAATAGAATGAAATTTGAATAAAATTAAAAAAAAGAAATAAAGGAAACGTAGCTCCTCCCCAAACCCTAGCCACAGCTGGGGTGGGGAGGGCAAGGCCTCTCCAAATCTGCTGGGCACGGTCTACCTCAGTAGGGGCACGGCCAACACAGTTGCCGCCGTTGCAAACAAGAAAGGCTGCGGCCGTGAGCCCAAGGCCTGTGAAATCTTTTTTTTATTTTGTTATTTAAAAAAAATGTCTTGCATTAAAATAATATGAAATGAAACAGTATAATGATTAATAGAAAAAAATATAACTTGCTGTTAAAATAAAATAAAAATAAAACAAATAAAGTAAATATAATATTTAGATGATCATGGGTATGCGTTTTTTTAAAAAGAAGAAAAAAAAAGACAAGAACATGACATTAGCCGTTGTGCACAACGAACATCAAAGAAAGGGAAAAAGGTTTTCATGAAAGAAGTAGAATAGAAGGAAGAAAAGAAGGAAAACAGTAATGAGGACTTAGCATTGTTCACTTCTTTCTCCTCTCCAAAACCTATAACATCTAATGATGAAAAAATGAAGAGAAGCTAGGTTAAAACAGAATCTTATGTTTTAGGTTTAGCATGTGGATGCCCTATGATAATTCAAGGGTTAAGATTAAATCAATCTAATGGCTAAGATTGTATGCACATCTCCTTAATTTCAAACTTGTCATTACTTTGTTTAAGCTTCTTTAATTATTAATTAAATATGTGGTGGGGTCCATGAGGATAGGAACCCTACCACTTAAAGTTATTTTAGAAACTTATATTTTTAAAATTTTATTTCTCCGTCCAAATCTATAATTTGCAATTTATAT
>VDFB02105785.1:435623901-435693683 GCA_007258455.2 Sequoia sempervirens | reverse complement strand
GAATGATCAGATTTATTGGTGAATAGAGAATCGATAGAAGAAAATTTTGATCGATGCATTCCAAGGTATCTTCCAGTGTTCATGCAACTGAGATTGTGAAAAATATGGGACTGGTCTTGCCCTTTACAAAAGATGCAAATTTCGATCGTTTCTTTATTTGTATCTTGCATATATTGTGAAATGTTTACATTTGAATTTTTTTATTCATATTATTGTTTTCTCTTTCAATTGTATTTTATGTTTAATATTATGGTCTCTTCAAATTTATAGAGATCTGGCTAATATTAATTTAATTGAAATGGAAGTCAAGCAAAGCTACTACTAGAGGTACTATCATTGTTGTTTGGATCCCCACGCAGAAATGCTAGCTCCATCCATAGTCATGAAAAAAGTCATCTCTCATATCTATTATGTCCAAAAGTCTCTAATCTGCAATCTCTAAAAAAAAAACTCATGTATTTTTATGTATTAGTTGTTCATTTGATCGTCACTAAGCAAATTGGATATGTGTAGTCTTAGAACCTATTGACACAACCCATCCTCAACTCTATAATTATCAAGACTACCTAATGTCCAAAGCCATCATAAGCTACATATTGTAATAATCTACACCCAAAAATGGCCAAAATGAGTAATTTTGAGGAATCCTTAACTAGAAATTCTTTGGAAAAATTGCATCTCAATCATCAAATTTAAATCAACAATGGAGAAAGGTATTCCATTTAAAAATACCAAATCCAAGAAATATAGAGCAACAATGCTCATAGCGTAAGGGTGATTTAATGCATAGAACTCAAGAAGAGGTAACCACTCAACCCATTATCCCTAATTTTCAAACACAAAATAATGCAAGTAAATCTCAAGACATTTATTAATAATCTCATTTTGACCATCAATTTTAGGATAATAAGATAAAATCAAATTCAACTTAGTTCCCTACAACTTAAATAAATTCTTCCAAATTTTTCAAATCCATTATCAATAATAGAGAAAGGTATTCCATTTAAAAATGCCAAATCCAAGAAATAGAGAGCAACAATGTTCAGAGCGTTAGGGTGATTTAATGCATAGAAATGAGAAAATTTAGTTAAGCAATCAATAAAAATCAAAACTAATTTTATAAATCCTTAGAGTGGAATCCCTATAATTAAATCCATAGAAATATCACTCCAAGTCACATCTAGAATAGGAAGTGGTTACAAAATTTCTATGCCTTGTAGAGTTTCCCCTTCATTCCTTTGAAACATATTAATTTCAACTACAAATATCTTAACGTCATGCTTAATGTCATCCTAGAAGAAATCTCACTTAATTCACTTATATGTTTTCAAAAACTTGAGTGACCTATCATAGGGGAGGAGTGAAATCATATTAGTAACGTAGGCTTGACTAGAGAGTTAAGCTATAAATAAATCATGTATAGATAGGTAGGTACTTGGCATGTCAAGGGTGGAGAGCACGAGGAGGAGTTTCAGGTGGGAGATACATAAAACTAATCAAATTAACTTGAGGGGTGACTAACCAATTAGGTTGTTGCGTGTTTAGGGTTTTAAAACTATATGTGGATTGCAAGGTTTCATAACACCCAGTGTTTTCCAACCTACAATTTTACAAAACAATATGAATGTAATTAAAACATTTTTATTTAGACAATAGGAATGTAATGTAAGGCACCTTCAAAATTTATAACATCTGTTAGTTTTGATTATATGGGAAAAACAAGTTTTGAAGGGACCTGAAACCCTTTACAATAAAAGATACTAAGTGTTGCTTTAAACAGGATTTTCAGAAAGTCACCAACAACAACCCAAAAGCCAAAAAACATAACAAAACAAGTGTTGGTCTAAAGATAAAACAACAAACTAACAAAAAACCCAACAATAACAAAACAACAAGAAAGAAACCTACACCCAGCAATAAATAGAAAGCAACTAAGAAGAAGACTAGACACTAATTCAAACTACTCCGGGTGTTGGCCACCTCAAGCTATTGGCTTTTATGTATTTCGATCATATCCAACAGCTCCTTCTTCTCAGCATCAAAGGATATCTTCCAATCAGCTGACCCTCTAACAACAGGTCCTTTGTCATCATCTTTAGCACCTTTTTTACCTTTGCATTTAACCGATTGCTCTTTCTCCATAAGCTCAGAGAAAAAAATCTAATCCTCCATGAGCTCACTTATCTTTCTGAAAAGGAATTCCAAGGAGTCTATGTTGTTCTTCATAGAGATATGACACGCTTGCAAAATATTCTTGATATTCGCATTCGTTCCCAAAATATTGGCTTCCAGAGCAACCAATCTATCTTCACACAGATATTTGAAATCATGGTATGAACCCTCAAGGTCCACAATTTTGTCAATAAGAATGTTCGCCACTAAACCCTTCAAAACATTCTTCAAATTCTCCTTCAAACCTCTAATTTTAATATTAATCTTATTGAACTCTTGAAGAGTCCACTTAGCTAGCTTAAAAGTTCTAGTAGCCTCATCCCTAGCCATTTCCAGCAAATCAAACATGGAGGTAGAATCATCATCAAGGTAAGAAAAGTCCTCAGAGAGAGGATTAACCTTAAAGGCTCTTGTTTAGCATTTTTCTTCGCCACATCCTCCTCATCAAGGCCCTTTATCTCCTTGTCCTGCTCCACATTGGGAAAATCCTGCACCGAGGAGTCCTCAATGGTCACTGTCTTATTGCCAAAATCCTTTCCATCACCAGACACATTGGGGTCCTTAGCCAACACATCTGAGGCCTTGTTCTTTAGGTTGGAAATATGCTTAGATGACCTCCGCGACTTGTCTTCCAAACCAAAAACATTATCCTGTGGCCCCCACCTCAAAGCCAATAACTTCTATTAGTTATAGTAAAATTTTGTTTCAATTTATTCATATGATTGAAAAATAAATGCACAACATAATTGCATGTCAGAAAACACAATCGGGTTGTTTGTTACTTCATTTTGCATATTCAAAGCTAAACAGTGGAGAGCATGGGGAGGAGATTCATTTTGGGGATACATAAAACTAACCAAATTGAGCTAAGGGTGACTAACCAATTGGGTTGTTATGTGTTTACAGTTTTTAAAAAGTATGTGGGTTGCAAGTTTCATAACACCCAGTGTTTTCCAACCTACATTTTTACATAATTTTATGAATGTAATCAAAACCTTTTGTTATTTACACAGTAATATTGTAATGAAATTTACCTTTAAAATGTGTCACAACTGTTAGTTAGAGTAAAAATTCCATTAAAATTTTTTCATATAATTGAAAAATAAATGTACAAAATAATAGCAGGTTGGAAAACATAGTGGGTTGTGATTTATTTCATTGTGCTTGTTTAAAGCTCAAGGGTGGAGAGCTCGAGGAGGAGTTGTAGGTGGTGGATACATAAAACTAACCGAATTGACTTGAGGGGTGACTAAACAATTGGGTTGTTACATGTAGAGGGTTTTACAACAATATGTGGGTTTCAGGTTTCATACCACCCAGTGTTTTCCAACCTGCAATTTTAGAAAACAATATTATTGTAATTAAAACCTTTTGTTATTTACACAACACAAGTGTAATGAAAGGCATCTTCAAATTTTACCATTAATGTAGCTTAAACTTTAATGAGTTGTGCGACAACACCTTTGCCTTTCTATCTATAAAAATGCTTCACAGGATCATTATAGATGAATTGAACAATTCCTAGTTGAGCCTCGAGGTAATTGATATCAACCTTCAACTTTGAACTACCTCAAATTCTTGTAAATGCTATTTTCTAATGTCTCCATGTGCCCTTCTTCATAAGAATAATCTTCCATTGTTGTCTTTATTTTCTCAACTTCATGTATTTTAGATTGCAACTATCTCTCAATAGCCTTAAGCTCCTTTTCTTTTGATGATAAAATCTTCTTCTTATCTTTTACTTTCTTTTCCAAGTAGTTAATTTTAGTCTTCTATTGTTTTGCTACAATTTCAACACTTCCTGGCACAACCACGGTAGGAGGGTCCTCAAAGAGAACAATCTAGACCGTGCAACAAGAGTAACACAACGAAAGAAACACTGAATATGGAGGCAAATGTAGATGCAAATATTCTCATTAATAGAAATTTTAGTTGCATTCAGTTGGTAGCATCCGGGCTTACAGATTCAGCTCATAGGCTTGATAAAACATGCTAAAAAATATAACATTCTAACATGCTCCTATATGCAAGCTAAATATTACAATTAAATCTATATTATTCTACTCAATCCACTACTACCATCCAAATGATTGACTACAAGCTTTTATATCATATATGCAATTATGGAATCATTTGCATCGGCCAAAGATCATCACATTATCCAAGCAAAGAAAATGTAACGTGTGCATGAATAGGTCAGCCTCAAATTTCAATTACTGTTCAACAGGTGCATAAGATGAAGTGTGGACCTATAATGAAGGTCAGGGACACTCCACGAAACAATTAAAATCACACTGTTAAGATCTGCAAGTCACGGGAACGTTCCACAATGATCGAACTAGCTAAAAAATTTGAAATTATTTTGGTGTCAGTTCAAGAAACTGCCATGAGATCCAGAAGCAATAACTTGCCAGAAAAAGATCCAATCACGCTCAAATCTTGGAACAAGGAAATGAACATGTCGATGATGTACACAAAGATCCATAGGGTCTGGTGAGCAAAGATGACGAATCCACCAACATGAACTGAGCAAGAATATAACAAGAATAAAACTGAAAGAAAATATTTTTGGTTGATGCAAGATTGCCAAGAACCAAGGATGCTCTTGCATCACTTCCAACTATTTCTTTTGCATCTATTGCACACACACCTTCCTCAACTTCTCAAGAACAAGAAGAATATCTTTAGTCAATACATTATCTATCTCATTCACTTGGTCTACTTCTTTTCATGTGTTTATAGAACATATTCCTTTTTCATTTCATACATTCTAGTACCTACTACCTACAGTTCTACATTTCCATTTTCCCATTGTACATAGTGCACAAGCTCCTTCCTCAACTTCTCAAGAGAAGGAAGAATCTCTTAAGTCAATATATTATGTATTATCATTCTTCTAAACCATTTGTCACCGTCCCCCTCCATTATACCAGCCCAAAAACATTATCCCTATCCCTCCTCCATTTTATAAATTGATTTTGGGTGCCTATGTCCCACAATCCACCATCACATCTCCCCCTCCTACTAAGTCCATTTTGGTCCTTTTATCCCTCCCACCCTACCACTCCCTCCGTCCATCCATCCTCCATGCTGACCTCCACTACCCCTCCCCCTTCGTCCATCTTTGTGCCTGTCCATCACCTGCCATCCTGTCCATCATTTCCATATCCCATCCCATCTAATCCATCCACCCTCACTTTCATTATGTCCTCCCTCCTTCCCCCTCTCTCTCCTTCCCTCTCTCCTTCCCTCTATTATGATTTAAGTGATAACTACTTTGAAAATCTATCTTGGTAAAATTGTTTATGCCACTCAAATAGTTTATCAAATCATACATCCTTAGAAATGGTAATATATAATTAATTATGATCTTATTTATTTATTTTCAGTATATACACATTCTCCATTCACCTCTTTTCTTTGGTGTTAGTACTACACATATTACACAAGGAATTAAATGTTCTCTAATTAATCTCGTCTTCAATATTTTATGTTTTTGGTTTTTCAAAAAAAATTATATTGATTATAGATTACTAATAAAAATAATTTACATAAGAGTTTCATACACTATTGGTTTTTCAACTCTTTATTATCCACTAGCATCATTATATGTACAAATTTATTTGGTAAAATTTCTCCTCGAATCAAATATATATTTTTCCTTATACTTCTTACTCATGGAAATCCCATTGGCATGTTTAAAATTATGTCTAAAGTTTTTTAAAAATTCTAAAATTTATTTTTATACTACCTCTCATTCACCTATACTACCATTCACTCTAGGAATCAATATAAAACATAGCCTCTCATGCCACATAATTTCTTACCATCTACTAAATAAATCCTAGCATTACCACATACTTGTTTACCTTTTTCCTCTAATGTAGTTAGAGTACGTTTCTTTTATGAATTTATTATCATACTACCATGGCCAAGGTTCCCAAAAATAAATGACATATAACCTTTAACATGATGCAATAATTACTCATGATATGTTTCTATTTGAAATTTTAATAAGCATCACTCAATTACTAGTACCTTATATTTTTTCTATAATTGTGAATTTTTACATGGATTTGGATATTCTAATGTTTTCAATTTGAACTTATCAATCATCTCTTTTTGCACTAAAATATCTTTACTACCATTGTTTATGATGAATTTATAGCACTTATATTTAGTCTTGTATATATTTCCATCCATCCATTCCTTCCCCCTTCCTTCCACCACCTCCATGTCCTCCTTCATCTCCATCTGAACCTCCATCCCTCTCTCATTCATCCCTCCTTTGTTCCTCTTTCCCCCCCTCTTTCCTTCCCTCCTTTATCCTCCTCCTCCTTCCCTCCCTAGCTCTATCCCTCACCCACATGTTCTGGGATCTTTTATTGTGGAGTTTCAAGGTGTTGACTTTTTGACTACTCCAAGGGAGGTGGGGGATTTAAAATTAGGACTAACTGGAAAGAGGAAAATTGCCCCATTCATGGCCAAACCTTAAACCACCATTTTTTTGAAGTGGATTTAGGAGGGATGAGGTGGAGAATAGTTGGAAGATTGTAGACAAGTCATATATGAAAAGGTAGATAAGTCTTGTAAATAACTTTTTAAAAGAAACATTTTAATTCTCTAATCATAAAGGTACTCTAAAATTGGAGGTTGGAAAACACTAGGTCTACTTCACTTTGGTAGAGTCTCTTCAGTAAATACATTATCTATCTCATTCACTTTGGATTGCTTCTTTTCAAGTGTTTTAGGGTCCCTATGTCTCGTAATCCATTTTGGGTCCCTATGTCCTACAATCCACCATCACATCTCCCCCCCCCCTCTCTCTCTCTCTCTCTCTCTCTCTCTCTCTCTCTCCTTCTCTCCCTAGAGTATGTTTCTTTGTGTCCATCATAGTGTAAGTATTCTCTTTATTAAAATGTATGGATTTATTAATTTGGATATTCTAAAGATACTTATATAATTTAGTCTTGTATATATTTGTAAAGATACTTCTCCTTTGTACTAGTTATTTATTGATACCATCATTGTTTAACAAAACTCTTTTCATGATAAATGACACACACACCACCTCTCTCTTCCTCTCCCAACTTACATAGATCTCTCTCTCTACCTACCTCTCCCTATCTCCCTCCTTCCCTCTCTCTCTCCACCTACCCCTCCTTCCCTCCCTCCCTCCCTACTTCCCTCCCTCTCTCTCTCCACCTATAATAATTGCAAGTTGGAAAACACTAGGTGTTATGAAACTTGCAATTGACATACTATTGTAAAACCCTCTACATGTAACAACCCAATTGGTTAGTCACCCTTCAGGTTAATTTGATTAGTTTATGTATCTCCCACCTACAACTCCTCCCAAATCTCTCCACCCTTGAGATTAGAACAACCATAATCATACTACTCACAACCCAGTGTGTTTTCCATCTTGCAATTATTTTTTGCATTTATTATTCCATCATATAAGGAAATTAAAATTAAAATTTTACTCTAAGTAACAGTTGTGGTAAGTTATATTAAAAAAAGTTTGTGGCTAACAAATTGGAAATGAAGCTTGGTTGTTTCATCCTAATATATTTAATTGCATTCAAGATTGGTGGGATATATATGTCAGTGGTAGTGCAATGTTTAGAGTGGCTAACAAGGTTGGTGAAGTCAAATCCAAGGTTAGGACTTGGAACAAGGAAGTCTTTGGGGGATATTTTTGAGTTTAAAGCTGCTATCCAAGAGGATTTAAGGGGCATTTAGGAACGTATCTAGAAAGAAGGTTATGTGGGATATTTCCTTCTTAAGGAAAATGAAATCCTTTCTAAATATCATGATATTATCTCTAAAGAAGAGGATTACTAGAAACAAAGATCTAGATGTGCTTGGCTTTCTGCTGGGGATAAGAACACCAGGTTTTTCCATTTGACCACCATGAAACATAGGACCTCCAATTGAATTTCCTATATAATGAAGGATGGGGTCAAAATTGAGAGGGAGGAAGAGATTAGAAGTGAGGCCATTCAGTTCTTTCCTAACCTTCTCTCTTCTAGAGAGGAGTTGAATGTGGATGCTCATAAGACTCTTATTGAGGCCATTCCTAATGTCTTGGATGATCATCAAAATAAGCTCTTGACGGTGATCCCTTCACAGGATGAGATTAGGAAGGCGGTTTTTTCTTTCAAAGGGAATAAGGCCCCTGGCCTAAACAGTTTCCCCATGTTCTTTTTCCAAGTGTTTTGGGAAATTATTGTTGATGATGTTACTAGTGCTATTAAAGAGTTTTTTGGAGCTAGGAAACTATTGAAAGAGCTTAATGCTACCTTTATTGTTCTCATACCTAAATTCCCTAGTGCTAATTCTTTTGATTCTTTCCATCCTATCAGCCTATGCAATTCTTTTTACAAGATCATCTCTAAAGTGATAACTTCTAGGCTTCTAGGGGTTCTTCCGATGTTGATCTCTCCTCAACAAAGTGGTTTTGTTTTGGGTAGATGGATTTTGGACTCTATTATTACAATTCATGAGAATATCCACTCCCTCGAAGATTCAAAAAACCAAGTTTTCTTGCTCAAGCTGGATATGGCTAAGGCCTATGATAGGGTGGACTAGAAGTTCTTGATTAAAGTCTTAAAATATTTTGGGTTTTCTAAAATATTTTTACATTTGATATGGGAACTGATCTCTACCACTAGTACCTCGGTGATCATAAATGGCTCTCCTTCCCATTTTTTTAAAGTGTCGAGAGGAGTCAGACAAGGGGGTCATGTTTCTCCTATTCTCTTTACTCTCATGGCAGAAATTCTAGGGAGGCTCATGCATAAAAGAGTGATGGAAGGTAGCCTAAAAGGTTTAAAACATTTTTCGGCTAATCTGGCATGTTCGCACCAACAGTTTGTGGACTATGATGCTTATGGGAAGTGTTACTGTTGGTGAAGCCATAGCTATAAAGAGTTATCTTGTTCATTATGAGGAAGGCTCGGGACAAAAAATTAATAGAGCCAAAAGTTCCCTCTATTTTCTCAATACCCCTGAGCATAGACAGAGGAAGATTGCAAATATCCTAGGTTGTGGTGTTAATTCTCTTCCTTCAACTTACTTGGGTCTTCCTTTAGGGTCCAAACCTCTGGACTCTTTTTGGATCTCTTTGGTTGATAGGTTTAATAGGAAATTGGCTAGCTAGAAAGGGGCCCTCTTGAGTCAAGCTAGAAAAGTTCTGTTACTTAAGGCTTCTCTTCGGAATCTGCCTGTTTATGCCCTTAGTTTGTTCAAGATCCCTACTAAGTTTGTTAATATTATTGAAAAGATCCAGAAACGTTTTCTTTGGTCAAGGGTTGAGGAGAAGAAGAGGATTCCATTGGTGGCCTGGGAGAGTGTGTGCAGACCCAGGAAGTTTGGAGGCCTAGGCTTGAGGAATATTAGAGTGTTTAATAAAGCCCTTCTTGCGAAGCAGGTTTGGAGAACTTTTGTGGATACTCGCGAATGGAATACTATTTGGCGTAGCAAATACTTGCGGGAGGTTGACTCCTTTCAAGACTTTCTCAACTCTCAGAACCTTCCCATTGGTTCTTCTCTATGGAACAATACCATTAAAGCCAGGGACCTGGCTGGTAAAGAAGCTTATTGGAAGGTGGGTGATGGTAAGAAAATTCGGTTCTAGGAAGATAAGTGGATTGGTAATGAGTGTATTTACAATATTTTGACCTATGGAAATCATATGGAGGACTGCAAATCTAGGTTTGGCTGCTTGGTTGGGGATTATTGGAGGAATAATCAGTGGGTTGAGATTTCTTCAATTAGTCAGGATCTCCAACCTCTATAGGCCCTTCTTAATTCAATTAGGCTTAGTTCGCAAGGGCGGGAGGACACTATGGTCTAGAAGTTGTCTTCCTTTGGAATCTACTCTATCTCTTCTATAGTGGCATCTTGTTACTCTTGCCTCCATGACCCTATCTGGGCTAAGGTGTGGGTGCACAACCTCACTCTGAAAGTCAATTTGTTTGTTTGGATTCTTCTTCAGAAAAAACAATTGACCAATGATAATATTTATAAGAGGGGGTTCTCTTTTCCTAATAGGTGTTATTTGTGCTATGATGAGGTTGAGACTTCCTCACATTTGTTTCTCCTTTGTCCTTTTTCTTATGCCATATGGTGTAGGATTCTGCGAATGTGGGATCTTAGCTGGGTTTTCCCTAGAACTATTGTGGATTTTTATAATCAATGGAAGGCCCCCTCAAAAAATTGGGCCCTGAATTTTCTCTAGAACTATATATTTCCTCACCTTTCCTGGGGTATCTAGAAAGAACACAATAACAGAATCTCCAGGGACGTGGCTCTTTCGGAGGAAGTGGTCTATAGTAAGATAACTAGAGCAGTGGTTGAAACTGTAATTTGCTTAATAACATGTATATAGGTAAAGGTAAGGTCAGAATGCAGGAGTATGAATGTAGAATGGTGGAAGCCTATAAAATTAATGTGGATATGTTCAGTATGTCCAAAAGTACCAAGGATCCTAGAGATGGCATATTCTGGAGTCTACCTCCCCCTGGTTGGGTTAAAATCAACTTTGATGGCACGACCAAGGGAAATCTTGGGCCTACCAGGAGTGGAGGGGTGATAAGGGATGAGAATGGGTGCTTTATTGTGGTTGTGGCTGTCCCTTTAGGCACTCAGACCAACCATGTTGCCGAAGCCTCTAGTTTTTTTCAGACCTTGAAGCTGGCTAGCCAATTGAAGTTTAAAAATGTGTGGATTGAAGGGGATTCAAACAATATAATACAATGCCTAAAGGGCCGTAAAAAACCTTCATGGTCTATATAGAATTGGATAGACCTTTCTAAGGAAATTATTAATAACTTTGAGAAAATTTATATCTCGCATGCTTATCAGGAAATAAATACGGTGGCATATTTCTTTGCTAACAAAGGTGTCAAAGCTCAGAAAAAGATGATGTGGCAGGGGCATGATGAGTTGGAGGTTGACGTTAAGGTCCTGATGACATATGACTATGTTCACGGGAAGGTGTAATTTCCCATTCCATTGAATGATGGCTAAATGTCCTCCCCTACAGTCTTGGGACTGTGAGTTAATGATTATTCCTAGTTGGCCGAGGACTAGTAATTGCTTTATCTCCCATTTGCATGTGATTAGTTTTGCATGCTTTCAGGGCATTTTAGGAGCTTGTTTCTGCAAGGTTCTGGACTATTCTATTCCTGCCAGCAATACAATGGGTGACGAAAGTCACAGGGTGGAGCTGATAAGTTGTGCACAATTAAGGAGCAATCTGAAGCTCTGGAAGAAGTTGGATAATGGTGGCATTACTATTTTCATTAAGAAACTCCATGGTTGGGACCTGAAGGTGACTAGGGTTTTTGTGAATGATTGGAAGGATGGTGAGATTAACTTGTTTGGTAGACAAGTGATCATCAACGAGCAATTAATTGTTGAGGTTACGGGCCTCTTGGTGGAGGGTATCAAATTCTACAGGGATAGGAAGAAATCTGATGAAGTGATCAACAAATTTCCTAAGTCAGACACTGAGAGGGAGGAGTTACGAAGGACTTCCAGAAGCTACTATGACTCGGATAGAATTGTCTCGCACTAGAGGAGGGTTTTGAATGTGATGATGGAGTACACCACTTTGGATGGTCGTTATACTAGAGTCTTTGGGCATCATTTCATTGTTCTTAATCATTTCAGGAACCAAGTCAGGATTTCTTTTCCTTTTTATCTTGCATCTTCTCTAAATACCAGTTTGAAAATCCATAGACAGAACCCTACCAAGTACTCTATTCTTCATGAAGGACTACTTGTCCTTATTTATGATCATTTTAAAGCAATGTTGGCTCTGTCATACCAGACACCATCGTTTAAGGATAGGATTGTTGACAAGGAAACAGGAAAATCTAGGGATTCTCCTCAGAAGAAGGGTAAGAGAAAGGTGTCAGAGGACCCATCTTATGATGTGAATGATGAGGATTCGCAGTCGGTTTCGTTGTCTGAGTATTCCAGCCATCCTGTGACCGATAGAGAAGAGAGACCCCATTTCCCTATGGACCTTAAGGCTGGGATCACTATTTTAAGGAGGAACGAGAATTTCCCACTAATGTCCTTGTTATAGCCTACAATGGGGTAGTGGATAATTTTAGGTTAATCAGATGGGTGTTCTTTGAAATTAAGGAGATTAAGTTAAACCAGAGAGCCATGAAAAGTAAAATGGAGAAAGTTGATGATGACAATAACAGAGGCAGTGGTAGTGGTCGGGCTACTAACTTATGGACTGAGGAAGAGAAGAAGTATATGGTTGAGTGCCTCAAGAAAATGGTGGATGAATTATAGGATTTTAAAAGCAATCATGATGGCAAGCAGGCAGATATGGAGGATCAGCGGCGGAACATCAAAAACTCTCTCCATAAAGTGTTGGTTATGAACCATAAGATTTTAAAATCCACTGCACATACCATGAATAACATGGTGGAGAACCTAGAAAAATGCCATCAGGTAAAGACTGTTGTGTTTCTTGATTTGGACAAAGAGGAAGGGTAGCCGGATAGTGGGGGGTCAAGTAACAAGACCAGAGCAAATTTGAAAAGGAAGGTAGACCAAGCTTTAGTAAACATCCAGGAGATCAAGAAGTCTGCACTTAATATGAACATTTTGGAGCAGGAAGCGACAAAGATCCTCAGGAACCTGGCCTAGGGGTTGGTTGTTTTGCATTTTTTTGTCAATTTTTTGGTTGTGCTGCCCTGGTTTCTAGTGTGTCTTCATAGTGGGAAGTTTCTTGTTTTTGTTTGTGCTCTATTAATGTTATATCCTTCGCTATCTCTGTTAAGGGTTTCTAAGACCCTTTAAAACATGTTTTTCCTTAATCAAAACATTTATATGTCATATTTTTAATAGTAAAAATATTACACTAAGATATTGGCACATGCTAAGATCATTGTTTGTAAGAAGAGAAAATCATACAAAATGTGTTGGTATTCATCACCAAATCAAGATCACATATATCAAGGATGCAAAGAATTGGTATTTGAATATTTTGAAAGTTAATTCAATAGCATTTGAGTATTAATTTTGCAAAAATAGAGAATTGGTAGCTTCAATGGATGCAAGGAGAAATTTAAGTTAAAGTAGAGAATTGACATGTGTACACTTTGAAAGCTAAATCAATGGCATTTGACTAGATGGATAGGAAATTTGGACTAAGTAGCAAGAGGCCTTGGGTGGAGGTGGACAATAGGATATAGACCATCCTAAGGGCTAGTAGGTTGAGCACTAAAAAGGTGGTGGACAACTTTTCAAGCAACATCTCACAACACTTTTCAAACCCAAAGTTATGTAATTGAATCTTGAGGCTTTAGATGCTAGGAAAGGAATTGACACTGATGACAACATGTCCATCTAAGACACTATGTTGCATATGCCTATGATTCCTATCTAGTTAGTCGGTAGAATTAACATATTTTATGTTACTCATCTCTCTCCTATGTCAATATGTTGTCTATAGAAGTTAAAAATTATAATATATATGGTGATTTCAAGCTCATCTAAGTGACTAGGAAAATTTTCTCTTATACTACATCATGGATCACCTTCTTATGATTATGAAAAAATGAAAGGAAGATTTTATTATGCCCATCTAAAATTGGAGAGGTTTTGTATGTCAAATTTCCTAAAGCTATTACTGTGGAAAAGATCAAATGTTATCAAGAGAAGGGCATTGTGTATTCAAAGGGTGTTGCACACTCTCAAGTGGTCTCATGTCTTTGCCTAGTTTAGGACTTTCTCATATATAATCTACTAGTTTTGTTTTTATTCATAAAGTTTGTTATCCTTCTTCTAATGATTCAAGATTGGGGTGGTATTGTCTCACCTATATATGTAATTAATCTAAATCGATATAAATGATACTAGTCTTTATGAAGATCTAGGATATGCTAATTTTTAGGGATGGGTATAATGAACTTTAAATTACCAAAATCTAATCTTCAATTCTCTTTTATTGGATCTTATATATATATAAAGGGTATATGTAATTCTAAGTTAACATTAATTTTAAAGGAAGTAAATGTGAAGAGGATAGGGGTATTTAGTTTGGTGACTAAAGATGTATAATTTGATTTAGAGTTTGGAATTTTAATTTGTTTCAAATTTAAAAATAGTGTATATCTATTTGTGTGCATCTTTGGATTCTATAAAAGGCTTTTGTCTCTTAGCCAAGTCCACACCTTCTAGTAAGTTTTTCTTCCACAAATTTATTGTTTTTTCATGAAGATCCAATCTTGTTGGTTATTTTCTCTTGCTTTTTTATTTTCCAAACTTACCTTTGTCTTACCTAATTTCTAACCTAATAGTGTATGTAAAAAAATGCTAAGAATCAAATCTCACATATCAACCCTCAAAAATAACATATCTTATGATCATCTGAAGATGAATAGAAAAAAAACAAGACATTAAAATAAAGACACAACCTTAAATTTGTTTCAATGAATTGAATTGAAATATTATTTAATGATTTTAATGATTTATTACTTATAATATATTTGAAATGAACAAATTATGGATGATGTAATTATAATGTATGGATTAATTTAAATTATACAAAATACATTATAATATACAAATTAACACAAATTACAAAATTAAATATCACAATCTCTTCTAATTATTTATTACTCTTAAGACACAAACTTATATAATATAATTATAATGTATATATTACTTTTATATCATAAACCTAGCTAGAATTTAAGAACCACATGTATAAGATTGGGCTTATCCTTTACCAAAAAAAAACATGCATGGCCTATCCGAATAAACACCACTTGCAACTCATTGGCAAACCACAAAAAACCAAACCATCTAGCCAAACTTGACCAAGCCTTAACCCAAACAACATCCTGAGAAACCAAAATCCACACACAAAAACAAACACTAGAACATGACCCTCAAACTAAAGCATCACATCCTCCATGTCATCATGGAGTACATGGAATAGATAGGACCTACTTATCATCAATAACATTACGCAGCTCAAAGATTGGGCAACATCAAATAAATTCTAACAACCATGAGAATGACCAGATCCAAAAGTAAATTCACCACAGTCGCTCTCAAACATATAGACAAAGCACCATCCAACTCATTTACTAGCTCCCAAATCCTAATTATCCACAAAATATAATACAATTTAACTAAAACTTAATAAATTAAAAAATATATATCTAGAATTATCCCAAAAATATAAAATAAAATTAAGTGTACAAACTCTTCTTAATCAAGAGAGAGGAATTTCAAATAAAAGTAAAGATGAAACAAGCTCGCTCTGTAATCTTTGGCGGTCAATATATATAATACCAGATTGAGTGAGAAGATAAATTTAATATCCAAGGTTTTTCAATAGACGTCATGAGAAAGTTAGAATATATAGGCAGAAATAATGGGTGAAACATTTGCAGGAGGTCGCAGCACAGGATAGCTAAGATTAGCTTCCCACGTCAGCCTTGCCTGGCAGAGATAAAACATTAAATATTTGCACTGCAATGTTTCTTAGTCATCTAAAATTATTACCGGCAGAAGCAGACTGAGCATTTTTTCGGGCATGTACTGACAATTCGTAGTACGCATTCTGTTGACATATATAAAAACTGAGTACAACCAGAGTGAAATGACTAAATATAATGTGGTAGTGAAAGTTTACCAAAACTGCAGACAACCAAATGTTTGCTGAGATAGACGGTTGAAGAATAATACAGTGAAATGGGTGATAATGATAGAATGCATCACCTGCCCTGAACTTAGTTTACACTGTGCTGGGATACGATTTATATACAGTGTGAAAAGAATCTTATTATGACCCCACATTTGACATTAAAATTGATGTATGTGACTCAAGGTTGTGAGAGTTCTGTTTTCTTTTGAATTTCAATATTACTTTTTGTGATGATGGTTTTAGTGATAGGACATTTTTGGGTGTATTCATCTATTGATATTTATTTTTGTGTATGTTAGATAATGTATTGTCACATTAAAATGAGGTCAGATAAAGCAATTGTAAAGTTGATGCATGGGACTAAAGATATATCTCTTCTATTGAAAATTTTTGTTTTCTTTTGAACCTCAACATCACTTTTTATGATGATGGTTGTAGTGATAGGACATCCTTCTCCTGTATCCACTATTTTTGTGTATGATAGACAACTTACCTATCACATTAAAGTGATGTAAGGGGTAGTTAAATCAATTGTAAAGTTGATGCACGTGACTAAAGGTACATCCCTCCTAATGAAAACTTTTGTTTTCTTTTGAACCTCAACATCACCTTTTATGATGATGGTTGTAGTGATAGGACATCCTTATGGTGTATCCATACATTGATATCTATTTTTGTGTATGGTAGACAACTTACCTGTCACCTTAAAGTGAGGTCAGGGTCATTTAAAGTAATTGTAAAGTTGATGCATGTGAGTAAAGCTACATCTCTCCTACTAAAAACTTTTGTTTTCTTTCAAACCTCGCCATTACTTTTTGTGATGGTGGTTGTAGTGGTAGGAGAACACTTTTGGAGTCTCCATTCATTGATATTTGTTTGTGTATGCTAGACATTTTTTCCTTTTTATAATAACTTAATTTTTCCATCCATACATTTAAAATCAAATAAGTTTATATTGTATGTGTTGTAAGATTCTTTTTTCCCCCACGATTTGAGATAAAATTGGGATGAACAAACTAAAATAATTCTAAAGTTGATGTATGTGATTAAAGTTCCATCGTAACTATTTCCATTCTTCAATTTACATTAATATTTATTTTTCACCTATTGAAAGGTACAAAGTTAATTTTCATCTAAACTTTTTTAGTTGGGTAAATAATACATTTTCATTATTTTGATCTAGCTCAATAAAATTAAATTGTGATTAAATAATAATAAATTTTATTAAATAGGGATAAATTTGTCTTTGAAAGAATGGTTACAAATATTTAAATGTAAGTGTTTTGTATAATAATTTTAATTTCGTGTTAAATTTTAATAGATTATTATGAAGAAATAAAATTTAAATTTCTATAATCAAATACAATTATTTGATTGTCCACTTCCAATAAACATGATTAACTCACATTTAGATCCTCCTCTAGAATCATATAATTGTCGAATGTTGGTAACTATGCATCAAAATTGTTACAACCCAAATACTCATAAGGTTGAGTTGATTAGAAAGGTGGGTACTATCTTCCTCCAAACTATACTTGCTAATTTCCCCACAAATAGTTCTCCAAGCATATCATTCATTATCATTAATCCATTATTTTTCACTAGGTTAACTAGTTCATGTAGTTAAAAAAGAAAAAAGAACAAATGTAATACAAAAAAATTGTCCCCAATTATATAAATTAGGCTCACCGAACTATGTAAAAGAAATTAATGATTTCTCAGATAATAAATGATTAATATTTAATTTGAATCATTAAATAATGAATAATAAACCATATTTAAATTAAAGAGAGAAGGGAATTGAATAATTATACAAGGATAAGATTGTTTTTTTTTTTTATGATATGGCATCTTTGATTTTTTTAGGTTTATTTTGCTAATTATAAAGAGAAATGTAGGTTAACAATTAAATGACTATAACAATCCTTTCTTCAAATTTTTGTTATTATTTTTTATAATGCATTGTATGCTATACTTTCCCTATTTTTCATTCACACTTCTCTTCATCTCTTTTATATTTATAGTAGTTTACATATGCATGTATATTATATTGTTTAGATTCCTCGCCTAATTGTATTTGTGTTCATTATATGTTTAGGTATCTCCCAACCACCCCCTCTTCCTCTCTCAGGTATCTCCCTCCCTCCCTAACTAGAGAACTCTCTCTCTCTCTCTCTCTCTCTCTCTCTCTCTCTCTCTCTCTCTCTCTCTCTCTCTCTCTCAATAAGTCCTCTCACACCAACCCCATTTTTCCCTCTCTCTCAGGCCTCTACCTCCCATCCCTCTCTCTCTCTTAGGTCTCTTTATCACTCCTCTCTCTCAAGTATCTCCTCCCACCCCATCTCCTCTCTCATGTTTCTCCTCCCACCCTAACTAGATAACTCTCTCTCCTCCCTCCCCCCATCCCTCCCACCCTACCTAGATATGCCCTCTCACTCCAACCTCTCTCTCGGCTCTCCTCCTCCTCCTCTCCTCTCCAAATTATATCTCTCTCACTCTATCTCTTGCCCACTCTCCGCTTCCTCTCTCTTAGGTCTCATGACTTTTGGGTCTCTCCCACCTCCCCATTCCAAGCTCTGTGTCTCCTCAGCACCCTACCTACATAACTAGATAAATCTCTCTCTCCACCCTACCTAGACAAGTCCCCTCACTCCAACCCTCTCTCCCACCCCACTCCCCCCTCTCTCTCTTAAAATTCTCCCTCCCTCTAAATACATACATATTATAAGCAAGCATACATATTGTAAGATGGGTAAAAATGAGATAGCCTAGATTCTAGTGACAACCACAACACTACTAAGCCAAAACCCAATCTAAAACAAGAGAAAAAAATTAAAACATAAGGAAAATGAAAGCACTCCCCATGTTTGAACCTGAATAACTTCCCTTGTCTCTCCTAATTCTTCTTTTACAAATATTCCCTCATATTTTGTAGTAGAAATGTGAAAATACCTACAAATTCTAAGCAAGAAAGTTGGAGACAATTGGTTGTTAAATCAAAAATGGAGGAGAAAGGATTCTTTTATAGATAGTCATTCAAACAGATAGTCAAGATCAAGCTTCTAGAAAGATGCCAAGATCAATAGACGATAAGACATGCAACACAAAAAATGGGAGGTTACAAAATAGACAGTCAAGATTAGAAAGTGCCCATAGATGATCAATGGTTGAGATTCAAAAATGAGATAGTGGAGGAAGAATATGGAGGAGTTAAAAATTGAAAATAATTAATTCATGAGAAGGAAACTTTGACCAAGTGGAGACATAAATTATTTATTTAAATTATTTATTTGAGGAAAAGGCAAGTGGGCATTTAATTTAAATAATTTAAATAATCATTTTAATTAAATAAGAGGAAATGGGAAAAGAGCATTAAATAATTAACAATAATTAATTTGAGTTAATTATTTAATAAAAGAGAAGGTTTGGGAGATAATTAAATAATTTTAACAATTATTTAACTATAGAAGAATTAAAAGATTAGTGAATAGTCAAATAATTAATAATTATTATTTAACTATAGATGAATGATGATAAGGAAGTAATTAAATAAATGGTAATTTATTTAATTATTGAAGAAAAAGGGGGAATTAGAAATGAATTTATTTAATTCAACACAATTAATTTATTTAATTGATCAAGATAGAATAAAGTTTAAGAAGTGAATTAATTAAATAATTAAAATTATTTAATTATGTGGAGACGAAGACCAAGAAAAATGGTGCTCGCAAATTAAGACATTTTCTAGTGTCTACATTTTTTCCCTCTTTGACATAATGTAGTTCATCATGTTGTGTCAAAAGAAATTTAGTCAATAGATGCCCCAATGAAAGCAAGGTATAGGTATGCCCCCCTCAAAAAAAATTTACAAGTTTTCAAAAAAATTGGAAAATTGTCTCGATAAGATAATTTGATCACCAAGAGTTCAACGATGAAGACAAAGTTGATTTTTGAGGTTGATAAGGTGGTTAAATTCAAATTCAAAGTCATCAAAAACTGCACCCAACAGACAAGGTAGGTGGAAACCCTAATTTTCAACCTATAAATAGGGATTAGATTAGGAAAAAAGGTCATTTGTGCATTCCCAATTACGAAAACTTAGGAGCTATGGGTGATTTTACTGAGGAGATGTCGCCTATTCTAGACACTACTACATAGAGGATATCGCATCCATACCTTCCGCCGACCTAAGGGACCGCCCACCTCAGTGAGTACTACAAACCTACTTTATAATTTATTTTTATTTTTATGCATTTAGGTAGGAAAATAATTTAGTAGGCAATTGTGTTGCATGGCGTGCGACGCAATTGCATGTGTGGGTGACACAAATGAGAAGTAGTTCACTGCACTCATCACATCATGACACAATTGCTAGGTATAGGGTAGGGACAATTGCATTGTGATGCATCTGAAGATGTGACATAACTGGCTTTTTGAGAAATGATGTAATCAAAATTGTGTGACGCAAGCATTGTATGAAGTGATGCATTTGAAAAATATGTGACACAATTGTAGTTGCGAGGCACTAGAAATTATTGGCACAACACATATGACAAAACAATGACATAATTTCCTAGTGAAAATTTTTCCCCTATTTAGGATAGAAGGACTTAATCAACTTAGGTTCAATATGTCACTAAAGATTTTAGATTGACATGATGGCTTGCATGATGACTTTAGGTTGTTCTACCTCCTATCTATACGCAAGAGTCACGGCCATATGTGTTTCAACTGCGGGACCATCTAGATGATGTGGAGTAAATGGGGCTATTAGATCTTGGCTTGTTCTATGTTACCTATATGCCCATTATCAGGGAAAACAAGGGTATATTGATGGCACTGGTGGAGTGGTGGAATTCAAAGACATGTAGTTTTCATTTGTCAACTGGGGAGGTGACTGTCACCCTCGAAGATGTGTACATGATCTTGCAACTACCAATTTGGGGTGATTGGGTTTGATATGACCCCATTTGAGGATTTTGGGCATTGTATGATTACTATGATCATGACTCAGAGCTTGGAATTCAGGGTTATGAGATCTAATGGGAGACTTGCATAGAGAGGTATGACATATATGACTGTGTGCTATGCATACTGATTGCAAGAGTGATGATTCCAAATAGTAAGGACTACATGTTTCTAGTGGGATAGGGAGGGATGCTATCTAATATGATCAAGGATGAGATTGTATACACCTAGGGACCATGTCTATTGGGTATGCTATACTTCTAGTTGCACAACATTTCTTATAGATGAGGACACATCCTAAGCTATGGGGTCACATTACTCATGATATGTGCCTAAGAGTATATAGTAGTGTTTCATCCACCAGTTGTGTGATAGCTAGGAGTTGGTGCTTCGTATGTGTATATGTATCAGGGTGCCTTGTCAAAGACACATGTGGGAGATGTTGGGTATTGGAGGCACGGTATCGACACATTGGTTAGCTTTGTTTGGAGACCATACAGAGACTATGATTTGTGGGTGAGTGAGGATGATCACTTGCCATGGTGTCGATAGCCTAGATACCTTATCAAACGCACCATATAGAGTCAACACATTATTGAAATGTATCTTCCAAAGAGGGTCTAGAGGCACTTCGAAGAGAGATAGGGTGTTCCAGTTGGCACAACATAGTTTACAAGGTTCTCTCGAGAGGTGTACCCATGGGGGATATAGATACTAGATACTATGGCAGAGTAGGAGATTAATGCTCTTCAGCTGATTCAGTGGGGGTGGCAAGGGATAGATGCAAATGCAGGGACTACTCCTAAGTATGACACATGGTGGTGGACACACATACCATCTTCGTATATAGATCCAAAGCAACCAACACCTGTAGAGCACAAAGGCTAGGGCCCAATAGGTTGAAGAGGAGACAGGGAACAAAGGGGTGGAGGGAGAGGAGATGGAGGATGGGGAGATGAAGGATGGGGAGACAAAGGAAGGGGAGATGATGGAGGAGATGGTTGGGTAGGTTGGGGAGGAGACTGACAGAGGATGAGGAGGGATGGAGGACGATGAGTAGTGGGATAGTTAACACTGATCTAAGAGGAGTAGGTGGAGGACGATCAGCTAGAGGTGAGGGCAGTGGTAGAGGTGGTGAGAGAGGTGGGAGAGTAACATGTTGAGATTCCTGCTCTAGAGGTGGCACACCCAAAGGTTGAGGCAATGGAGGTGGACGAGCATGTAGAGGAGGTGGAGATGGGAGAAGTTGAGAGAGTCCTCCAAGAGAGTATTATCATGGGGATAGGTTAGGATGAGGGATTGGAGGAGGGTCTAGTTGGAGCAGATGAGGGATCAGCAAAGCAGAGGATAGCTCCCCTGCAAGCTTGGGTACAAGCCCTAGAGGTAGATATCAAGATAGTGACAATAGAGAGGGATGGCCTTAAGGCTGAGAGGGATGCTTTGTAGAATGAGAGGGACCTAGTTGTCATCAATTGACAATAGAAAAATCAATAGATGATAGAGTTTACTACTACATGTAGTGGATCTATAGTGAATTTTGCTCAGGAGTATGCCAAGTCTAGTAGGGATATGCAGTACTACATGGACATTTATGAGATGGTGGTATCACCAGAGAGGAGGGAGCATAAATTTTCACATATTAAAAGTGGTTCACAAGGCAGAACACACGGAAGAACACACAATAGGAACTCCCACGATAGGTTAGAGAGCGGGGAGACATCCGCCTAGAGACAGTCCACTCCATATGATAGACCACCGACAGTAGAGCACAGGTCCTCAGACGCACCTCAGTGAGGGGATAGGGAGGCATCAGGATCAGGAGAGCAAGGTACCTTAGGCTAGAGCATCTTTGTGATATTTTGTACATGGACACTATATTTTGATTATCGAGCTTGCGAGCTCCATTTTCAGTAGACTTGAAATTGTACCTATGACACATATTTTGAGTGATATATGATATGATTTTTAGTGGCAATTTATGATATGTAGTGTTATGTGATGATGTTCTATGTTTATGATGCAATTATTCTATGGATTTTCATGCTTTTATGATGTCTATTAATGCATTCTATATGATCGTGTGATGGTTTAATATGCTTTATGATTATGTTATGAATTTTTATGCCTTTATGATATGTATGGATGATGAATGCAATATGGATGACCTAATTTTATAAATGCAATGCACGATATATAAATACATTTAATGTTGATGCAATGGGATACCTATATGATGATGCAAAATGTGATGATTCAAAATGTTTAATATAAATACAAAATGTGATATATAAAATGATATGCCATAATGTCATTAATGTAATGTGATGTATGTGAAATGCAGTGCAATTTGATGTGGTGGATCATAATGCAATGTTATGATTGGTTATTTGCCAATGCGATGAAATGTTAATGCTATATGGATGAGTTCTATGTTTTTGTATTTTCTCATGCAAATATATGTGGCTTATTTCCTAACATGATTTTGTATGCAATATATTTATGTGTGTCATAGGACTCTATCAAGATGTAGAAAAAATAAATTTTAGCACGGACGAGATGGATGTTAGTGTGGAAAAGGAAAGGAAGATGGAGTGTTAGACAAGAAATGACAAAGGACAAACTTTCATTCTTTTATATTTTTCATCATTAGGCATCAAAATTGTTGCAAATGGAGCACAAAGACCATGGTATGACATAGACCAAGGTGTACAAGGTGACCATTTGTGAGAGACAAGCATTCAAAAGACAAATCCAAATGACAGGGAATGCCCCAACTCATACTAAGGACCCAATTATCCCAATCCTTTTGCCAAGAAAAACCACAAACAAGCAAATAAAATAGATCATGATCCATCATCATCCCTCTAAATCCTTTCAGAGATCCTCAAGGTAACTCGTAACATGACCCAAAACCAATCAAAAAGATAAGACAAACCCAAACCAACAAAGTATTTCCCAAAGAGGTAGTGTTTTCCAATAATATTGATAAGATTGCTTGATATGATTGATTAGGTTGACCAAGATGACCAAATTTGATTGATAAGTTGACAAGAATTGATTGATAGGTTCACAAAGGTTGACCAATTGATTTGATTGATTACGCCTAGTTTCAAGAAAGACATATCTTGATTAAGGCAAGATTAATTAACCAAGATGAAAAGATTGATTGATTTGATAAAGTGTGATTAATATGACTGATTGATGTGATGATGCCTAATTTTAGGAAATACATATCCTATTGGAGGCAAGTAACACATCTGATAAATTTCACCAAGTCACCATTTGTTATAAAGCACCTAGCTGCAAGAAAGACACATCTTGCTTAAGGTGAATTACAATATTTGAACAAAGACAAAGTCTAGTCTTAGGAAGGATGAATCTTGATAAAAGACAAGTGATAAGACCAAATGAGACAGATGACATTACGTCCCATTCCGATATAGGACCAATGAACTGATCAATTGATTTGACAATTAAGGAAATTTATTGATTGAAGATTGATTGAAGATCAAATATATTGTTGGATGTGTTTGTCTGTTAATTCATGATTTGGTTTGAATGATGATTTCTTGCAGATGGATAACACAACAAGACACAACAAACCCTAAACGACTAACTTAGGGCCTCAAGGGCTCATCGATTTATGGCCTTTCCTACATTATACACACAAAGACCTCATAGTTCGACATGACTTAACTTTTTTTTTATTTGACAAAATATTGAGTCACAATTTATTTGAAAAAACCTAAAGGACTAACCTAATGTTGCGGGGGGGGATTGGTTGATGAGGCTTGCCTATGTAGAAAATTCATAGATACAATGTAGCTTGACCACTCTAACACAAACTGACTCAAACTCAAACTTTTTTTTTGGAATTTTTTGAAGTTTTATGATGTTTTTGGATTTTGATGTTTGATGATTTTTTTAGATTTTGAAGGTTTTATGATTTTTTTGGATTTTTGATGATTTTATGAAAGCTAATACCATGTGTTGGATCCCATGAAGACATAAGTCAAGGAATTTCCCCTAGACAAGTACAGACCAATTTATTAGGTGTGAAGGGAACGATAAATAAATGTAAAGGATGATCATGAAGGCAAAGGGACTAAATTTCGGTGGTTCTCGGCCATGCAAAGGATGACAAAGATTTATTATGGACATGTGCAAATGGATGGGAGAGGATGGAAGACTAGGTGGAGTGATAGTAGATGAAGGAGCATAAACTGACTACACATGGCACCTTTTTGCCAAGTTTTCACCATGGTACTTATCCAAAGTGCCACCAAAGTGGTTTTCACTTTTGGATGAATTATTTCTCTTTACTATTTTTTTAGTTTTTCCATTTTTTGATCTTTTGTTGTCACCAAGATGACTATTTTCCAAGTTTTCATTAGGATGACTATTTTTTTTAATTCTTTTTTTTTGTATTTTTTGACCTTTTGAAGGGACTCTGAGAATTAAGTGTAGTACTTGCGAAGGTGCATGTTGTTGATAGGTTTAGGAAATGGTTCACCATCAAGAGTAGAGAACTAACAAGCCCTAGATCCATATGTTGTTGTGATGATATAAGGGCCCAACCAATTAGGTTCAAACTTTCCAGTTTTTTCTCTATCTACTTGATTCTTTGAATTTTCTTTCAGGACTAAGTCATCAATGTCAAAACTTCTAGGTCAGAGCCTCTTATTGTAGCTACATCGAAGGTTATTCTAATATGCTTGCAAATGTGTCAACATATTTTATCTCTTTTCATCTAATAACTCTAGCTCATGCAAACAAGATACACAATATTCCTCTTGATCAATCAATCCTTGCATAGATACTCTTAGGGATGGTAACTCGACTTCTATAGGAAGTATGGTTTCATATCCAAAGACAATGGAGTAGGTAGTGGCTCCTATAGGGGTGCAAACACTGGTACGATAGGTCCATAGAGCAATATTAAGTTGTAGGTTCCAGTCATGACTAACATCATTCATAGTCTTCTTTAAGATTTTAAGAATAGTCTTATTACATGCCTCAGTTGGGGGTAGTACAGGGTAGAAAAATGGTGTTGGATATGAAATTTTTCACAAAGTTCACAGACATCCTAATTATTAAAAGGGTGACCATTATTTGTAATGATGGACTATAGGATATCATAGTGGCATATAATGTAATTCAAGATGAACTTGGCTATCTACTTTCCAGTAATGTAGGTCCTCGGGATGGATTCAATCCATTTTGTAAAGTATTTAGTAGTAATAAGGATAAAATTATGTTTGTTTGTAGAAGTGGGATGGATATTTCCTATAAGGTCAAGTCCCCATTGAGAAAATGGCCATGGCGATGTAAGTGGTTGTAGCTCCTGAGCTAGCGCATGTATAAGATCTCCATGAATTTGACACTGGTGACATTTCTTCATAAAGTGATAGGCATCACGTTCCATTTTAGGCTAATAATATCCCATCCTCATGAGCTTTTTAGCTAGGGTCAGACCAATAGAGTGAGCTCCACATATACCATGATGTACCTCTTGTAAGGTTGTTTTTGCTTCATTTGAGTTGAGACATTGAAGGAGGGTGCTATCTTGGCTATGGCGGTAAATGGTATCTCTGATGATGGCATATTTAGATGCTTGTTGGATAAAGTTTTTTTGTTGGTTGAGAGACAAGTCAGGAGGGATAATTCATTCATGTAAATAACTGTAAATATCTTTGTACCAAGGAGAGTCGAGACCAACAATTTCACACACAAGTTCAGTTTTTGGGACATTGAACGCGGGGATCAATATTTGTTCTACCAAGAACTCATATTGCAATGCGTTGTTAGGAATGTCCAAGAGAGATCCAATTGTAGCCCTTGCGTCAGCTGCTTTTTTCTAGATTCTTGGTATCTACTCGAAGGTAATGGAATCAAAGTATAGTCTAAAACTATCAACGATGTGCTTGTAGGGCATCAGTTTTTCATCCTTGGTGTCATAATCATCATTAACTTATTTAATCACTAACTGAGAATCACCATAGACTTGAATATCCTTGATTTTCCATTTTATTTCCATTCAGAGTCTTGTCAATAATGCTTTGTATTCAGTTATGTTATTAGTGCATGGAAATGCTATTTGAAATGACTTGGGAATGGAATCTCCTTGAGGTGTGATGAACAAAATTCTAGCTCCTAAAACATGACTTGTGTAAGACCCATCAAAGTACAATTTCCATGTTGTCGGTGTTTCTATGACAAAAATTGATTCATCTAGAAAATTGGATATCAAAGGATGATATGCCTTTACTAGTGCATCTATGAGTTGATCAAATATCAATTGTCCTTTTATTGCTTTTCAGTCAATGTACTCAATGTCATACTCACTTAAGATCATAACCCACTTAGCTAGTCTTCCTATTAGAGCCACTTTACTGAGAAGGTATTTCAAAGGATCAATTTTGGAAATCAATTTTTTCTTGTGATTCAACATATAATGTCTCAATTTTTGTGCTACAAATATAACTAATAGACATGCTCATTCAATAGGGCTATAGTTCAACTCATATCTAACTAAGGTGTGACTAACATAATAAATTGCTTGTTCTTTTCCATCATTGTCATTCTATGTTAACAATGCCCCTAATGTTGATGTAGTTGTTGTCACATACAATATCAAATGTCTTCCATTGATCATAGGCATAAGAACTAGTGGACTCAATAGATAATTCTTGATTTGATCAAATGCTTCTTGACACTTCTCTATCCAATTGAAGGGAATTCCTTTTTGTAATAGATGTTGAAATGGATGGATCTTGTCAGCTAGTTGAGAAATGAACCTACAAATTGATTGCAATCTTCTTTGTAATGTTCTTAATTGACTAATGTTGGTTGGTGGTGGCATGTTCAAGATAGCTTTTACTTTGGTGGGATCAACCTCTATTCCTTTGCGGGAGAAAATATATCCAAGAATTTTGTCTGATTGGACCCCAAAAACAAATTTCTTTGGATTTAACCTAAGTTTATACTTTTCAAGTCATGTGAAAATATTTTCCAAGACTACTAGGTGACCACTTAATTCTAGATATTTTGAGAGTTCATCAACATAATCCTCCATAAGTATGTGCATATAATCATGAAAAATAGTATTCATGGCTCTCTGATATGTGGCTCCAACATTTTAAAGCCTAAATGGCATGACATTCCAACAGAAAGTTCCCAAAGTGCATGTGAAAGTTATCTTTAGTTGATCTTCAAGAGCAATTCTTATCTGGTTGTAGCCTAATAATCCATCCATAAGTGATAGCCTTTCATATCCAGCAGTAAGGTCTACTATGATGTCAATATTTGGTAAAGGAAAATCTTCTTTAGGACAAGCTTTGTTGAGATCTCTGAAATCTGTGCATACTTTGATTTGACCATTTGGTTTGGTGACATGAACAAAGTTTGATATCCAATATGCATAATCAATAGAGTGTATGAATCCAACATCCAAGAGTTTCTTTAGTTCCACCTTGACCATGAGTGCAATCTGTGAATGCATTTTCCTTAGCTTTTGTTTATATGGTTTAAAATTTGGTAACAATGGTAGGTAATGTAAAATAAGCTTGAGATCCAACCCAGGCATATCAACATATGACCATTCAAAATTAACTTGTCTTTCTAAAAATAATGTTGTAAACTCAGGCTTTTCCTTGGTGGTCAAAAGGTCGTCAACTGTATGATTCTAGAATTATTTTGTGTCCTAATTTTTACTTCTATAATTTCTTCTATAAGAAATGGAAATCTCTCTTAGTCTATAGGGATATTGTCTAGTCCTCCATCCTTAGGAACCTTAGAGAGGTTTTCACCTTTAGATACACCCTTTATTTTTACTTTTTCATTGTCAGCAGACACCTTTCGATTTTCACTTGAAGACCTATTATTTTTATTTTTTACTTTTTTCATTTTCACTTTTGCAACTAGAGGACATGACAACCTCACCAAAGTATGTTGCATAATTGAGCTCTATGGAAAATCCAACCTTATTATCCCCACTTGGTATTCCTTCATGAGGTCCTATGAACTCAACAATTGGTTCTTTGTTCTCGAGTGTGTCCAAACTTGGTGGTTCCTGTTAATCCCAATCTATGAGTTGCAGGTAGACAAGGGGTAAGCCATCATTAGTATTATCAAGGGTCATGGTGTAGTAAGATAGGGTAAAGATGGAAGTAGAGTAATCAGGTTTCCAAGAGGTAGAATCAATGGTTTCCTACAAGTGTTTGATCCATTCTTCTCTTTTTAAAGGGACCTTTGGATAAGGACTTGGCAGGTTGTGCGGGGAACCATTGTAAGTATTTGATTGAATGTTTCTTCAAGTTGAGGCTCGCTGGGTTCTTTAAACATTTTATCAAGGTCCATGTCAGTAGTAGAGGATAAATAATCCCATTCATAGTCATTGAAATTAGTGTCAAAGTCCCAAGATTCCCCAGATGTCTCGATCTCATCTGAAGCATTAACGACCTCACTCAAAGGTAGCCCGATACCCTAGATAGTCACTTTAACTGGTACAAACCCCAACCCTTGGTGTTTTAGTAGTTTTGGAGGTTGTAAGGGTTCTAACTTTCCTTCTTTTTATTCCAAGGTTGTTGTGTCCATCATATCATCGTTGTTTCATTATTAGGAACCCTTTTGGATACTGTTTAACTAATAATTTCTTAGGTTCAATATCCTCCTCTTCTTTGTACAACCATGGGAGAATGTGGTCATCCAAAGACTCTTTGGATAGCTCCCCCCCTTTAGTGAAGGTGGTAGGATGGTTACGGATGATGATTTTAGGATGCATAGGATGCGGTTTTCCATAAGACTTCGGTGATTTAGGTAACTTTCCAATGAAAAAGAGACTCTTCATGTTGTATTCTCTGCATCGTTTGTCTTGAATCTGGATCCTAGGTGTGGAAGGTGTAGTGAATGGAGTGGATGATTTTTCAAGGGCAGATGGATCAATGTAGTGAGATGGAGTGGAGGATGAAGTGGAGGATGAGGCCTCTCAATTGATGGGCACTTGATGTTCAACAGTTCCTTTTAGGTTTGTGCAATATTGAAAAGGATCAGGGTCACCAAGAATAGTAATTTTAGGGCCATTATATGGGAACTTGAGGCATTGGTGGTATGTGTATGGGATAGCCTTCATAGCATGAATCCATGGGATAGCCTTCATAATTTTCTTGGTTTGGTCAATGCAATTCTCAAAGTATCCCAATGATTTCACCAATTTTAGTGAGCAAATGTTCAAACCTGCTCCACCGTCTACTAAGACTCATATAATATTGTGTTTATTAATGCATACTTTGAGGTTTAGGGCATCATTATGGTCAGAATTTTGTGCAAAAAAGTCTTGTTCGGAGAAGGTGCATGATGCGGCATAGCTAGGTATCCAACCATGGCCTAAAATTCATTGACATCTAGGTTAGTGGGTACAACTACTTCTTGCAAGGATTTATCAAGGATAACTCTATGTTGTGGTGATATGTGAAGGAGTTCTAGAATGGAAATCTATGTGAGAGTCTTCCCTAGTTGATCTAGGAGATTATACTGGCTTTTTGGTTGTGGATTAGAAGGTGGTCCTAGAAGAGTTATCTTGGCTCTATGAGTGGTGACCGCACATTCTGAACTTGGATTTTTTATGGTAATGGTGGAAATGTGATCATTAAAGGGTCTAACGTAAGGGATAATAGTGCTATAATCATGTTTGAAGGTGACGTAATTAGCATTATTGTCATTCCCTAGATTAGAGGCTTTTCCCTTGTCATGGTCTTGCAAGGGAGTTTCAAATATGGTATGATCAACATTGGTTTTTCCTTTTGAATCACCTATCGAAATGGTTCCATTTTCAACAAGTTCTTGAAGTAAAACTGGAAGTGACCTTCATCTTTTCCATTGGTAAGTGTTGTAGAATTCTCCTAAAAACATACCCAAAAGTCATACACTAAGTTGTGATGCCCATAAACCCTCACAACACTTAGGTCTAACTCGGCTACCGAGTGCACAGGAAATTTTTTTGACAAAAAGAAGCAAATAGATGTTGTTCACGTCAAGTTCACCAAAATGTAAGGTAGGGGGACCAACCACACCAAGTCTCTAGGTCACAGAGAGCCGAGAGCGGAGGGCTGTCGTAACTTACCTAAAGCAAGGCAGGTGTTTTAGATCAAAGATAGAGAATTAAGAGTACTCTCAAGTGATTTTGTCACTCTACTGATCTAAATGCTTGGATGGGACTAAACAATCTAATTTCTAGAACCCAAACCATACCTTAGATAGCTCTTTTCCCAAGGATAGTAGCGTGAGTTAGGGATGATAGTGAGATGCACTTGCATCTCTCTAGGATGTTGGCATCCGTACAGCTAGAAAATGTAAAAGTACAATGTTGAATGCCAAAAATCCTACACATAATCTAGCTAATGATGTTTAACATACTAAGAAAGATGATAAATGATAGAATATAACTGTAAAGATGATAAAGAAAACAACTAAAACAAAAGTGAAGAAGACCAACATACTAAGAGTCTAGTTCGCCAGCAAGCTCCACACGGACGTACACCTACACACAACCAAGAGAGGAAAAATTTTGGGGTTGTATAGGGGTTTTTCTCAACTAAACCCCCTCTTTGGTGTTTCCACCTCCACAAACATCTAGATAGATGAAGGGAAATAGAAGTATGATAAAGAAAGTGCTTGAAAGGAGAATATTGAACACTACGAAAAACATAATGCTACTTTATCAAACCACAATGAAAGATGGATAGTGAAGTAATATCACCTCCACCCAAAGGAACTCAAGGCAAATGAAGGGAGAATGCAAGATACGATCTTAGAAAAGTCAAACCAGTTGCAACAGTGACGAAGGAGGTCTCGCAAGACACCAAATTCATAGCTTCTATGGTAGCATAACATGTTCTTTACGAAGTTGATAGAGCCACAAGTTACTAAGAAATTATCAAGAGATCAAACTAGTTGTGTAGAGAATAGCCAAGAGAATGTAGAAGATTGAATGAATTGCTAAAGAGATGAAGTGATCTAGTGAAAAATATCCATTTGAAGAAGAAAAGAGAGGGAAAGAGTCAATTTCAAGCTAGTTGGTCGGCATAGAGGCATTACGCTTCATCCCCAATAGGGAATGTAACATCCCTACATAATCTAGAGGCAAGAATCTATTAGGGATGACAACACATCATGCAGAAATCTGTATGCCACGTGCATGTCATTGACAGAAATTCCCCCACTGACATAAAGGACAAGCACCAAGTGGACGCAAGGCAAATGGGTGATGTAGAAATATTTTGTTGGGTTTGATTTTCTAAGGTGGAGGGATGCAAAAGGGGAATTTGCAAGGGGGGTGCAAATTTTCTCATATACAATATCCATAGCAATCATGCATATAGTAGATCAAAAATCTAGCATATCATCAAATGTCCATAATCATCCCAGCATCATCTAAAACCACATAGAACTTATCATAGAGCATTAAAATGATTAAATCAAAATAGAATCAAGTTGCTTGTATATCAAATAGTAGGCCTCACATATACAATGAGTGCAATTTATTAAATGGATTGATCTTTACAAAGTGCATCATTTTTTTCCTTGTATTATTTTCTATTCTTCTAAGGTTAATGAGGAGCACTTGGCAGAAGAGTCTTAATAATGTACTTCCTCTAGTTTGGATCATCATTATCACCATCACTACATGTGAATCTTTAAAATATCTTTGGTGGAATGATTATACATCATAATATTGAGAGCATGTTCCTGGGTCTCCTTATTATGGAACAACCCTCATTGATTGGTCGCAACTGCCCTCAATTGGCACTCTAGTGACATGAAGTTGGATATGATCTTGTAATGATGTAGCAAGTAAATCTAAATGGAAAGTGGATTGCAATATCCTTTCAAAGATGACTTGATCTACAAATTATTCCTTGAATTTTCCTATCCCCTTGATAAAATATTCCTATATTACATTATTTATCTTTCAATCTAGTCAGAAAAATGTCATTGTAGGAGGACATTAGCTTAGATCTAGCTAGGTGGAATGATTTTTTATTATTGGGCTCGATTGTGCATGTGTTCATCATCCTCTTAACTTTTTTAGAAATCCCCATCATATTGTGCATGTTTGAAGTTGCTTCCCAAAAATGAGACATTGTTTCACTAATTTCTCATTTAGGTCAAAGTGACTCCTTGCATCTTCCATGCTTAATTCATCTACCATTGCCTTGTACAAACATCTAAAATATCTTATTTTGAATCAAATATGCAATCAATAGTGTCCTTTCTATAGGCCATTGGAAATATTGTGGACTTATAGAGTTTGTTGAGAAAATTCTAAGAAGAGAAAAGTCAAGAATGTGGGAAGGTAGGTGGTATATCCTTCGCCTAAAACTAAAATCCCTAATGTATGTGTATGTGTATGTGTCATTCTTTATATATCAACTTTCCTACCACTTGGTAGATTTCATCCCTTCTAGAGATATGTGGAAGTCATTTATTACATCCAATCAAATGATGATAAGAGATGAAGCCATAATGGATCATCAATAAATTCTTGTCACAATTCTTTTTTTTAGTATTGAGGAGATTTGAACTCGACACCATATAGATGCCTACAACACAACTTTGCTATTAAACCAAGCACTCTTTTGACAAGTTTCAATTCCTTGAAATCATGGATAATATTTACACACATGAACATTTTTTTTATCGAACCTTTGATTCCTAAAATAAACATGATGTTCATAAACTAAAGAAGTGCACATGTGCCAAATACAACATCATGGAGTCATATCCTCAACTTTTAGAAGTAGAAGGTGGATAGAGTCATTGATGATTTGAACCCACCTAAATCTTCAACAATCCCATAAAACCTACTTCATAAACAAAACATTTAGGGTTTAAAGAAGTATGCATCTCAAAACCCACAATGACAACTAATATGGAAGTGATGAGAGGATCGTTAACCTTAAAAAGGCTTATCCTTCATTTTAAACTTTATTATTGTCTTTGGTGAGTGATACAAATCTTGAAATTATCTGTACGAGAGAAAAAATGAGTTGATCCCTAGCCCAAATTTGACAGAATTCGATGTTTGATGATTACCATGTGCTCATTCAACATATTAAAACATTTATTATGACTATCAATTTACATGATATACCATTTTACATCTTCTGCTAAAATAAACATATACCACGAGGAAAATGACACATTCACAATGCACAATCACATATAATCCACAAGTGGTTCTTCTTTAGTGCATTCTGATGAGGGAACTTTCAGAAAATTATTGTCGTATGCTGTAAGTTGTAGACCAAGCTGCCTCTGTCCTTTCACTGTAGATTTTTGCGTTCACCACACCCGTCACAGCTAACAAACAAAAAAATGATCGCGCTGTCAACTCCCAGTCACCACCTACCACTTCCCACCTCTTTCAATAGTAGCCATTCTAAATGTTCTAATTACAAGTATGTCCTTAATTTGTTCCCATCCAATGCACAAGGAATAATTTTGACCGAGCAAACATTCTTTTCACCAGTTCATAATATGTCAATTGGAAGCTAAGAGAGTAGCTTCTAACAAACCCTAACTTCAGTTGAGCAAAAAAGGCGGGGGAGTGAAGCAGTAAAGCACTGAAGCTTGACAATTCGCAGCTGAAAACCTTAACCAAGGTATTTTTACATTTATGAACAGCGTTAATTATTTTACCTTTTTTAGAGGCCTTAACTTGTAGATGGTGATAATGGAATCAGCATGGTCATAGAGTTAGGTTTCACATCTCTAAGTTGCATGAGACTCAATATTTCCAATGTTTCTTTGGCATGTCTATTTTGAGTATACCCACAATCATTACACTTCTTGAGACCACATTTCCTTTCGGTATCTTGTCAAACAGTTACCATAAACGATGCACTTACTTCTCATCTAGTGGTGTCTCAAGAAATGTTTAAAATGTCAATTTTGGTGGATTGTGCTAGGAGAGCCACTACTACAACATGAATTTTTGCATCACTTGCTTCTAAGTCTATCTTATTCACTTTTGTTAACCCTAAATTTAGAAATAAAATAAAGGTAAATAAATGATTTGCATTGTATTAACTGCTCCACTCTTTTACTAGCTATTATGTGAATTTGAATAGAAGTGGCCATGAACAACAAGCTTAGTCCTTGTTTAGCAATGACTCAATATTTTGATAAATACTTCTTACTAAGCTTTATACTAAAAAAAAGAAAATAGTACAATATTCACAAAAAAGGGAGGGTGGTAGATGACACGCCCAAAAAGTATAACAATAGCACAAAAAACCAAGGGTCAAGCCCATAAAAAACTTAAGTAACTAAAGCCACACCAAGTAGGGGAGGAAGATCTTAATCATCAAGCTTCCCCCAAACATCATCAAGAGCAACATCATCAATCAACTCCCATCCAGGGATAGTGGTAGTGTCATCTTCATTACCCTTGGAAGGATGTTGAGCACAGACCAAAGAAATGGCAAGTAGTAGATTAGGAAATTTACCATTATGTAGCTGGCTAGTATCCCACCTAGGAGATGAGAGATAAGAAGGTTAGGACCATCCTCCATGGGTAGGAGAAACCCTAGAAGTCTAGAGGCAATGGACCATGGGAATGAGAACCACGATCTCCACAACTTCCACAATCATTCCTAGTTTGATGGTTGCATCCACATCAATGTTCCCTTGAGGGGAGTGGAGTCAAGAGAAACCTGAGCAATAGTGAAAGTGGCATTGCCCCAATGGTCCAACAACTCCTGGTTATGGGAAACTTCAAGTGCAACTTTTTTAGCTTGCATCTGAATCTATATGAGAACATTAGAGCAAATGATAGCTTTCTAAGTGTATAACTTTTTGTTATCAACATAGTGATTACAAAGAGCAACATTCCTATCTTTCCAAATGCTAAAAATTATTTTCGTCTCAAAAGCATACTATATATGGGTAATACTTGTGTGGGAGACAATGTAATGTCCCTTCTAGAACATTTTTCATTTTTTCCTTTAAACAATAATTCTAACTCAAAATGATACTTTGCATTATATTTATAAAAATGACTTTATTAAAATTATGATTTTTATTATAATATTCAGATTTATAAGCTATGACATAATTATGAAAATATAATTTATCATGGGTTTCGTCCAATAACTTGATAGGAGAAGTTAAGGGTTTTCATCATGAAATCTCTCAATTTTCTTGGAGGGGTTTTGTCCGCTTTGGCTATAATATTCACTTGCAATAATTCATAATTTTATTGTTTAATGGATTGATGTCTTCTTTTCATGAAATGATCTCCCATATATATCTTATTTTTTGAGAAATTCACAACCTTTCTCACACAATCACTACCCTTTGCTAAATTATAGTTTAATTTTAATTTGACTATGTTTATCTTAAATTGCCAATAAGACATTAACACCACTTTTATTATAATTATCTCATCAATGATATTGGTACCACTTTTCATTTACTTCTTAGCAACTCACATGCTACGATCTAGATTTGAATTTAGGAAGGGGTATGATAGACAAGGATAGTCTCCAAGAAAAACTACATGCCAAGAAAAAGGAGCAAGCCTGAAAAGCCTGAAGAAATCATGAATCTAGTTTCATGTTTCTTGAGCCCAAGGGCATATGTCATGCCTAAAATCTTCACTAGAAAATGCAACATTTATTTATTTTTTTAAAATGCATTAGTTAAATGTAATGCCCAATATTTACACAGGGTAAAAAAAATGCAACTATATTATCTCTAACATATTATTTTGATTGAAGTTAGATTTATTGGTCATCAACTAAGGGAGACACAAAACCTCATATTAAAGGCATGACTTTGAAATAATGCCTCCATACGAACAAGCTAGTGAAGGGATCTAGATGGTTATAAAACTTGACCCTAATATTCATACCAAATACAAGGTTAATCCTCTTATAGGTTCCGATGGAAACTAATATTATCAAAGATTACAATTTCATGTATGACATGAATACTAGCACTTATACCAACATAAGGTAGCAATCCATTCCTCATTTAAGGTTGGACTAGAATGGATACTATTGATTCCATTTACCTAATAATTAAATTCATCTTAATGTAACCATTAAATTAATTGTTACATATTAATCATTGATTCTTTTAGAACCTTAGGGTCATACTAGTGTTAATATCTAAGAACTTTATCATTTCCATTTAATAATGATGAGGTTGTTGTTATTGATACCAAGGTTCTCTTAGATGATATATTATCATTTATTATTATTAACATTATAATCACCCACACTATTATTATTCATTAATATGATTATTTACTTTATTAATGGTAATATCAATATTAATATCTTTATTATTTGTAGAACTTAAAACTATCCACAAGATAATGATATTGTTGATGAGATTATGGTTTGAGCTAGATATCAATGCATAAAGACTACTAGTGCAATTTTGAATGTTTGTGACACCTTTCAAATAACTGCTATGGACTAACGGTGCCAAACCTCACCTTCATGACATGCTCCACACTAAAATGTAAGTATTATTAAGCCATTGTGAGATTAAATATCCATTGAGTGATGATATTATTGTTACTAACCCTAATAATATTATCGCTATATTGACGATGAAACAATAAGTTAAATGTTCCAATTAACATTAAAACAATTGTGATACAAATATAATCTCAAATTTTAATTTATTTAACTTAAATAAAATTTATCAGTGAATAATTATTTTATCTATGATACCCTTAAATTATCTCAATTTATACCTTTAAAAAAAATTCATACTTTAAAAATAAATAAATATATATATATAACAAAAGTACATTATAAATATAGTAAAAAAGAAAAAGCTAAATAGTTATTTCCTTTTTTTTATACTTTAAGAATATCATATTAAAAGGGATAAATAGAAGTCTAAGTCTTTTAAGAATCCCACGATTCCTTTTTCTTTCCTTAAGACTTAAGAACCTTTTATTATATTTGAAGAGGTATATTTTAATGTGTAAAGCTTTTTAGGATTATGGCTTACGTCATTTTTAAATTCCAAGCTTAGTAATCATACAGAAAGAATTTAAAGAATTTACTGTGGTTTGGTTTTAGAGTGAGTTAGCCACCCAACCAATTATATGAATCGAGGCAACACATATTTATGAGTTGTGATCGATTTAAAAGTACAGTTTAGATACTAATGATTCTACATTTAAAAAAAATGTAATGGTAAAAGCTGGTTTTTTTTTTCTTATATAACACTTACTGTGTTACAACAAGAGACAACAAGGAGAATAAGAATAATATGACTAAGTCAATTATGGCTACGATGAAAAGAAAGGAACTAGGGTAGTGCGTTTTTACACAGCTTGAATTTTTTTGAAACTATGGTCAACCTAAATAAACGTGGCCCAATTAAAAAGTCCAGACATACTCTAATCCCAGTCAAATTATAAACTTGAAATTATTGGATGACAAGACTTACCCAAGCACAAATTACATCAACTGTTTACTCAGCACCATCACTCTAAAATTGGAAGACGCCCTCATGAACATTATTGATGGTGATAAGTCACATTGGTCGCCATGAGTTTTGACCAAAACATTTATTATAATCGAACAATAAATCTTGGATGCAGTTGGTCAAATTTAATTGGAAGAACTGGTGAACATTAGTAATTTGCTGAGAACACATTGTACTGGCAATTTAATCATCGCCCCAACCTGCCACTTTGCAAGCACAATGCAATTGCTTTTTCACCACGCTTGTTCAGATAAATGGAAGAATTTGATTGACGACATACCTACTCTATTTTTGGCATGCTACCGGTACTACAATCTGATCAACATGTCATCCTCTATTCTGGTTAATAAGGAAGCAAGCAGGTCATTTACACCTATATAGCTTGAATTAATTTGTAGACTTTGGGTGGTTCCTTACCGATCTACCTTGGGAAGGTTGTGCATCAACAATTAGTTGATCTAATCTTTGGATTTAGACATCGCCATAAAGACCTTGCCTGAGATTTGACAACTTACAATAATGTTGTTGATACTATGGATACCATCCTAAAATTTATTTTAAATATTAAAGTAATCTACTGGGGTAATCTAAATCGATTTCTATTATGTTAGTGCCATAATTACTCTTCCAACCACCTAAGGTCGTGGCTTTTTTATTTCTCTACACAACTAGTGTGTACAACCATAAGGATAGGTATGAATTTATGGGGGTGACATTTACAGTCTAGTTTGGAGCAGCACTTCATGCTAGGTTTTATGCTACAAAAAACCTAATCGAGTTGGCATTGTTGGCTTCCCATCAACCATCCAGATTGAGATTTAAAATTAAATTTTCCCAAAAAAAATATCTTCATGCCTTTCTCTTTCTTTTTAACTTTTCTACTCATTTACTCTTTACTACCAAGTGAGCTAACATCTGAAGAAAACCATTCTTTATACTTTTTCTTGTATGCTCACTAACTTTGGGTGCACTCCAGATGGAGATAAGGGTGCCAGCATTGATTGGCTTGGCAATTCCAACAACAAGGGATCATGCGTTGGATAATTATTATGAATGACTTTACTTCTCTTTTTCTTTGTCCCTTGTCGGTTCAATTAGGTCTGTAGCTAAGTTTCCTTAGCATACTCAGTTGTTTCCTTCTAAAATCGTATTTCATTAGTTGTATCTAAAAATATTTATATAAAAACATATATACAACATTGTTGGTTTGAGCATCAAATAGGCTATTAAGGGGGTGAAGCAGGTTATTTTTTTTCAAGGATTGGAACCTGTGATAATACATCATTGAAGAAAGATAGTGTAAGCTAACTTATGCTCAAATGCTTCCATAACAAGCAATAAGAAAAAATAAACTCATTAAAGACCCAATTATTTCAATAATGACTATAAACAAATTTTTATCTGAACTTAACCATTCCTGCAGTAGCTAATCTTCTCCTATGATAATATTACACCAAATTCTATTTTATATATCCTTTGGTCTTTCATGAACACAAAGTTGGAAGTCTAAATATAGTATTGTTTTCTTTTACATTTAAGGACAGATCCATAAAGGAATTCAACTTCCTCATAAGAAGGTACATTCTTTTTTATATTTAATTTCTTATGATTCAATTGTTACTCCAACATGAAGCAATTGACATGCAATGAAGTAAACCCAACTCTTTCCTTTTTCTTTTTTCTTAAAGAATACTAGTTAGTCCATATTACAACCAGTGTTTAGGGATGCAAGGATAAGACATTAACTAAGTCTTGTTTTTTTTCATCCTTTCATTGGATAGATATGCAACCCATCTTTTAAAACAACATCATTACTAGTATTATGTAAACACAATAAGAAATGAATATACATGCAAAGGAATTTTAGGCTTTTCTCTTTTCCATGTTCTCTTTCATGTTACATCAAAACAATACTAGATTTATATATTACAAGTATATTTAAAGGAATACAATGAGGGAGATGCACAACTAATTAAGGCTTGCTCTTCACCCTACCATAATGGCATCATGGAGCCTCGTGGACTCTAGCCATACCCCCAAGCAAGTAATTTTGTAGCTCCATGGTGATAAATGGAGTCTTTACTCAATTTCACAAAAAAATAAAACTAATATAGCACAAATACCATGCATCTAAGTTCTCTACTTTCTATCTTCAATCATGACCCACACAATATGTTACCATTATATAACCAATAACCAAGGGTGGAAAAAAATAGGAAGATCTTATCTCTTTTATGTTAGGTGAAGGGATTGAGCTCATTTATCCATCTTCCTCTCCAATCCAAGAGATATTGATCACTATCTCTCCAAAAGGTGGATTCCTCTCCTTTTCACATTCTTTCTTCTATCTCCACTCAAGTTCTCCAAGAGGAGAAGTGGGTAACACCACCCTCCTTCTTCCTCCCCCAACATAAAGAAATCTCACAAATTGTAATCCTCAGATGGGGAGGTGTGAGTGTACCTCTCTCATCAATGAGGTTCTTTTCCTTCTTCAAGAGGGGTACATGCACTTGGACAACTCCTCAATCTTTTCACCCCATCTTTTACTCAAAATTTGTCACTCCTCATTATGAAGACTTTTTAGGAGTCAAATCATGTCCTTGGAGCCCTATTCCATGCCCACTTGACCCCTACCATCATGGTTTAGACCCTAGGGGGTTTATTTATGCATCCCAACCCAAAAAATTGACCAACGACCCTATTTAAAAGCCCATTTAAGGACCCATCCGAAATTCAAACTTGGATAATGGTTTTTAACCTTAACCCCAACTTACATATCACATCACACAAATAAATACCCTCACAACGCCAAAAATAAATTAGCCATTCTATACAACCCTCACAACCTTAGTCTTCCAATACATTAACTCTACCTATTTCTAGGCCACAAATTGGGTCAATTTTATATCCTCAAAATGAAGTCTTTTGATTTTCTCTCGATGGTTCGTCCTCCTCATGCTAACATCGTTACGTTATTCACATTACCAACATGATCATAAGTAAAAATTGTATATCACATAAATCTATAAATCAATAGTCTAAGCCTTAACTACAAGATAATCCATTTAAAATTTTAATTTGTATTCTATAGTATACAAGTGCATTCCACCTTCAACATAATGTCAAAATGAAATGTAATAATATTTCCCAAAGATAACCTTATTTATCATATGCATTGTATCTAAGCATTGATTCAAGAAAATAATATAACAAATTAGGGTGGTATCAAGTACCTACAAGGCAGGGTCTTACAACATAACAAAAATAGATGTTGAAGGGATTCAAGCTACCCAAAAAATGACAATGGGGTGTGGGAAATCCCTTGTGAGAAAGATAAGTCCCCATAGGAAGGCCTCGGTAGAAAAAAAAAACTAAGAAAAATGAGCCAATTCAGGCTCCAACACCACATACCAAATACATTGAAATATTTTTTCCAAGTCCCATGAGAGGATTGAAGTTTCTAGTAGAGACTTAGTTGGTCCACCATATGTAGATGTAGAAAAATCTAGGAATAACCTTGGTAGGGATTGTAATTCTAAAAGGGAGCATCTAGATACCACTTCTAGTCCTTTCACCATGATTTGAGACATCTCACTCCACATTTATGAATCATCTGAGGAGGGATACCATCAATAACCAACTAGTAAGTCCCTTAATCCTAGTTAGTAAGCTTAAATATTAGTTTAAATTCATCCCATGGAAGAAATTTCTCAATGTCTTGATGAATGAAATATAGTAAAATCAACACTCCCCACTTGAAGAAATCTCTCAATGTATTGATGAATGAAATCTAGTAAAATCGACACTCCCACTTGAACAAATTCAAAGCATTAATCCAAGGTAACTAAACAAGCAGCCTCCCTTGAGATATGTTTTTATTGGTTTTCAAGCCCCATTTTAGAAAGCACCCAATTTTTTAGATTGTGAAGTAAAGAATAAAAAGGATTTTAGAACAACATTGAATTTTAATGAAGTTCTCAAAACCCTACTAGGACTTGATGTAGGTTATATTATTCTTAAGGATTTCATCTTACATTTGAAGGTTCCTACTTAAGATGATACAAAAAATAAAAATGATACATTATATCTAAAGAACGTGAAACACATGAAACAAAAGCATAGAATATCAAACTTATCACATTATATGGAATAGTTAAAATATAGAAACAAATATGTATGTATGTATATATATATTTGCAAGTATGAGAATTTGGTGTTGTCATTGATATCAACATGCCTTTTTTGTCATTGATTTATACTATTGGATGAGATTGTTGCAATACTATGAGCAGTTGATGCTTTGATTAGTTGCATTATGTTGTTATTAGTAAAGCTACTAGTGTCAACCTCTAGTGTTGTGATAAGCTTCTATGATCTATGGTTGAGTTGTTGTTGGCTTTGTGGCGATGAGGATGTGCTAAAGATGATGAGGATGTGTCTTTGATGCTTGGTTTCCAAGTGCTTTTGAGAAAATTTGATAAAAAGATGAAATAGTATGTTGCAATGGTGTTTTGTGTTATAGAGTTGTGGTCTTGTGTTGCTCTGCATTTCTTCTAGGTTGAAGATCTGCTTATGCAGTTTGGATATGTTGTTGAGAGGTGTTAGATAATTGTGCAAAAGAAGTTGTGTTCACCAATGTAAACTATGTATTATAGAGGTGTCTAAGAGAATTTTTTTTGGTATGTGTTTCTTCACACTTATGTTTTAGGTCTTGTGGATTTGAATGAGTGTTGATGGTGTTGGTATCTTTCTTTATTCAAGGTGGCTTGAGTTTTGGTGCTTTATAAGATGGCTTTCTAATTTACATTGTATGGTAGAGTAGTCTAGATGTATTGGGTGTGTACATTCTTTAGTTGAAATTTGTTGCAAAAGAGTTTGTTGGAGTTTAGGGTTTTTATGGAATATTCCAAAGTGTTTTCAGGTGAAATTTGTTGTCCATGAGTTATGGATAGATCAAAGGAAGTGTGTACTTAAAATTCTAATGGTGTTTACATGAGCATCAACTGACCTTGGTGTTTACATTGCTTGTGAAGGTACTTTGTTGTTTGTGGAAGTGTGGTGTGGCATGTGAAGATGGATTTATGTCCTAGCTAAGGAATTTTGTGGTCTATCTTTATTCCTGTTGTGCCCTTAGCACACAAGCCCCATTTGGAACGGGGACCCTCTTTTCTTTAGCCTTGTCGGGTCATTTTTGTCACCACCTCATTTTGTGTGCCTCCCTTTTTGATGTCTCAGGTGGTCGACGTTGCTTCAAAGTCCCACCATAAATTGACCATGCCCTCCCCTTTTTGGTTTTGCTGCGTTTTGGTGCCTCGCGGGGTCCCTTTGGCTATTTGGCCCTGAAGACGGCCCCGAGCACTTCTGGGCCCGGGAGTCTGAGATTCCACCCTCGGGTTTCCCCTCTGAAATGTTGTTTCATGTCGCGTTCGCTGAGCGTCCTTCCGGACCCTCGGGGTCTGACCCATCGCCCCATCTAAACTTGAAAATTTTTTTGCGGCATTCTGCCAACCAGATCTTGAACCCCAGAGTTCTGCTTCCAGGGTTCTGTCCGTTTCTTACCTTCCGCAATGGCAGACTTCGTGCGGCTTCCCGCCCCCTGGGTCCCATCATTCTTTTCACTGTCCGAAGTCTTTAAGGCCACCTGCCTGCCAGCAGCCGTTTCGAGCCCAGCCATCCGGAATTCTACACCCGAAATTCCGTGATGGTTCTGCCATCCCTGAAGCCTGATCCCTAGAGACTTCCCACCCTTCGGGCCCCGAACTGCTCCCCACCGCCATCATTCAATCAACGAGAAATCATCGAACGGCTGCCGTCTTCCGCCATCCTGACCGTCGGGCCCCGACGTTCCCGCCGCTGTCACCGACCTATTTTCAAATCCAACCACTTTTCTTGTGGTCATACCAGCATTTAATGCATGCCTTCATGGCAGTTGGGGTATAAAATACCCAATCCGGGCAGTCATTATCATCTTGCAGGATTAGAGTGAATTGGATAAATTGCCATTTAGAGCCCACCACCTTTGACAAAGTCGTGATCATCACCCTCAGCATCATTCCGACCAACGCCAGTGGATCCCACATCTCGCCACTTAGCGTCTTTGAGGTAGGTTGTCCGTCTGCCCTCCCGACTGTCATTTTTGTAATTTTGAGAGATTTTAATCAATTAACAAATTGCTAGGAGGGTATAATGTGGTAGAACACTAGATTGCGCACTTAACCCATGTGTTAGAAAATCAACAAATCCCTTAGAAATGCCCTCGCCGCTGATTCGGGACTTTTCCATGGTGCAGTTGTTCTTCACACAGGGAAAACATACGCCTCGGGCCCGAGACCCTCCTTCGTCATCCAAATATCAAACTCAAAACACCCGCCAACGGCGATTCGCCCCTCTGGGCCTAGACCTTCGGACTTCTATCTCCGGAATTCTATTCGCATTTCACCGTGCCCAAATTGCAAACATCTCCTTGCATCCCGGCCACCGGATTCTGGCATGTGCCTTGCCGTCAAACCTTAAACTTAACGATGCGTCCTATCATTTTCACCTTCGGGCTCCAGACAGTGGGTTTCTCTACTCAATTTTCCACCATTACCCACGGCGAGGTCTTTCGGTGAACTTATCGATGCCACCCGACCTCTGGACTCTGACCTTTTCCCTGCCGTTGGCTTGTGTTTTCACGTCTGCATTTGTCGTGCCTTCGGGCCCCGATGTCCAAAATTCCATTCTCAGAAGTCTGCCTTTTGCTCACCGTTGCTGACGGTGAACCCCGTTCGGTGTCCCAACCTCCGAGCTCTAGGCGTCGAGTTTCTTTGGTCCCTTTTCCGCCGCCCTCATAGTGATGTCCTTCCATCCCTGCGATGCCCAGGTTCTGCCCTCCCATCTGCTGCCGAGCCATAAGTCAAGGTTCAAACAGCAGAGCCCTCTCTCGGGCCTGACCCTGCTCCTCACTATTTGGACATCCATCCAACCGCCGGACCCTGGACCCTCCTTCGCCATGAAATCTCGATGAAAATCTGAATGGCCTTTTCCACACTAGGCCCAGTTCCTCGGGACTCCTTTCGTCTGTCACTGTTGCTAGAAGGAAAATACCGACCTCCATCCCAGCTCCCAGGCTCCTCCCTCTCGATCACCATGCAACACAAAAATAAACATAAAGGCATGCTGCCGGACTTCCCCTCCTGGACTTCTGTCCACTGTTTTCCATCTGGAACGGCGAAGGTCGCTCGCCATCCCGATGTTGCCGGCATGAGCCCTCAGAAGTGAATTGACTTAATGTCGGCCACCCTTTGGCCCTCCGGACCTTAGACCCCGGACTTCTGCCCTCGAATTTCCATCTGTTGTATGCCGCCACCAACTGCCATCTCCCGACAGCTTTCTGGCTTGGGACCTACGAGTACTCCTAAATCGATCCTAACAAGCCCAAATCTGGAATCTAACTTCGACCCACATCCTAAATTTTTCTCTTCTTCATCATGAGCCTCCTAAAACATTGAAATTTGACCAAGGAGGGCCTCCGGGAGCTGTCCATTGTGTTTTCCCTTCCTGACAGCATTCCTACCAGGGAAGTCTGGCCCTCCGGGCCCGAATTGCCCCAAATGCCCTGAAACAAAGATCAATAAAGATAAAATCCATGATATGCTTGATTGATTATTTGAAGTAGATGTCATTTTCGAGATATGGACTAACATGAATGCTTTTAATGATCTATTGTGCTAACTGTGCCCTCACTTGCAGAATATATAGAATCGGGTGCGGGAACTTCAGGGGCATCCGCCGAGAAAGATAAGGGTAAGAAGTCAAGAAGGACCCCTTGGGGAAAGGAAGACAAAGATCAAATGAAGTATCAATTCTAGGGTGAGCCACTCCACTCAAAGGTCACAATAGACTGGAGGGAAATTACAGACACCAATATTGGCCAGGTGGATATAGATGAATTCATGTAGAGGGTCAGGGTCAACCCAACAACAAAGAATGCTAGATTGATATGGCAGAGTGGAATAGTCAAGGCTGCTGGTTTCCCTCCATCTCTCATGGCACCCGAATTAGTCATGGCTTGCCGAGAAGCCTATCAGATAGATACCAGAACAATTGTGGATAAGGAGGGAAACATCCTCGCAGACATGTCGCTAGAAGGGATCACCAAGACATTCCACATTCCCACATTCCAGAAAATGGAGGTCCCCACATTAGAAGAATGTCAGGCGGCATGGGATGCTAATCCAACAGGGTGCAAGAAGTCAATAAATCTGCATTAGCTTAGTGAAAAATGGGGCAGAGTTGCGAAAGTTCCCCAGGAACTCTTTCGTAGCGATTTTCACGAGGATTACCATGACCTGGTAACCTTGTTGAGCAGGGTCATGGGTCTTCCAATGGCTGCCTACTTCCAGGAGTGGATGGTGTACTATATTGAGCAGATCCTGTGGGGAAATGAGGACGTTACAACTAAGGCCTCATTCTACTGGGGAGGCATCATTAGCAACTGCTTCTACAAGCAGTTTGTCAATGTGAAAAAGAGTTCCAAATTCTACATGACCTCCTACCTCATCTACTCCCTGGTAGATCAAAGGTAGTACAGTGGGCTATTTGTAGCACCCGATTAGGGGCAGAAGTGAGGACTTAAAGCCTATGACAAATGCCCGCAACTCCAATACTGTAATTTCAAGAAAGAGTACTGCAGAGTTAATGACGCCTTCATTGGCCATATCATCAGATTGATCACCGGAGACTTCGAGAGGAGGGTCTCTCACAGTGCCAGGGCGCTCCTAAAGCAATATGTTTTTCTATTCATCTAGTTCCCAAAGTTTACGTACATCCAGGCCTAGGGTTTCTCTGAAAGGTTGAATAGATTGCCTCGCTACCCTAATGACAGAATCATCCTCTTGGAGCTCTCTCAGCAACTCCAACACCTGCAGGAAATCTTCAGCAACAAGCACATAGCAAGGATCTCTTATCCCATGACCCTCGGCTAGGGCATGTATTGACTACAGACTTCCCAGTGTGCCAGTAACTCTGAGAAGGAGCTGAAGGAGTACCATTTCGACTAGTACACTGCTCGCCCATGGATGGATCCACATGGCCATGTCAAGAAGGCACTGGGGCTAGCCTATGCCCATTAATATCACATTGAAGATTTATGGACCGACTGCCAAGATGACAAGGAGGTACGCGCAAGGCACTACATGCACATGACGGTACTATTCCTGAGAAGAGTGCAACCGTTTCTAGTACCAGACCAAGTTGAGGAAGACGAGTCCAAAATCATGCATCTGAGGTACCCAGCGGTTGCCAACCTGCCAATACCATCAATCGACTAGGATGAACAGGAGGTCGATGACCTGGACACCATCACCTAGCCAATCATAACTCACACTAAGGAGTGGATCGATGGGCAGGTGGCACATCTAAAGCGACAAGGGGTAGTCCTGACGTATGAGGGGCTCAAAAGTGAGCCAAGTGACATGGAGGATATTGCTGCCACCACATCAACTGGCAGGGCCTCCAAGTCTCCTCCAATCACCAGGTCCCAGAAAAGGAAAGGAACAGAGACTGCGCACTCTCCAGATCCCAAGGAGCAAGTGAAGAAAGAAACGGGAGGCTCATCTCCCAAAAGGCTTAAACAAGCAATGGGTGCGGAGGAATCCTGGCCTCCTTTGGCTCTCCCTGCCCCTCCTGTTGTACCACCCACCTCCCTGGCTATGGTTGCTGCATCTCTGCCAGCAATGGAAATTTATGTCCATCTTGCCCCCTCACCCCCGGCCGGGTCGGTGGTCATCATAGATTCCTCTTCTGGCATGACCACTCCCCCTTCCTCTACTACCATGTCGCTAATTACTTCACTCCCTCTGGTGGCAATAACATTGTCTATTCCTACTACCACTATGCCCGAGGCTCTTACAAGACATATGCAAAACCTCCCCCCTGAGCTCTCCCAAATCTTAATGGATCCAACTCTCCAAGAAGCCCTTGCCCAAGTCCTTACAACTGCCCAACCTTCACAACCACCGACAGGGCCACCAGCTATGGAAGCCACGATGGAAATTTCAAAGGAGTTGGAGGAGCGAGAGCAATAGGCCTTGAAGTCTATCGAGGAGGCTGATGAGTATCACGAGCACCGAACCATCGACAGGGTGGTCTATGAGGAGGAGGAGACAGGCTCTTCCGAGAGTGGAGATGAAGAGGGTGGCTCGGGTGCTAAGGAAATCACCCAGACTTTCGATGAGGACCTTGAGGAGGAGGTGGCACGGTAGCTAAAGGACGTTGGGGTGGGGGCAGAAGAGTCCCCACATGGTGAAGAGGGGCAGCCGCCAAAAGAACAGCAGATAAGGGACTTAACTGAGGCTGAGACACATGTTACCAAAAGCCCCGAGGCTAAGGGTATTGAGGAGAAGAAAGAAGAAGAAGTAGCAAAAGAAGAAACTCCCATCTAGCAATTATCCACCAAGCTGCCTGTCAAGCACCTAGTGTTCATCCACGACTCCGACAAAGAAGAGAAAGATGATACTAAAGAGAAAGAAGAGCCCCAAAAGGAAAAGGAGGCAGAGGTCTTGCCTTTGACCGAGAAGGGCGAGGGTAGCCATGATTCACCCAAGGGTAAGTCTGCTGTGCCCGAATGGTTGGAGAGACAACTTGAGAAAATGACCCTTGTGCTAAAGTACCCAAGGGCGAGGTTGGAGGCCATCTTGGCTCAATCCCAGATCACAAAAAAGAAGGAGAAGAAGCCCAAGGTCTGATCCAAAGTAACAATGGATGCTTCCAACTCCCAAGCAACACAAATTGCAATGCCAGTTGTTGGCTAGGTAGGGGTGAGTTATAACATCTCCACCATTGACTTAGGGACCGCAACTAGAGAGAAAAAGTTAGAGCACCTTGAGGAGTCGGTGGCCACAGTGGTGCACCTGATAAAATAGGATAAAATCTCCAAGGATAAGCTCAAGGCACAGGTTGCTTCCCTAATAGATTATATACAACAATAGTCCTTAGTGGATGACCTACCCACCACCTCCACGGCCGCACCTCAGTTGCTTTCCAAAGAACAGATCGAAAAAATGGAAAGAAGGAAGAACTTGGAGAAAACCACCGAGGACTGGTTCTGACAAGTCTCATACATCAGAAAAATGGGAATCAACAGGGCTGTGTGGACAGCCAACAAGTTCTTAGACTTAATACAGTCTCTGGAGAGCACGAAGAGGCTCTGCACCAATTTTCCCGCAACCTACGACTCCACCTTCCCAAGGATCGAAGCTATCCTTCAAATTCCTGAGGCCATGTGAGAGGAGAAGCTAGAGTTTAAAAAATAAGATCACTGGCTAATGGATGTGTGGCACAGAGACTTCGACAACCGGAAGGAGAGTTGGAGCAAATCTTGAGCAGGGTGGATCCAAACATTGAGTGGATCAAGGAAATCCAGGAAAAATGTGCCCAATACCTTAAGCTGATGACGGACTATGATATGCCCACTGTGCAAATGGATCCAGAGAAGATCAAACCATACTTCCAAGAGAAGATGAAGGACGGGACAGCTGGAGAAATCACAATGGAGTTCCTGAGTTTTGCTGCCCACGCCTTCAACCAATTAGAGCTGTTCAGAGACCAAGGCTTGAAGTATGATGAGGATTGGAAAAGGCTGGAAGAAAATGCTAAGGAATGGAGCTATCAGGCATTGCAATGTGAAATCCTCGAAATAGACAAGCTCCAGGCGGTCATCCTCAAATATATAGAACATGCAGATTCCGAGGAGCAGGAGGATAGCCCAGCTAAAGATGAAGACCTTCTTGAAGAGTAGTTACAGCAAAAACAACAATTTTCTAAATGGCGAAAGAGCTACAGTGCCATCAGCTAGAAGACAAAATAAGGAAAAGACAGGAATGTAAGTTTAAATTATAATCTATTTGGGTGTAGGTGAAACCCTATTTTGTAATGAATCTTGGCCACACAATGAGAATGAATCTTGGCCATTCATTTACTTTTGGGAAACTATAAATAGGGCACTCCTCTCATTTGCAAAGAGAGAGTTGAGTTGTTGTAAAGGCATGCTGCAAAAATTTATAAGAAAAAAGCATTGACTTGGTGTATTTTCTTGGTTTCTCCCATGTTGCTTGATTCAATCTCCCATGTTAGATGTTTCATTCAGATCTTATTGTTGTTTAGTTAGTTTTCTTATTTCTTTGGATAAATATTAGGAATGTTGTTGGGTGATCATGCAAATTTCTTGCCATGTTGATGATTTCTTAGTCCATACTTTTTGTTGTTTGTTGATGGTAGATAGCTGTGCAAAGTTAGCCTGGACTCGATTTTAAAGTTGCTCCAAACATTTATCTTTGATTCATGCATGTATATGGTGGATGAAGGATGAAACATCTACAACCCTTAGAAGATAGCACAATTTCCATGATACTATGAAATCCCTGGTTAAGTGGGACATTGCTTTGAGAAATTGTCCATTGCAGGAACTCCATTGTCACTATTCATAGCTAGTTGTATACTTAGGAACTTTTGCTCTCCTTCACCCTTTTCCTTTTTTTTAGAACTGACCTATGCTAAGGTTCATTACACATTGTAAAGCCAAATCCAATGATTAAATGGAGTCCTATATCGCTATTTGAACCTACAGCCTTTGCATAACAACTTCCCATCCTAAGAACTCCATTTTAAGATCCAACTTCCATGCTTTGTGTCCTTGCTTTGTATTTTCTGTAAGACTTCCTTGTGATTCCAGCAAATCACATCAAACTACTGAGGTATCTAAACACTGTCATGACCTGACATCTGAGAGACCTTGGGATAGTGTTCTGCAATTCAATTGTGGGAGATTGTCTTTCAAGAGAGGTAGTGCATCTACGTACTGCCTATGTTGAGAAGTGCATAAAAACACCATCAACAATTCCTTTCTACTGTAGGAATATTTTTGTGTCAGCCTAATTTGAATTTGTACATTTGAGGTGCATAAATTACCTTGGAGAAAGTTTCAAGGTTGAAGTCAATATAATTATGGGATGAGTTATTGAGTGATGACAAGATAGATCTGAGAGATTTGAATGATATGAATTGCAAAGTTTTAGAGTGTGAAATTGAGAAATGCAATGAGAGCTTTCATGTGTTAGATTACTAGATGTAGTGAGAAAAAAGTGTCTACAATTATTCAATTAGGCTATGAAGGTGTTGGTGACATTGTGGTAGATTCTCTATTGCATTGAGATATTTTTCTCTATGTAACACTTCTCAATATCCTTGTTATTTTGGTAGTGAGCCTTTGGCAGTGAGCCCTTTGGAAATGAGTGTTTGTAATAAATATCTATATTACTTATATGGTGAACTAATCCTCACTTTGGTTTTTCCCTTCTTGGGTTTTCCATGTAAATCTGGTTTTCTCTTGTGTGTGGTGTTAAGTTGTTTCAGTTTTTGTTATCTTCCTTTCATGCTAATTCATCATAACAGATTAAGGGATAATTGAATGAATATGGATCTAAATGTTAATGATGGTTTTGAAGTTTTAAAGTACAACTGATTCACCCCCCTCTCAATTGTCTTATGTATTCAACAATTGGTATTAGAGAAAGGTTCCTTGGAAGAAATATTATCCGCTTAAGGTAGATCTAGAATGGTGCACATGAAGAGATCCTTGTGTTTGATGGAATGGACTATGCATTCTGGAAGACAAGGATGGAAAGCTTTTTGGATTATTTGGGATAAAATGTCTAGAAATCAATTCAAAATGGATATATTATGTGTATAAATGGCCCAAGCACTATAGATGAAATCAAGGCCCATGAAATTAATATTAAATAAAGGTATACTCTCTTACGTAGTCTTATAAATTCTAAATTGGTGAAAGTTATGGGTTTGAAAACTGCTAATGAAATTTGGGATAAGTTGGAAGTATTTATGAAGGAGATGATAAGGTCAAACAAACTAAGATGTAGAATTTGAAGATCAAATTTGAGAAATTGCAGATGTTTGAAGATGAAAATATTACAAGCTATATGTTGAGGGTAGATGAAGTGGTCAGCTCCATCAAAGGTCTTGGTGGAAAATTCAAAGAATCAATTCTCAAAACTCTTCTAAATATTTCATTCATAAAGTTTCTACTATTGAGGAATTTGCAAATCTAGATGAATATAATAAAGACCAATTTTATGGTTCCCTAATTGTATTTAAATGAGAGGATTTTGTGGAAATAATGGTTCAAATTTTGGGAGTGATTTTAAGGCTAGAAAAACAAAGAAGATTGAAGAATCATATTAGGAGGATCTTGATGATATGAAAGCTAACTTTGTGGGAAGGATGAAAAAGGGTACTGGTAAGTAAAAAGGTAAGTTACCTTTCAGATGTTTGAGTATTGGAAAGATAGGTCATGATGCTTCAAGATGTCCAAATAGAGTTGTGAATGACAAAAACAAGGAGAGTAGAGGTAAGATGATTAAGAAAATATATTATGTTAGAGAAGATGCAAGTATTTCTAATGGTGAATCTATTTATGGAGGTGATGATTATGAATGCTTGTTCATGTATCTAAAAGATGAATATATTTCTACTAACTCTAAAATATGTGTGAAGGATAACCCTTCAGAGACAAAGGAAAAGAAAAAAGGTACTTTTCTATCTACTTTTCATGCTAGATAGGATAAGAATTATTGGATCATTGACAGTGGATGTTCTAACCATATGACTAGAGAAAAGATTAAGTTTGTTAGACTTTAAAAGTATGATGTAGGACTTGTTATATTTGGTGATGATTTAGGTGTAAAGGTATGTGGAATAGGTTCAATCAATTTTGATGGCAAGCATAATATCGATGATGTTTACTATGATAAGGGTTTAAGGTATAACATCTTGAGTGTTGGAAAAATGTGTATGTTTCAGGATGATGGATTTGAGATCAGAAAAGGGTTCAGAACTATGATTATTGTTGGTAGAAGGATAGATGGAAATGTTTATTAGCTCAAGGGTGTTGATGGCCATTGCTATATGACTCATTAATGAAAGCTAGCTATGGCATAGGAGGATGTGTCACATTAATTTTGATAAGCTAGTAAGAATCAATTTAGTTCAAGAAGTGATATCTCTACCAAAGATTACAAATCCCACCAATGTTGTTTGCAAGGATTGCCAGATGCAAAGCAAGCAATAAGTTTCAAAGAAAAAGAACAATCATATAATAGATTATTGGAGTTGGTACATACAGATCTTTGTGGTCCTACAAGAGTAAGAATTCTTCAAGGTGACAGGTATTTCATGCTTTTAATTGATGATTATTATAGAATGACATGGGTTAATTTTCTCAAAGAAAAATACGAAGCCTTAGATATTTAAAGCATTTAAAGTTATAGTTGAGAATGAAATGGATATGAAGATCAAGTGTTTTAAGTTTGAAAAAGGTGGAGAATTCACCTCCAATTAATTTAACATGTTTTATGAGAAACATGGCATAAAGAGGCACTTGTTTTCCCCTACAACTCCTTGCAAAATGGAGTGGTTGAAAGGAAAAACAAGATTATTCAATAAGCTACAAGGACTATGATGAAAGAAGATAACCTACCTGAATTATACTGGAAAGAATCAATTCATACTTTCATTTAAATACTTAATAGAGTTCAAACAAAATAAAATAGCACAAATAATCCCTATGAGTTATAGTATGGAAAACCTAGGAAATTTTGATGCAAGGTCTGATGAAGGAATCTTCCTTGGATACTCTACTAAAAGCAAAGCCTATTGGTGCTATAACAAAAGACTAAGAAATATTTTTGAGAGTGTAAGTGTCAAGGTTGATGAAGATTTTTAGAACTCAATGGTGATAGATGGATATGAATTAGATGAGCCTATTACAAAGAAAAGGAAGTGTAGATTGAAGAGGAAGAAGCTTCAGGAAAGACCCCTAGAACCCCTCAGTATGTGCAGAAGAATCATTCTAAAGAAAAAGTCATTGGAGACAAAATCAAAGGTGTATTGACAAGAAGGAAAGCTATTGAAGAAGAGGTAAATTTGTGTTTACTTTCTAAATTTGAACCTAAAACAATAATTAAGGTGCATGCAAAGATAAACATTGGATAAAAGTTATGGAAGAAGAACTACTCTAGATTGAGAAAAATCAAACTTGGGAACTTGTCTCAAGACCTACAAACAAAATCATAAGTGGAAGTAAATGGGTGTTTAGGTACAAACTAAATGAGAAAAGAGAAGTGGTAAGAAACAAGGCAAGACTTGTGTGTAAGGGCTACTCACAAGTTGAAGGAATAAATTTTGAAGAGACATTTTCTCTAGTGGCAAGAGTGGAAGCTATCAGAATATTTTTAGCTTTTACAAAACATAAGGATTTCAAAGTTTATCAAATGGATGTGAAGTCTGCATTGTTAAATGGAGAATTGGAAGAAGTATACATCGAACAAGTAGAATGATATCAGTTATAAAAAAAATGGATATCATGCATGCAGTTTTTCTTGTGGCTAGATTTCAAGAAGACCTTAGAGAATCACATGTTGCAACAATAAAGAGGATATTCAAATATTTAAAGGGAACTTTGGATCATGCCTTATGGTATCCAAAGGATACTAATTTTACCTTGAGTGCTTACACAGATGTAGATTGGGCTAGTTCTGTTGATGACAGGAAAATTATAAGTGACAAGTGCATTATTTATTGGAAGTAGATTGGTATCATGGCTAATCAAGAAACAAGATTCAATATATTTATCTGCTATAGAGGTTGAGTACATTGTAACATCATCTTTTTTAACACGCGTTATGGATAAGGAAAACATTGATGGATATCAGAGTGGTGTATGATGAACCAATTTATATCTTCTATGATAATACAAGTGTAATCAATATCTCAAAGAATCTGGTGATGCATTCAAAGACAAAGCATATCTCAATTTAGTATCACTTTTTGAGAGAGAAGGTTTTGGATAATGAAGTGAATCTTGAATATGTGCCTAGAAAGGATCAAATTGTTGATATATTCACTAAGGCTCTTCCTAAGGATACTTTTAAGTATCTTTGGGAAAATTTGGGGGTTATTTCCCATACTTCTTTGAACTAGATGCATAAGGAGATGTATTTTTCCAATGGATTTCAAGATTCATTTTTTGGTTTGGATTGGTGTTGGTGGCTACATTTAAGGGGGAGTAGGTAGTGAAATTGTTGGTTGTTGCAGTAAGAAGAATTTCTATTGTCATTGAGAAATGGTAAATAATTTGGTGTATATTGGTGTGTGATCCTAAGGGGGAGTATACAGAGTGGTTAAGGAAAGAAGTTGCAGTAAGCAAGTTGATTGATGTCAAATGGAGGGAATAAACAATGCAAATATTTTGGCCCTTTGCCATTGATGTCAAAGGGGGAGAGAGTCATGTTAAAAATGAATAATTTATTAGGGAGATAAACTCATTAAAGAATTCATTAAGGGGTAGATAAATTCATACAAAAAATACAAACTACAAAAAGGAAGAAGTAATGTGCAGAGTTGTAGTATGTTGATATTCAAAGTTATTGTGCCTTTGATGGTTTTTCATGTCATGTGTTGCCATCAATGAAAAAGGGGGAGATTGTTGCAATTATGAGCATTTGGGTTGTCATTTATGTCAAAATTCCCATGTTTTCATTGATTTCTATTGTTGGATGAGAGTGTTGGAAGAGTGTGAGCAATTGATGCTTTGATTAGTTGCATTATGTTGTCATTAGTAAAGCTACTAGTGTCAACCTCTAACTTGTTGTTGTGATAAGATTATGTGATCTATGGTTGAGTTTTTGTAGGCTTGTTGGTGATGATGAAGTGCTAAATATTATAAGGATGTGTCTATGGTGCTTCGTTTCCAAGTGCTTTTGAGAAAATTTGATAAAAAGAGGAAACAATGTGTTGCAATGGTATTCTATGTTATAGAGTTGTGGTCTTGTGTTACTTTTCATTTCTTCTAGGTTGAATATCTTCTTATGTGATTTGGATATGTTGGTGAGAGGTGTTCAGAGGTGTTATATTCAATATTTGGTGTGCTACATTTATGTGCAAAAGAAGTTTTGTTCACCAATGTGTGAGATGTGTATTATAGAGGTGTCTGGGAGAAATGTTTATGCTCTATGTTTCTCCATGGTTATGTTTTAGGTCTTATAGATTTGAAGGAGTGTTTATGGTGTTAGTATCTTTCTTCAGTCAAGGTGGTTTGAGTTTTGGTGCTTTGGAAGATGGTTTTTTGAGTTACAATGTATGGCAAAGTAGTCTTGATGTACTAGGTGTGTACATTCTTCAGGTGAAAGTTGTTGCAAAGGATATTTTTGGATTCTAGGGTGTTTATGGAATATTCTAAATTTTTTTCAAGTGAAACTTATTGTTCACAAGTTATGGATAGATCAAAGGGATCGTGTACTTAAAAATATAATGGTGTTTACACTGCTTACGAAGGTGCTTCATTATTTTTGGAAGAATGGTACAGCATGAGAAGATGGATTTGGGTCCTAGCTAAGGAATTTTGTGGTCTACCTTCATTCCTTTCCATCGCACAAATGTTTTGGTGCTACCCTAATCTGAATTTGCATGTTTTAGGTGCATAGCCAAACTTGGAAAAGTTTCATGGTTGAAGTCGGTATAAGTATGAGCTGATTTGTTGAGGGATGAAAAGATATATGTGAGATATGAATGATGTGAATTCCAGAGTTGTAGAGTGTGAAATTGAGAAGTGAAGTGTGAGCTTTCATTTCTTAGATTATTGGATGTGGTGAGTAGAAGGTGTCTACAATAATTCAATCAATTTGTGAAGGTGTTGTTGACATTGTGGTGGATTATTTTTTGTATTGAGATAGTTTTCTATGTTGATTATAGACTAGATTTGGAATTTCTTTCAAAATTATGAATCTAGTTCAGATCCTTGAACCTAACCCATCTTTTCTTCATCTTTATCCTCTCATTGTGTCGCCTCTCTGTCTTTTTCTTTCATGGTTCCATTTTTTATTTGTGTTTCTCTACTCCATTTTTCATTTTTTTTCATTATGTCGTCTTATTTTAGAGTCCTAAACATCCAAAAAAAAAATTATAAAAATACAAAAAAATATTAAAAAAAATAAAAATAAAACAAGATAAATAAATTTAAGATCTAAATAAAAAAAGGGGTTTACATTTAAAAATAAAATTTCATCCTATTTTTTTAATATTTGGATAATTGAACCTCTCTTAACTTAATTTAGTGTTGGAATAAGTGTAAGTTCATACTCTCACACATCATTGGATTTCTTTGCAATGATCAAAGCACCAATGGCCACCCAATGGTCAATTCACAGACAATGACACATGCAAAATCAAGGACAATATCATGCGAGAACAAGGAATGCATTTTCAGGTCATCAACTTTGGAGAGATTAAGATGCAAAAATTGACAATTATTTCCAGTATCAACCTCCTCACCAACCTCAAAGCTTCATCAAACAGTCTAATCAACAACAAGGGCCCACAGGAAGAGTAGAGCATTATCATGTGAAACCACAGAACCCCCAAGTTAGGTATAGGTTTGCAAGACCTAACTGGAAGCCATTCAGGTATCCAAGACACCTAGATAGATCTAAGCATCCAATTTTTTATATCTACGAAGATAGGGTTTTACCATCATAAGATACAAGATATTTAGAGTGAAGATACGAAGATAGTGAAAAGGATCTTAAGGGAGCCCAACTATAAAACAAGCTATACCTAGATAAGGCTTCTCGTCCTTCAGGAGATCCCTTCAATCCAAATATTTCTAATAAAGATTGCTTATTGCAAGCTACTACTACTAGGGATGAAATTAATAACCCTAACAAAGAAAAGGGTATAGAGAATGGTTCCGATCAAAACTTGCAAAAAGGAAAATCTCAGAAAGAGGAGAATATTGCAAAGACCCACAACAATGAGAGAAAAGGTCACCAAAGTGATAAAGTCCTTAAGAAAAGCTTCAAAAAATCCCAACACACGAAGGAGTAGAAGAAGAAAGGAAATGAAGGTGATAAGGGTTATCAAGAGAATAGGAAAAAAGGGCATAAATCAAGATCTTCATCGAAACAAAGAAAGATGAAGCAAAAGAAAGTATGGAGGTAGAAAGAAACTCAGCAAGGGGTTGCAAAGCAAACTGAAAGGATTGGATCTTGAAAAATAGTGTCTGATTTGCTGCCTATAGAAGCTCATGAAATCATCAAGCTAACCTTACCGGGTCACATGATCCAGCCACAAACTATAGACCTCTGGGAAAAGGTGCTCATCTGTAAGTTCTAGAATCTCATCTTAGATCTAAAGACTTTAAAAAATGTCATTTTCAAATAATGGGAAGGGGCCACTAAATTTTTTTATCTGGATTTGGGGCAAGGCATTTTTGTTGTTTTATTTTCAAATAAATCATTTAAAGATGAGATATTTAGAATCAAATCCTAGAATTATAAAGGATCTGGATTATACATGCAAAATTGGACTCTTAACTTTAAGTCAAAAGAATTTGTGGTTCACTTCGCCCCATTTTGGTTTCAACTTCATGCCCTTCCTTTGGAATATAGGGGACTAGAACAATTGGAAATCATGGCTAATCAAATAGGTATCTTTCAAAAGCATGATTTCTTATTCTTTAATAATCCTGCTAAACCGGTTAGGATGTTAGTACTACAAGATGTCACTAAAAAGCACCCAAATCATATAGAGCTAAAAACCAAGTTTGGCACTTGGCTACAAGAAATATGATGGGAGACTTTGTAGGATACATGTGCTCAATGCCACACATTTGGTCATTTTGTATTAGATTGTGCAATGCAATCCATCAAGCTGAATCACACCCCAACCAAGTTGAATAGGGGGCAAGATATACTTCATTCCCAGGCTTCACAAAGAAAAAGGAAACCAATACAGGTTAACCGAGGGGATAAGCACAATATTCCTAATGATGGGGTTCAGCCACAATCAGATGTAGATAAGCAAGGCCCAAAGATTAAAGAGGTTATATAAGGGCATAGAAATCAAATTGTTAGGTTTCTAGTTTATCAAGGTTTAAATGGGAGAAAATACACTCAAGAAAAGCAACAATATTCAACTTCTATGAATTTTCCTTTGTTTTATGAGTGGCCATGGAAAAGAGAAACTAGCCAAATCCTAAATTTATATTCCCCACATATTCCAATTAATGAGTTCCAACTAGACGAAATAGTAAGAAAGCTAATGTTCCAAGGGTCGGATTCATTCACCTGGTCTAGATATTTGAAAAATTAGGATAGAAGCTTACCTTTAATAACTGGTTTCTCAGCTAACGCACAATGGTTGGAACATCTCCTAAAATAAAACAAAATTGAAGAGGAAAATTTAGAGCTATTGGCAGAAAAGATAGTGGCTTCAGTGCGTTCATAAATTGTAGAAGAAATAGCAGATGAAGTATTGGAGGAAGGTTCTTTTTGGGATTGGGACAGTAATGCAAATAAAGGGGAAATTACTTGCTTCAATCAAGAGACTCTAAAAAGTCAAGGGGTAGTAATAAGTGATACTAATATATTTGATTCACAACCTTTGATTATGTCTCAGGATCTAATGTTATTACAGAAGGAAAATGTATTGAGAGAATCACAATCACAAAATGTGAGGGAAGTTGTAGGCAAAGAAATAAGAGATTCTTTAGAATTTGACTATTCACAATCTCTTTCCATATCTCAAACCCCTTATTAGCCACCTTTGAAGAATTCTCTAGGAAAGAGAGGTCGCAAGTCAAAGTACGCAAAATTGCAAGAGGAAATAGAAGCAGGGTGGCAAGCTACTTTACATGATTCTATGGTATATTCAACAAACAAGTGCCCGGGGAGAGCATGTTGCTCTCCTCGGGTCCAATGAAGATTCTATCATGGAATGTTAGGGGCATTAATGCCCCTGACAAGCGAGCTCACATCAAGTGTCAAATTGATGGATGTGGAATTCATATTTTCCTTCTCCAGGAAACTAAAATCTCAGAGGATACATATAAATTGAAAATTCAAAAATGGCATATGTGGAATTCCAAGCATTCCCTTACTCAAGGGGCCTCGAGGGGTCTAGTAGCATTATGGAATCCAAAACAAATTTCTATGGTATTGCTTAGAAAAGAAAATAACTTGCAGCTACTGGAAGTGACTAAATTTGATATCAAATTTTGGCTTTTCAACATCTATGGCCCATCATCCACATTGGATAAGAAGCATATTTGGGATCAACTCACCCAATCTATCTCGAATCTGAGGGATGCAAAAGTTATTTTAGCAGGATATTTTAATGCCATAGCATCACTTCAAGATAATATTGGAGGTATCAGTCCTTCGCCCAAAGTAATGGCCTATTTTAACTCTTTCATCAACACGAATGCTTTAAGGGACGCTATGCTAGTTAAGGGAAAATTCACTTGGACTAACCAAAGAAAAGGTTTCATGCAAATTTCACTAAGATTGGATAGATATCTCCTCTCTTCAAATTGGTTTAATTTTCTCCACCAATTTACATATGAGATATTTCCTTTCTCTAACTCTGATCATTATGCAATTTCACTTTCTATATCAAATATATCTTCCCCCTCTTTCAAATCATCTTTTAAGTTTGAAAGCATGTGGCTTAGACACCCTAATTTTGTAGAGATGGTTCATTAATGGTGGATTTCTGCCCCCAATGAGCCTAGAACAATGATGTTCCAATTGTTTAAAAAACTGATGTATATCAAACAAAAGCTCATTAAATGGAACAAGGAGACTTTTAAAAACATCTTTTAACAGAAAGAGTTGATTTGTAAAGAATTGGAAGATGTTCATGCACAAATTATCCAATGGGGCTTAGATGAATCACTGTCTAAGAAACAAAAGAAGTTATAAGTGGATATGGAGGACTAGTGTGCAAGAGAGGGAGCCTATTGGAGATAGAAATCATGGGAACTGTGGTTAAGAGAGGGTGATAGAAGTACTAAGTATTTTCATGCATCTACCCAGATAAAAAGAGTTGTGAGGGTTGTTCAAGCAATCAAGGAGATTCCTATGGGTAATTTGCTTTTCAAAGAGGAAGATATAAGAAGAGAATGTGTCAAATTTTTTCTAATCTCCTATCTGCCCTGCAAGATAGAACTGAGAAAAATGAAAAGGACAAGGAGGAACTACTAGCCTCTATCCCAACACTTATATCTACAAAGAAGAATGAAGAATTCTTAAATCCATTCATAATTTAGGAACTTAAAAAGGTAATATTTTCCTTTCCACCAGATAAATCTCCTAGACTAGATAGATTTACTACTCTTTTTTCCCAAAAAATTTGGGAAATTGTGTGTTATGATCTTTTATGGGCAATTGAAGAATCAAGAAGAACTGGGTCTTTTCTTAAATAGTTTAATTAACCAATATAGTAATTATTCCCAAAGTGAGTGACCCCTCATCCTTTGCTGAATACAAACCAATATCCTTGTGTAACATAATCTATAAGATCTTCTCCAAGGAAATATACTTGAGGTTACAACCAATTATCCCAAGAACTGGGGGGTTTTGTTTCATGAAAAGAAATGTATGAAGGGGCTATTGTGGCTCATGAGACCTTGCATTCAATAATAGCTAATAAAGTCCCTTCAATCATCATCAAATTAGATATGATGAAGGCATATGACAGGGTTAATTGGAGCTTTTTGAGAAAAGTAATGCTAAAATTTGGATTTTCTACGACATGGTGTAGATGGATAATTACATACCTCTCAGGGGATAAATTCTTAGTAATTCTTAATGGATCCCCCACAGGTTTCTTCAGTGCTTCCCAAGGTGTCAAGAAAGGGGATCCTCTCTCTCCTTTCTTGTTTATCATTATGGTAGAGGCACTCAGCAGATTTATTAGCAATAAACATACTCTTGATTTATGGAAAGGGATATAGGTTGAAAACACAAATCTAGCAATTACTCTCTTTTTATAGATGACACGAATTTATTTGGGGAAGCAACATTGGAAGAAGCAAATCAAATCAACCAAGTTCTAAATAAATATTTCTCAGCATCAGGTCAGTGGATAAATACCTCAAAATCCAAAATCCACATCTTCAATACAAGTGAGGTCAATTAGAAGAAGTTACTCAATATTTTAGAATTTCAAAAATTAACTTTGTCGTGCTCATACTTAGGATTTCCTTTCTTTGCAGGCCCAAATAAAGAACCATATTGGGTTAAAATAATTGAAAGGCTTAAATCAAGATATCGATATGGAAAGCTAGATGGCTATTTCTAGCTGGCAGAATTTTATAAGTTAAATTTGTGCTCTCTTCAATTCCTAACTATTTTCTTGTAGTTTTACAGGCTCCAAAGTCTGTTATTGTAGAAATTGAGAGAGTGATTGGAAATTTCATTTGGAAAGGTAGTATGGATGATCAAAATAAGGTCCCTCTAATATCCCTTGAAGCTATGTCTCGATAAAAATCTCAAGGAGGAGTAGGTATTTTGAACCTTTCGAAGTGGAATAAAGCTTTTGGTGCAAAGCTAGCCTAGAAAATGTATGTTAATCCACAGGCCAAATGGTGTCAAATAATGCAAGGAAAATATTTAGACAACATGGATCCCACAAGAATCTTCACGATAGCTAATCCTCTAAAAGGGTTAACCATTTGGAACTTTTTGGTTTCTTGTAGGAAATTAGTAGTTTCATACATTTCATGGGAGGTAAATAATGGCCAAAGTGTTAACTTTTAGACAGACTCTTGGAATGGTAATCCCCCATTGCAAAATAACCTAGATCTTGTTCCAATAATGGAAAATCTAAAGGTTTCTTGGGGAGAATGTTTGTTGAATTATGTTTAGACAGTTGATCCTTTCTCAGGTAAGGTAACCTGGAAGAAAATATCAAATACTTCCCTCTCTCCTCATCAGTGTTGTACTCTACAAAATATATTGGAAGCTAGAATGGTATATCTCTCCTTGAAGCCGAATAAATTGATATGGGATCCTTCAAGGGATGGAAACTACAAGGTAATTTAAGGTTGTAAATCTTTAAATCAGAACTCGGGGCATTTTCTTACCCAAAGGGCTTATTCATTTTGTTGGGATAGTAAATTTCTACCTAAGGAAGGAATTTTTGCATGGCTTGCTTTAAGGAAGCACATTCTAACTAGTGTTTGGCTAGCTAAGCTAAAAATAGTTGACCCTTTCATGTGTCCCTTGTGCAATGAGGAATTTGAGGATGTTGATCATTTGTTTATTCATTGTAAGTTTACACAACATAGCTAGGATTTTATTCTAAATAAGCTTAATTTTTACACTTCCTTACCAAATTCTTTGTTGGACTTGTTCCAAAGCTGGCCAGTTCTTTTAAAATATTAATTTTTCTCTTGCATATGGAGAGTTGTGCCAGCTCTAGTAATATGGAATCTTTGGTGGGAAAGAAACTTGAGAATTTTTAGGAAAGTAACCTCTTCAAAAGATGCTATGAATGTTAAAATTGAGAATGCAGTCTCTGAGGTAGTAAATGTGAGTTTCCAAGAAAGAAAAGTTATAAGTTCTTCCTTTACTAACTAGGATAATCATATATTCCAAAATTGGAAGTATGTAAAATTACCTTTCCCTAGCAGCCTATTGCAATCAAAATTTGAGAAGTGTAATAGAAAGCATGTAAAATGGAAGGCCCCACTGGAGGGTTTTATAAAGTTGAACTTTGATGGTGCTTCGAAAGGAAACCCCAGGGAATCAGGGGTAGGTATTTGCATGCATGATTCATAGGGTAAGGTATTAGCATTGTGTTCAAAATATCTTCACAGAGGTTCTAACAATCTAGATGAATCTAAAGCTTTGCTAATTGGGATGGAAATGGCCTTGGAGATGGGTATTGAGAATCTTCATATTGAAGGAGTTCCCTATTGATATTCAATGCTTGTAAAGAAAAGAAAATACAAAATTGGGGCCATTAATACATTCTTCAAAGAGTATGGGACCTTCTTGATAAATTTCAAAATTATATGATTACACATACTTATAGAGAAGGAAACAATCTCGCAGACTATCTAGCTAATCTGGGTAGTTCAAAACAAGAAATATATATTTTAGTTGATCTCTCTTTGCTTGTAGATTTTCCCCATATAGTAGAACTTATTGATCAGGATGTACTTCATATCAACAAAGGGACAATATCTTAATCTTAAAGGAACAATCATATATTGCTAAGTATGGTTGGGCATTCAAATATTTTGTTGAAAAGGAAAGGGAAACTTAAATAATTTGGTTTATTGTTAAATTTGGTATTGCCATGTAATATCTTTGACCTGGGCTATCATAATCCATTCTATTGAAAGGTAATGATTATACCTATCACTTGGAAGTTCTTGTGTTGTCCTCATTGGTACCTCCAAGGTATCATCATATGCTATAGTGGGAAATGTGAAATACTCATGGATTTGTGATGTTACAAGTCATACGGGCGGGTGCATGAAGCTGGGTTACACTTTTGTGGCCAACTTCAAAAAAATATTGGAAATTACATAACACGAGTGTGTTACAACACGCTCACATTATAACATACTCGCGTTATTTCATTTTAAAAGAAAAATAAAAAAGTGAAAGCTATTCATTTTCTCTTTTTTGTTTTTCTATTCATTTTCTCTTTTTTGTTTTTCTGCTTTGCCCGCGGCCAAAAACCCTCATTTTTGCGCTCGCGTTCTAGGAGGAATTCTTCAAAATTCATCAACAATAGTTTCTTTTTATTCACAAAGATGGAACCACGATGATGAAGAGGTGTAGGAGGTAAGTATTGTTTGCTATTTGTCTTGAATTTCTTAGTTTCAAGCTGATTTTGTTTGTTTTAGGTTGGATTTGATTGTTTTCTTTTCATTTGTAGTAGATACAAATAATCCTAAAAATCCTCAACAAGAAGAATAGGAAAATCCTCCTCAACAAAATCAACCTCCCCCACCAATCACTCAACACCCTCCTGAAACTCAACAAAATTTGACGAGTGAAATTGAAAACAACAAAAAACAAATTGAGGATCTTATCCGTAGGTTACATGATCCAAATGCTTCAACTGCAAAAAGAATGACACTAGCAAATTCAATGAAAGAGATGTTAAAAAATGTAGATTCAATAACCCAACAAATAACAGGATGGCAAGATAGGAGGTAGGAAGCTAGGGCATATTATGTAGATAAACTATCATATAAACAAGTAAAAGATTTAAAAATTACTAAAGGTGATTTGTGCTCTCTATTCACTAACCCTAGAAAAAATCAAAATTTTAGCCTCAATGCGAAGAGGTTTCCTATTCATTGGTGCCACCACCAAGAGATTAGGAACCATTTTTATGATAGGTGGTACTTGGTCTTTGATTACCCATCATGCAGTAATTGTGAAGTCCCCCAATATTTTCTTAGGAAACTATACAGTGAGTTCGTATTGAACCAAATCCCAAATTATTTTGATATGAGGGAGTTCTAGGGGAGAGGTGGGGGGTCGGCTCAGGATAGGCCCAGTGTACAGTCAGATCTTGTGTGGTAAGGGAGATGACCTCTCACTAGGTTACCTCATGAGCACATTGTTATGCATGTTGTTGCGAAGGAGAGTGTTGACGTAGAGACATTGTAGGCAATCAACACTTTGACCCGAAGTGTCATCCAACATACTATCTCTATTGTATAGCACCATCCAAGCGAGTCTTCAGGTGGTGGCCTTCAAAACCATGTGTGTCAATCTTGTAGGGTGATTTGTTCATATGACCCCACTTGCACTTAGGAGGCTGCTACGTAGGATCCGTATGCTGCTATGGGGATGGAGAGGATGGCTGACATTTTGCATCGTGCATATGGCATTGATATTCAAGTAAAATTCAGCATGTTCATTGAATTTAATTTATTAAATTTCAATTCTGAAATGAATGATTAACTAATTTAGTCTTATTATTTTAATAAAATTGCAGGGTCATAGTGCTGAGACTGGATAAACTGGTCCTCCACCTACTTATTTCTGCAGTACACCTATTAGTAGGGTATGTAACTAGTAAAAAATTATTAATTTATTACATGTTAATAGCATTGTTTTATTAATGGTATTTTAATACATGTGATTTTGGATGTTGAACAAGCTAATATTGGTAGTTTCAAGCAAACACGAAGTGCCAGTGGATTCACTCAAACATACATGGAGGTAATATAATAAAGAGAACTTAACTAATGAATTCTACTTAATATATTTGTGTAGTTTATATTCATATTGTTGGTTACGTTGCATTACACATCATTCAAACTAAAAGCATTATTTCAAATTCCATAACTAATAACTAGATGTTGATAGATGATAAAATTTCAACTGTACAATATAGTTGTTTAGAAAGTCAACATAAGCAGCACAATGCAATTACTTCACATGGAGGCATGTGCTTGCAAAGTTGCACCACCACGACGAACTATGGATGCTTGGAAAAAATCTATGAAACCATAATAGTAAGCAATAGGAAAGACAAGGTAGTTAGTGATGCAGAGCATCATATCAAAACACTCAATCATCAGGGTACATTTGATGTAGAGAATCCAACAAACACCATCAACATCATTTCCTCAAGGGATTTCGATCCCAAATAGAATCAGGAGAAGATCAAATATAATTTCATCAAAAAACTACTTTTCATTCAACCAAATTCCACTCAAATTCTCTTAGCCATTCTATAGGCCAGCATTCATCATTCCACTAATCAGTATTCGAATTGACTCATTCAAAGCAAAAACCATATTAAAGAAAACTTTGACTTAATCAATTAGATTCACATCATTCTCAACCACCATAAAAATAACATAAACCTAATTATTGAGACTTGAACAATTCATCCTTTCATTTATTCACCAAGGCAACAAATCAACTAAACCATACCTCACTATTATCAGTCCATTATCAAGCATTGTACTCACCATATTTTGACTACAATAGTCTATTTACAGGTTACAAACTCCTACTACAAACAAATCTTGATTATCATCTTGTGGTTAATCACCAATTTGCTCAAAAAGCTTCATAATAGTCACCCATCCAGCCATCAAAGTCACAAAACCTATCTTATACACCTTAACCAAATTTAGTAACATCAATCATATCATTAGTTTGATAGTAACCAAGCTCTCAATCATATCACAGAAGCTTTGAAAGGATACAAGTAAGAAATGTTGAAGATAGGAGAGATTGCCACCCTAGGAGGTAGCTCTATTTCATAAGCATTTTGGCCAAACTTGTAGACCACCTTGCAAGGTCCTATCTTCTTCATCATGAGTTTGGTATACTTTCCTTTTGGAAGTCTCTCCTTCTTCAAGTGTGCCATCACCAAGTCTCTAACCTTGAATTGGACATTCCTCTTCTTTAAATTTTCCTTGTCCTTATACTTCTCAACATTCTTTTGAAGGGTTTCCTTCACTTGTTTATGAATATCACTAATTGTAACAACAAATTCCTCATCTTGAGCACTTCTCCTAGCAACTCCTTGTAGATCTCTTAGTTCATATACCCCTCTAGGGTGCATGCCATAGACTACCTCAAAAGAGCTTCTACCAATGCTCCTATTCATGGAGTCATTATATGCAAATTCAGCCTAAGGTAAAATCAGATCCCAAGCTTGTCCATGCTCCTTGGTAAGGCATCTTAAGAGGTTTCCCAATGATCTATTCACCATTTTATTTTTTCCATCTATGTTTGGATGGTATGTTGAAATAAAGGACATTTTTTTTCCTTGAGTTTCTTCCACAAGGTCCTCCAAAAGTGACCAATGAATTTAGAATCCCTATTAGAAACAATGCTTAAAGGCAGTCCATGTATCCTAACAACCTCCTTAAAGAAGAGACCTGCTATATGAGATGCATCATTGGTGCATTTGCAAGGAATAAAATGTGACATCTTACTAAATCTATCAACTACCACAAAGATACTATGAAAACCTTTTGGGGTTCTAGGCAACCCCAAGACAAAGTCGATACTTACACACTCCCAACGCCTATTGGGAATGGGCAGTGGTTGATAGAGTCCTGAATTTGATGAAATTCCCTTTTCCCTTTGACATATTGTGTATCCTTCCACATACCTTCTCACATCCACCTACAACTCTGGCCAATAGTAAAATCTCCTAACTTTTTCTAAGGTCTTGTCAAGGCCAAAGTGATTTCCAAGACTCCCACTGTGTTTCTCCTTTATGATATTCTCCCTCATTGAGCATTTACGAACACACAATTGGCTTCCTTTGAAGAGAAAACCATTTTGCAATAAAAATTCAAATAATTCACCATGAAAAGAATTCAAATGCTACTCATAGACATTGTATACCTCCTTGAAATCTGAATCTTCATGATACATATCCTTCAATGCTTCAACCCCCATGCTTTGGAGTTGGATCTCTTGCACTACAAGTTCCCTTATACTAAGAGCATCTTCCACCTTATTTGCTTGTCCCTTCTTATGCTTTATTGTGAAATTATATGCTTGCAAAAACTCTACCCACTTCATGTGCCTATGACTGAGTTTTGCTTGTGCATTCAAAAAACTCAAGGCATGATTATCAGCATAAACAACAAATTCTTTAGGTAACAAGTAGTGCCTCCACTTTTTGAGGGCTTGGACCATAGCATACAATTCCAAATCATAGGAAGAATACTTCCTCTTTGCTTCATTTATCCTCTCACTATAAAATGCAACTAGTCTTCCTTCTTGGCTCAAAATAGCCCCTATTGCTTGATTGCTAGCATCACACTCAATGGTAAAAATTTTATCAAAATCAAGAAGCACAAGTATAGGTTGTTGTGCTACTCTCATTTTTAGATATTCAAACCCTTTATCAGCCTCATTGGTCCAAGAAGACTTACCTTTATTACCTCCTTTGATGGTGTCCAATATTGGTGCAAAAATTTGGCTAAAGTTCTTGATGAACTTTCTATAAAATCTTGCAATTCCATGGAAGCTTCTCACATCTCCCATGGATTTTGGTGTTTCCCAAGTAAGAATAGCATCCACCTTTGAAGGATCCATATTCAAACTTCCCTTGGAGATGAAAAAAATCAAGGTAGACTAGTTCTTCCTTCATGAATTCACACTTTTCCATGTTGATCAGCAGCTTCTTCTCTTGTAACCTCCTTAGTACCATGTCAAGGTGCTTCAAATGTTCTTCTTTAGACCTGCTAAACACAAGGATGTTATCTAAATAAACTACAAGAAAATTTCCAATGAAATGTCTCAATACCTCATTCATAAGGCACATAAATGTACTAGGGGCATTTGATAACCCAAAGGGAATCACCAACCAATCATAGAGCCCTTCATTAGGGTCATCCCACAATAATGGGTTCCACTTTTTGGCCAAACTTGACACTGAAATTAACATTTTCAAAAAAAACTTCACTTTCTGACACCTATAGTAGGTAAACTATTAGGAATTTGAAAATGATGTAAACTAGTGATTTGTGAGATTTTTTCTATACATTTTAAATATATTTTTATTAAAAAAATTGGAATTAAATTGGTTTTTT
>VDFB02105785.1:435582415-435623801 GCA_007258455.2 Sequoia sempervirens | reverse complement strand
CAATTTCCAATTTATCCTCAATGGATTTTCTATTCCATTAAAATAATAAACAATTTCCTCCATTATTTAAAATACTCAAATAATCCAAAATAAATTCTTTTCCGGCAAAATCTTTCAGAAGCTTTTTCTTTCAAAATAACAAAGAACTATTATTTTACTAAATAATAGAGCATACATCTGTTTCTTTTGAATTTCTTTCATTGTTTTCTCTATTCTTGTTTTCTTGAAATTCATACAAATAATAGGAAATTTTATAGAAATAATTCAAAGAAGAACAAGGGTTTTAACAATAAAGAGAATTCTTTTCTAAATCAAACAACATAAAATACCAGGGAAATACCTGTGAATTGAAGATCTTGGTTTTTTTGGAGAGAATCTTGCCTGTAGAATGCAATCCTCCAAATCTTCTTCATAGCACCAAATCCAAAGAAAGCTTTAACTAACTACAAAGATCCTCCAAGCAAAGGGATCTTCCACAAATATACAGTATTGCCAAATTAACACAATATAGAAAATTTTGCAAAAGCTGAGATATTTTTCCCGTGAGGAAATTGAACAACCTCTATGATTTCCCAGATCCAATATTACCTCCGTAAACAAATTTCAACAATAATCAATAAATGCACTGGCACACATGTCGAGAACCACCACTTCTCGGCAATCTTTCCTATTTCAAATTGCATGGCTTTTAATTAATTAATTAAATTTATTTTAAAATTTACAATTTTCTAATGCAAGATTTATTTATTAATAAAAATTTCCATTTCCACAAATTAATTTAATTTCAAATAAAGCTATTCACTCGCTTAAATAATTTAATTTAATTAATTAATTTATTTAATTAAATAAGTTTAATCTTTTAAGATCAAACCATTTAACCAAATAAGCTAATTAATTAATTAAATAACATGCAACTAATTTCTTCAACATTTAAAAATTAATTTAAATAACAAGAATTTAAAGCACAATAAACTAACATTAAAATTAACCAAATTTACCTTTCAAACAATTTATCCAAACAGAAAATGACAAGACAACCACGACACAAACTAAAACTGACAATGTACAGTGACCGGGTTAAAGACTAGACTAGGATAAACCAAACTACTACCTCCCAATCAACATATCCATTGAGTCTTGACACGCTCAGACCTGAGTACCCAGGTGGAGTCGGTGTCATGTACCTACAATCCTGCAACCAAGCAATAACATGCATATATATATAAACCATTGTACAGGCACATCGTGTGGAGAAAATCACGGATATCACAGGGCACTCGAAAGCGAGTGATGCAATTCCATTCTCCACACCAATACACGTCACATCAGACTGATGAAATAAATAATTGTTAGTCGATCAAAACATATACATAACAACAATAATCAACTGAAAATAAACATCTACACTATCTCAAGGAATGTCTAAAATCAGTAATCACCATACAATGTATCATCATGTCATAGAATAAATCCACTATCGCTCAAAACCAACGATCAAAATATCCAAAAAAAGTATCATAGTCTAACAGTGTGAAAACATAACAATAGAAAGCATAAGCATAAATGGAGGGGTACTACATCCTCCCCCCTAGGATCAGGCTTGCTCCTGAAAGCCTGCGACCAGATAGGGATAAAGTTACCTCATGCATGTCGCATCCTCCCAAGTAGCAGAAACCTCATGACTAGGATCCCATTGGACCTTCACCTGATCAATGTCTCGACCCCTGAGACTGAGCGTCTGGCGCTGTAGAATGGCCACGGGCTCCAAAGCCAGCTGCCCGTCCTCTACCTGTAACGCATTCCAATCAAGTACATGAGATATGTCAGGATGATATGGTCTAAGAACTGATACATGAAAAACATCATGAATACGACACAAAATGGGTGGTAAGGCGAGTCGATACGCCACCAGACCAATTCTCTCTAAAATCTCGAATGGCCCTACGAAACGAGGTGCAAGCTTAGAGCCTTTTCCATAACGGATTGGACTCTTTCGCGGTCGTACTTGAAGAAACACTCTATCACCAACAACAAACTGTCGGTCTATCCTATGCACATCCGCATACTTCTTTTGCCTATCCTGAGTTGCTATCAAATGTTCTCTAATATGGTCAACCTGTTGCTCCATGTCTCGAAGCATCTCAGGTCCAAGTAACACTCTATCCTCAAGTTGATCCCAACTAAGTGGAGTTTGACAAGGACGACCGTATAATACCTGAAATGGTGGCATACCTATGGAACTCTGATATCTGTTATTGTAAGTGAATTCTACTAAATATAGATAATCCTCCCAACGTGATTGTTGATCCATTACGTACATCCTAAGCATATCCTCTAATGTTTGGTTAACTCTTTCCATTTTTCCATCAGTTTGAGGATGATACGCTGAACTAAAGTTCAACTGGGTACCTAAAGCATGTTGTAATGAAGTCCATAGGGCTGAAGTAAATACGGGATCTCTATCCGATATAATCCTACGAGGAATCCCATGTAATCTAACGATGTCCTCCTTGAATATCCTAGCTACATATGAAGCATTATATGATGAACGTACTGGTGAGAAGTGAGCTACTTTAGTCAATCGGTCAACAGTTACCATAATGGCATCATGTCGACGTGATGACGTAGGTAACCCTACAATAAAGTCAATGGATATAATATCCCATTTCCATTCAGGAATGAGATGTGGCTGCAATAATCCAGCAGGATGTTGATGCTTAGCTTTGACTCGCTGGCATTCAAGACATCTTGATACATAGTCAGCAATATCATGTTTCATACTAGGCCATAAATACAATTGTCGAAGATCGGCATGCATTTTCTTGACTCTTGGATGAGCTAAATACGGAGCTCGATGAGCTTGAGTCATAATTAATGTACGAAGACCTTCGACATGTGGTACATAAATACAACCTAAATTCTGTAATATACCATCTAGTTCAAGGACATACCCATCAAATCGACCTTCTAAAGGTCTACCAGATTCAATCTCCGACCTCACTTCCTGATATAATCTATCAGTATGAAGTGCAGCTAATATTTGACCTCTCAAATCTACTTCAAGAGTAGTAGCAAAGATCTCATGTCAACGATGACTAAGAGCATCAACCACTACATTCTCTTTTCCTTGAACATATTTCAATTGAAAATCGTACTCACACAAGAACTCCATCCACCAACTCTACCTAGCATTCAAGTTAGGTTGCGTAAAAATGTATTGTAGACTATGGTGATCAGTATGAAGTTCAAAATGATGACCTAAAAGAAAATGCCTCCACCGAACTAATGCATTTACTACCATAGCTAGTTCTAGATCATGAGTAGGATAGTTTAATTTGTGATCTTTTTGTTTGCGAGACTCATAAGCAATCACACGCCCATCTTGCATCAGAACTGCTCCCAAACCTTCTAAGGATGCATCTGTGCATACTACAAAATCCCTAGTAGGATCAGGAACAATCAGTATAGGCGCATTAGTTGACTTTTCTTTAAGTGTCTGAAAAGCCAACTGACATTGCTCTGTCCAAACAAACTTCTTCCCCTTCCTTTGAAGAGAAGTAATAGGATGACTGACTCTAGAAAATCCCTCTACAAATCACCTATAGTAACCAGCTAGACCCATAAAATTATGAACTTCACCTACATTAGTAGGCACGAGCCAATCTACAATAGCTTGGATCTTTGAAGGATCCACAACAATACCTTTACTAGATATCACATGTCCAAGATATTTAATCTCAGTTCGAAAGAAATCACACTTCTTTAGGTTTGCATACAATTGATTTTCCCTTAAACATTGCAATACCTGTCTCAAGTGTTCTTCATGTTCCTTCATGTTTCTTGAATAGACTAAAATATCATTGAGAAATACCAGGACAAAGCGGTCAAGGTATGTATGAAAAACACCATTCATTAAACTCATGAATACTGATGGTGCGTTCGTTAACCCAAATGCTACTACTGTGAATTCGTAGTGCCCATAACAAGTTTGAAAAGCAGTTTTATGAATGTGTGCTTCAGCTATACGCAATTGATGATAACTAGATTTCAAATCAATTTTAGAGAACACATTAGCTCCCTTAATTTGATCAAAAAGATCATCGATTCTTGGCAAAGGATAACGATTCGTAATCGTAACCTTGTTCAATTGACGATAGTCAATGCACAACCTAAGAGATCCGTCCTTCTTCTTTACGAAGATGAAAGGTGCTCCCCAAGGGGAAACACTAGGACAAATGAAACCCTTTTCTAATAGTTCCTTTAACTGGATATGAAGTTCCTCTAACTCCTGAGTCATCATTCCATAAGGAGCTCTAGAAATAGGCTTAGCTCCAAGAACTAAGTCAACTCTAAAGTCAATATCTCTCTTCGGTGGCATTCTAGGAATGTCATCAGGAAACACGTCCACAAATTCCCTAAGAATAGGATGATCATCAAGAGATACCTCTCGACTCTCACCTTATTCTAAATCAGTAATTGTTGTTGCAAACAGTTGACATCCCTGACGAAGACATCTCTTCAATTGCATAGCAGATATCATCCGCAAAGAGATAGGTCTTTGAATACCTATGATTTCCACTATCGCACCTATATCATTAATGCAACTAACTGTCTTAAGTCGACAATCAATTATAGCATGATATGATGCTAACCAATCCATACCTAAAACTATATCATACGATCCTAAGGGCGTAACATATAAATCTACTAAGGTAGTTAACGTACCAATTTTAAGTTCACAGTTATGTACTAATTTTTCTATTGCTACTTTCACCCCAGAGGCGAATTCAACTTGCCACTTACCACCTTGCTTTACCGCCACAAGACCACAATGGTCTACAATGGTCGGTGAAATAAAGGAGTCAATGGCTCCGAAATAAAAAAGAATGGAAACACTAACACCATGTAACTTAGCTGAAGTCTCGACCACTGTGTTCTGGTGATCATCTTGGCAGTCATTAACCATAGCATATACTGTATGTGATCGTCCTGCATCACCCACTATAGGCTCTGAAACTGTAGGTCGAGGCCCAAAACTAGTAGAACCTCTCATCGGACACTACCTAGCTATGTGTCCCTGCTGCCCACATGAGTAACAACCTATGCCCGTGCCTCTACCGAATCCTCTGCCACACGAAGGTGCATTGGATTGCTGGAAACTACCCCTACTGACAGTAGATTGAGCACTCTGCGCAAGTTGATCCTGCCTATTGCACTTGTTGCGCCACCAGTTACGACCCTTTCCTATTTGAGGACTATTACCCTGTTGTGGTTGTGGATTGTTATTCTTTTGAGGTGTTCGTTGTTGTTGTTGCTGCCCACCCTTTGTGGGTGTCTGTTGGTTCCTGGAGGAACCACTTGTCTGTGCCTGTCCACCCCATGGAATAAAATCTACTGCAGGAGCACTCCCAATCTGCACTCCTATGTGCCCACCTAAAGCCATAACAAGGTTCTCCTCCACTATGCGAGCCTTCTCCACCGCAACTTCCATAATCTTTGGCTCAAAGACTCAGACATCACCACTAATGCGGGCATTTAAACCCCTGATGAAGTGTTGTACTAGCATAGGCTCATCATCGCCAATACCAACATACTGCTTGAGTTCATAGAACCTATGTTCATATTACTCTACAGATAGAGCCAACTAACGTAGATCATGGAACTTGTCAGCCTGTCACTGCCTCCAGTGTTCCGACAGGAACCGCCCTCTAAACCTCTCGAGAAACATCTCCCAAGACAAAAAACCAATATCTAAGTGGAGCTTTTGCTCCTCCAAGCGCCACCAAGTAGAGGCGAATCCTCTTAGATGCATAATAGTGCATCGTGCATGGGTATTACTAGCGTAAGGGTGCATGGCGAAGCATCTACCTAAATCTAGTAGCTAGGTCTCAGCCTCTAAGCTACCTCCTGCACCATCAAAGGTAGGAGGGCGTGCCCTCAGTAAATCCCTCATGTGTCCAATAATGGCATCCTAATGTACTGAGTCATCTACTCTCCTAGGGGATCTATCTCTCTTTGACAACCTCCTGCTCAACTTCCTGTCTAGGTACAAGATGAGCTAGGACCTCCTCTAATAAAGGACGTATCTGTGAACCCTCTACTCCTGACTGTTTAGGATTCTATCCCTCATTCCTTTGATCCAACTGTTCTGCTTGATCACTATGATGAGGGCTCAGAGGGGGAGTAACCTCAGGGATTAGCCCTCGGCCTCCACCTCGACCTCTACCACGACTTCTTCCTCCTTGCCTAGGCATGTTCCTACACATAACAATAATGAATCTTAGATACTATTCAACCAAGGTTAATAGTTGCGACACTACGTACTAGGTCAACCTAATGGGCTCGTGATTACCCAGAGTGTCCGGTGTTTGTAACCTTGGCTCTGATACCAATCTGTAATGCCCCGTCTTAATAACCCAAAGAATGTTGCAATTGTGTATAAAAGTGTAATAATTTTTTTTTAAGATATAATTATTAAGTTAATTAGTCGCATACATTCATTAAGTTACGTGACGTTACACTACTTTGAGTTTCCATAGACGACTTTAGTATTTCGCATTGGACATATTAATTAATAACATAACATTAAAGATAAACATTGCATTTCATTTATAACTCCATTCAAGATAACATAAAGTGCAAACTTGTTTCATACATTGCATTTGATAAAATATACAATACTCATTCATCTGATGAGGTAGTTCAAATTAATTACATTTTACAAGTGTTCACCTCATAACAATTGAGGGATGTTTTCAAATATAAGATTTACAATATACAATGAAGAAATACATATAAGTTTCCAAGTGCGAGCTCTCCATCCATGAAGCTCTCGATGCAATGATCACAAAACTGGGGACCCAACGGAGTAAGGTGCGTGTTCCACCCAACCATGTGGTACCCGTAGGTCCACCCCTCGTGCTAGGAGATAGTAATATGGTTACCTATACATAATCTACTAACCCTAGACACTCGTACATAACAAACTAATGGTTACATTGCTTCCAGATTTAGACAATTGAATGTACTACATACACAAGGTTAACTGTTACTTTAGGTGGAGTGTCATCACAATACTGCAAAGGTTACCTTGGTGTTTCTTCCTAGGTTCTGGCCCCCAATCTTGGGTTACCCTAGTAACCTCTTACAAAACCCAGCCCCAATGCAAATAATTGCGGAATCGAATGTCTCTTGAAGAAACAAGACACCGATTTTCCATTCCAGGCCTTCTCATCTTATACTCAAGACTAAATTAGCTCAAGAGTCAATAAGTGAGGCATAACATCTTGTTAAGAGTTTTAATTTAACTATTGTATCATTTGGTTATCACTAACTTACTAACTCTTTGCAAGTTACCCTGACACCACTTTGTGTGTCTGCCCTTTCAAAAAGCCACTCCCCTAAACATAACAAGGATATACTAAGTTTTCCTGACTAGGGTTTACAAAGTGTACAAAGTTCATCACATAATAACAAATGACCCTCAATAATAATTAAAACTTTTATCATAAACTAGGTAACAAAACGCCATATTTCAACACATGCACAACCCAAGTCAACTCGAGAAATACATTTGATCAATAATACACCCTTACTATACAAATCATTTTGGAAGACTTATACGACTATAACTTTCCCAATTTTCCCAAAAGAACACGAATAAAAGAAAATTAAGAAAAGTAAATGTCTACTATTCGGATTTACTAAATCTAGACAAACAATATTATAAGCACAAAATTAATCAATCAAAAACATAATTTCGTTCATGCATTTTAAAAAATCTCCTTTCTTAATGCATATAAAAGAAAATATCCATTTCTATTCATCTTATACTTAACATTAATATACAATACATTTAAATAAATTTACACAATCAAATCATTATTTAGATAACTATCTAAATGTAAATAAATATATACTTACACCCCATTTACCTATAATGCACTAACCCACATTAATATATTAATCAAAATATGTATTTAAAACATTTTTTTTAATCAAACACACACATATCTATATATATAATATATATTATAATTAATATACATCATGTATAAATTGTATTCAAATATTACAAATGTAAATCTAAAAGTAAATTTCATATTAATTTAAAAGAAACTAATTTTTAAGTTTTCACATAAAATAAATCTTTTTTTTTTTTAAAATAGGGGTTGGCTTCCTCATAGCCGAAACCCTCCAAGGGAGGGCTCGACTGTGCCGGCAGCACCGGCACTGCCTGTGAGGGCAGTGCCGAGCGCTGCCCTCATAGTTGGCTCCCTCTGGGGGTCGGCTGTGGGGGTAAGCCCTCGGCCCCTCACTATATAACGAAAATTTACTAAATTTTATTTCATTAAAATTTCGGAATTCCTTCCGTGGATAAACGAAAAAATCCGCGTACAGAAGTTTTTTGATATAATAAAATTTCTTCAAAATATTAATATATATTTATATTGATTTATGTGTATGTGTATATCCATCAAATATACATGTACATAGATTAATACATACATATATATATATATATATATATAAGTAATTTATTTAATAATCAAAATCTATCAGACAGAGGATTAAATACTATAGAAATTTGCTGCAGAAAGCTGAGAAAGACAACATTGTACAAGAATATTTTCTTCACAATTTCCAATTTATCCTCAATGGATTTTCTATTCCATTAAAATAATAAACAATTTCCTCCATTATTTAAAATACTCAAATAATCCAAAATAAATTCTTTTCCGGCAAAATCCTTCAGAATCTTTTTCTTTCAAAATAACAAAGAACTATTATTTTACTAAATAATAGAGCATACATCTGTTTCTTTTGAATTTCTTTCATTGTTTTCTCTATTCTTGTTTTCTTGAAATTCATACAAATAATAGGAAATTTTACAGAAATAATTCAAAGAAGAACAAGGGTTTTAACAATAAAGAAAATTCTTTTCCAAATCAAACAACATAAAATACTAGTGAAATACCCGTGAATTGAAGATCTTGGTTTTTTTGGAGAGAATCTTGCCTGTAGAACGCAATCCTCCAAATCTTCTTTAGAGCACCAAATCCAAAGAAAGCTTTAACTAACTACAAAGATCCTCCAAGCAAAGGAATCTTCCACAAATATACAGTATTACCAAATTAACACAATACAAATTTTTTTGCAAAAGCTGAGATATTTTTCCCGTGAGGAAATTGAACAACCTCTGTGATTTCCCAGATCCAATATTACCTCCGTAAACAAATTTCAACAATAATCAATAAATGCACTGGCACACATGTCGAGAACCACCACTTCTCAGCAATCTTGCCTATTTCAAATTGCATGGCTTTTAATTAATTAATTAAATTTATTTTAAAATTTACAATTTTCTAGTGCAAGATTTATTTATTAATAAAAATTTCCATTTCCACAAATTAATTTAATTTCAAATAAAGCTATTCACTCACTTAAATAATTTAATTTAATTAATTAATTTATTTAATTAAACAAATTTAATCTTTTAAGATCAAACCATTTAATGAAATAAGCTAATTAATTAATTAAATAACATGCACCTAATTTCTTCAACATTTAAAAATTAATTTAAATAACAATAATTTAAAGCACAATAAACTAACATTAAAATTAACCAAATTTACCTTTCAAACAATTTATCCAAATAGAAAATGACAAGAAAACCACGACACAAACTAAAACTGACAATGTACAGTGACCGGGTTCAAGACTAGACTAGGATAAACCAAACTACTACCTCCCAATCAACATATCCGTTGAGTCTTGACACGCTCAGACCTGAGTACCCAGGTGGAGTTGGTGTCATGTACCTACAATCCTGCAACCAAGCAATAATATGCATATATATATATATAAACCATTGTACAGGCACACTGTGCAGAGAAAATCATGGATATCACAAGGCACTCGCAAGCGAGTGATGCGATTCCGTTCTCCACACCAATACACGTCACATCAGACTGATGAAATAAATAACTATTAGTCCATCAAAACATATACATAACAACAATAATCAACTGAAAATAAACATCTACACTATCTCAAGGCATGTCTAAAATCAGTAATCACCATACAATGTATCATTATGTCATAGAATAAATCCACTATCGCTCAAAACCAGCGATCGAAATATCCAAACAAAGTATCATAGTCTAACAGTGTGAAAACATAATAGCAGAAAGCATAAGCATAAATGGAGGGGTACTACAAAATAAACCTAAAAAAATCAAAGATGCCATATCATAAAAAAAAAAAACAATCTTATCCTTGTATAATTATTCAATTCCCTTCTCTCTTTAATTTAAATATGGTTTATTATTCATTATTTAATGATTCAAATTAAATATTAATCATTTATTATCTGAGAAATCATTAATTTCTTTTACATAGTTCGGTGAGCCTAATTTATATAATTGGGGACAATTTTTTTGTATTACATTTGTTCTTTTTTCTTTTTTAACTACATGAACTAGTTAACCTAGTGAAAAATAATGGATTAATGATAATGAATGATATGCTTGGAGAACTATTTGTGGGGAAATTAGCAAGTATAGTTTGGAGGAAGATAGTACCCACCTTTCTAATCAACTCAACCTTATGAGTATTTGGGTTGTAACAATTTTGATGCATAGTTACCAACATTCGACAATTATATGATTCTAGAGGAGGATCTAAATGTGAGTTAATCATGTTTATTGGAAGTGGACAATCAAATAATTGTATTTGATTATAGAAATTTAAATTTTATTTCTTCATAATAATCTATTAAAATTTAACACGAAATTAAAATTATTATACAAAACACTTACATTTAAATATTTGTAACCATTCTTTCAAAGACAAATTTATCCCTATTTAATAAAATTTATTATTATTTAATCACAATTTAATTTTATTGAGCTAGATCAAAATAATGAAAATGTATTATTTACCCAACTAAAAAAGTTTAGATGAAAATTAACTTTGTACCTTTCAATAGGTGAAAAATAAATATTAATGTAAATTGAAGAATGGAAATAGTTACGATGGAACTTTAATCACATACATCAACTTTAGAATTATTTTAGTTTGTTCATCCCAATTTTATCTCAAATCGTGGGGGAAAAAAGAATCTTACAACACATACAATATAAACTTATTTGATTTTAAATGTATGGATGGAAAAATTAAGTTATTATAAAAAGGAAAAAATGTCTAGCATACACAAACAAATATCAATGAATGGAGACTCCAAAAGTGTTCTCCTACCACTACAACCACCATCACAAAAAGTAATGGCGAGGTTTGAAAGAAAACAAAAGTTTTTAGTAGGAGAGATGTAGCTTTACTCACATGCATCAACTTTACAATTACTTTAAATGACCCTGACCTCACTTTAAGGTGACAGGTAAGTTGTCTACCATACACAAAAATAGATATCAATGTATGGATACACCATAAGGATGTCCTATCACTACAACCATCATCATAAAAGGTGATGTTGAGGTTCAAAAGAAAACAAAAGTTTTCATTAGGAGGGATGTACCTTTAGTCACGTGCATCAACTTTACAATTGATTTAACTACCCCTTACATCACTTTAATGTAATAGGTAAGTTGTCTATCATACACAAAAATAGTGGATACAGGAGAAGGATGTCCTATCACTACAACCATCATCATAAAAGGTGATGTTGAGGTTCAAAAGAAAACAAAAGTTTTCAGTAGGAGGGATGTACCTTTAGTCACGTGCATCAACTTTACAATTGATTTAACTACCCCTTACATCACTTTAATGTGATAGGTAAGTTGTCTATCATACACAAAAATAGTGGATACAGGAGAAGGATGTCCTATCACTACAACCATCATCATAAAAGGTAATGTTGAGGTTCAAAAGAAAACAAAAGTTTTCAGTAGGAGGGATGTACCTTTAGTCACGTGCATCAACTTTACAATTGATTTAACTACCCCTTACATCACTTTAATGTGATAGGTAAGTTGTCTATCATACACAAAAATAGTGGATACAGGAGAAGGATGTCCTATCACTACAACCATCATCATAAAAGGTGATGTTGAGGTTCAAAAGAAAACAAAAGTTTTCAATAGGAGGGATGTACCTTTAGTCACGTGCATCAACTTTACAATTGATTTAACTACCCCTTACATCACTTTAATGTGATAGGTAAGTTGTCTATCATACACAAAAATAGTGGATACAGGAGAAGGATGTCCTATCACTACAACCATCATCATAAAAAGTGATGTTGAGGTTCAAAAGAAAACAAAAATTTTCAATAGAAGAGATATATCTTTAGTCCCATGCATCAACTTTACAATTGCTTTATCTGACCTCATTTTAATGTGACAATACATTATCTAACATACACAAAAATAAATATCAATAGATGAATACACCCAAAAATGTCCTATCACTAAAACCATCATCACAAAAAGTAATATTGAAATTCAAAAGAAAACAGAACTCTCACAACCTTGAGTCACATACATCAATTTTAATGTCAAATGTGGGGTCATAATAAGATTCTTTTCACACTGTATATAAATCGTATCCCAGCACAGTGTAAACTAAGTTCAGGGCAGGTGATGCATTCTATCATTATCACCCATTTCACTGTATTATTCTTCAACCGTCTATCTCAGCAAACATTTGGTTGTCTGCAGTTTTGGTAAACTTTCACTACCACATTATATTTAGTCATTTCACTCTGGTTGTACTCAGTTTTTATATATGTCAACAGAATGCGTACTACGAATTGTCAGTACATGCCCGAAAAAATGCTCAGTCTGCTTCTGCCGGTAATAATTTTAGATGACTAAGAAACATTGCAGTGCAAATATTTAATGTTTTATCTCTGCCAGGCAAGGCTGACGTGGGAAGCTAATCTTAGCTATCCTGTGCTGCGACCTCCTGCAAATGTTTCACCCATTATTTCTGCCTATATATTCTAACTTTCTCATGACGTCTATTGAAAAACCTTGGATATTAAATTTATCTTCTCACTCAATCTGGTATTATATATATTGACCGCCAAAGATTACAGAGCGAGCTTGTTTCATCTTTACTTTTATTTGAAATTCCTCTCTCTTGATTAAGAAGAGTTTGTACACTTAATTTTATTTTATATTTTTGGGATAATTCTAGATATATATTTTTTAATTTATTAAGTTTTAGTTAAATTGTATTATATTTTGTGGATAATTAGGATTTGGGAGCTAGTAAATGAGTTGGATGGTGCTTTGTCTATATGTTTGAGAGCGACTGTGGTGAATTTACTTTTGGATCTGGTCATTCTCATGGTTGTTAGAATTTATTTGATGTTGCCCAATCTTTGAGCTGCGTAATGTTATTGATGATAAGTAGGTCCTATCTATTCCATGTACTCCATGATGACATGGAGGATGTGATGCTTTAGTTTGAGGGTCATGTTCTAGTGTTTGTTTTTGTGTGTGGATTTTGGTTTCTCAGGATGTTGTTTGGGTTAAGGCTTGGTCAAGTTTGGCTAGATGGTTTGGTTTTTTGTGGTTTGCCAATGAGTTGCAAGTGGTGTTTATTCGGATAGGCCATGCATGTTTTTTTTTGGTAAAGGATAAGCCCAATCTTATACATGTGGTTCTTAAATTCTAGCTAGGTTTATGATATAAAAGTAATATATACATTATAATTATATTATATAAGTTTGTGTCTTAAGAGTAATAAATAATTAGAAGAGATTGTGATATTTAATTTTGTAATTTGTGTTAATTTGTATATTATAATGTATTTTGTATAATTTAAATTAATCCATACATTATAATTACATCATCCATAATTTGTTCATTTCAAATATATTATAAGTAATAAATCATTAAAATCATTAAATAATATTTCAATTCAATTCATTGAAACAAATTTAAGGTTGTGTCTTTATTTTAATGTCTTGTTTTTTTTCTATTCATCTTCAGATGATCATAAGATATGTTATTTTTGAGGGTTGATATGTGAGATTTGATTCTTAGCATTTTTTTACATACACTATTAGGTTAGAAATTAGGTAAGACAAAGGTAAGTTTGGAAAATAAAAAAGCAAGAGAAAATAACCAACAAGATTGGATCTTCATGAAAAAACAATAAATTTGTGGAAGAAAAACTTACTAGAAGGTGTGGACTTGGCTAAGAGACAAAAGCCTTTTATAGAATCCAAAGATGCACACAAATAGATATACACTATTTTTAAATTTGAAACAAATTAAAATTCCAAACTCTAAATCAAATTATACATCTTTAGTCACCAAACTAAATACCCCTATCCTCTTCACATTTACTTCCTTTAAAATTAATGTTAACTTAGAATTACATATACCCTTTATATATATATAAGATCCAATAAAAGAGAATTGAAGATTAGATTTTGGTAATTTAAAGTTCATTATACCCATCCCTAAAAATTAGCATATCCTAGATCTTCATAAAGACTAGTATCATTTATATCGATTTAGATTAATTACATATATAGGTGAGACAATACCACCCCAATCTTGAATCATTAGAAGAAGGATAACAAACTTTATGAATAAAAACAAAACTAGTAGATTATATATGAGAAAGTCCTAAACTAGGCAAAGACATGAGACCACTTGAGAGTGTGCAACACCCTTTGAATACACAATGCCCTTCTCTTGATAACATTTGATCTTTTCCACAGTAATAGCTTTAGGAAATTTGACATACAAAACCTCTCCAATTTTAGATGGGCATAATAAAATCTTCCTTTCATTTTTTCATAATCATAAGAAGGTGATCCATGATGTAGTATAAGAGAAAATTTTCCTAGTCACTTAGATGAGCTTGAAATCACCATATATATTATAATTTTTAACTTCTATAGACAACATATTGACATAGGAGAGAGATGAGTAACATAAAATATGTTAATGTATGCTTAAACTTTGTGGTTTTAGGTCCTTGTAAAACCCATTTTTTCCTTTTCAAAAACATAAAATATGTTAATTCTACCGACTAACTAGATAGGAATCATAGGCATATGCAACATAGTGTCTTAGATGGACATGTTGTCATCAGTGTCAACTCCTTTTCCTAGCATCTAAAGCCTCAACATTTAATTTACATGACTTGGGGTTTGAAAAGTCTTGTGAGATGCTGCTTGAAAATTTGTCCACCACCTTTTTAGTGCTCAACCTACTAGCCCTTAGGATGGTCTATATCCTATTCTCCACCTCCACCCAAGGCCTCTTGCTACTTAGTCCAAATTCTACCTATCCATCTAGTCAAATGCCATTGATTTAGCTTTCAAAGTGTACACATGTCAATTCTCTACTTTGACTTAAATTTTTCCTTGCATCCATTGAAAGCTACCAATTCTCTATTTTTGTAAAATTAATACTCAAATGCTATTGAATTAACTTTCAAAATATGCAAATACCAATTCTTTGCATCCTTCGATATGTGTGATCTTGATTTGCTGATGAATACCAACATATTTTGTATGATTTCCTCTTCTTACAAAACAATGATCTTAGCATGTGCCAATATCTTATTGTAATATTTTTACTATTAAAAAATATGACATAAATTTTTTTGATTAAGGAACAAACATGTTTTAAAGGGGTCTCAAAACCCTTAACAGTCAGATAGCAAAGGATATAACATTAACATAGCACAAACAAAAACAAAAAGCTGCCCACTAAGAACAAAACACTAGAAACCAGGGCAACACAACCAAAAAACTGACAAAAAACCACAAAAAAACCAACCCCTAGGCCAAGTTCTTGAGGATTTCTACCGCTTCCTGCTCCATCCTATTCATATTAAGTGTAGACTTCTTGATCTCCTGGATGTTTACTAAAGCTTGGTCTGCCTTCCTTTTCAAATTTTCTCTAGTCCTATTACTCGGCCCCCCACTATCCGACTGCCCTTCCTCTTTGTCCAAATCAAGAAACACAACAGTCTTTACCTAATGGTATTTTTCAAGGTTCTCCACCATGGTATTCATGGTCTATGCTATGGATTTTAAAATCTTATGGTTCATAACTAGCACTTTGTGGAGAGAGATTTTGATGTTCCTCAGCTACTCCTCCATATTTGCCTGCTTGCCATCATGATTGCTTTTAAAATCCTGTAATTCATCCACCAAATTCTTGAGGTACTGAACCATATACTTCTTCTCTTCCTTAGTCCATAAATTAGTAGCCCGACCACTACCACTGCCTCTATTATTGTCATCATCAACTTTCTCCATTTTACTATTCATGGCTCTCTGGTTCAACTTAATCTCCTTAATGTCAAAGAACACCCATCTCATTAACCTAAAATTATCCACCACCCCATTGTAGGCTATAACAAGAACATCAGTGAGAAATTCCCGTTCCTCCTTAAAATAATGATCGCCCACCTTAAGGTCCATAAGGAAATGGGTTCTCTCTTCTCTATCGATCGTAGGATGGCTCGAATACTCATATAATGAAACTAACTATGAATCCTCATCATTCACATCATAGGAGGGGTCCTTTGACACCTTTCTCTTACCCTTCTTCTGAGGAGAATTCCTATATTTTCCTTTATCCTTGTCAGCAACCCTATCCTTAGATGTCGGTGTTTGGTATGGCAGAGCCGACATTACTTTAAAATGATCATAAATAACCTGACAAGCAGTCCTTCATGAAGAATAGAGTACCTGGTAGGGTTCTATCTATGGCTTTTCAAACTGGTATTTAGAGAAGACACAAGATAAAAAGGAAAATAAATCCTCACCTGGTGCCTAAAATGATTAAGAAGGACAAAATGATACCGAAAGACTCTGGTATAATGACCATCCAAAGTGACGTACTCCATCAGCACATTCAAAACCTTCCTCTAGTGTGATACAATTCTATCTAAGTCATAGTAACTTTTGGAAGTCCTTCGTAACTCCTCCCTCTCAGTGTCTGACTTAGGAAATTTGTTGACCACTTCATTAGATTGCTTCCTGTCCCTATAGAATTTGATACCCTCCATCAAGAGACCCGTAATCTCAACAATTAACTATTCATTGATGATCACTTGCCTACCAAACAAGTTTATCTCACCATCCTTCCAATCTTTCGCAAAAACCATAGTCACCTCTAGGTCCTAGCCATGGAGTTTCTCAATGAAGATAGTAATGCCACCATTATCCAACTTCTTCTAGAGCTTCAAATTGTTCCTTAACTATGCACTGCTTATCGGCTCCACCCTGTGACTTTCACCACCCATCGTATTTCCGACAGGAATAGAATAGTCTAGAACCTTGTAGAAACAAGATCCTAAAATTCCTAGAAAGTGTGAAAAACTAATCACATGCAAACGGGAGATAAAGTAATTACTCCTTGGCCAACTAGGAATAATCATTAACTCGTAGTCTTGAGACTATAGGGGAGGAAACTCAGCCATCATTCAATGGAATGGGAAATTGCACCTTCCTATGAACATAGTCATACATCATCAAGGCCTTAACGTTAGCCTCTAGGGTATGTGTAGGATCATCATGGAAAAAATAGGGCCTTAAGTGGCAAAAAATTTAGAAAAATCAGAGTTAGACAACTTGACGTAAAAATTTGAATAAGTTATCTATATTATTTCAAAAATATGTAAGAATAGAATATGTAGCAAATTGAATGTATTTTCTAAACTACTAGGTTTGCTTTAAAAAAAGAAAATCTATTTGGTGAAAGTTTGAAATTTCAATGCAATAGTAAAAATTTCAAGGAAAAATAAGTAGGTGTCTGTCTAACCACACCAACCAAAATAAAATGATAATATTTTTTTATAAGATTTTAGATATAGATAGATGAGCTCATGTCCTGATGTGATGCATATTTTTTGCAAATTTTTCCAGTAAATAATTGAGTATGAATTTTTTGTACAACAAAAATATAAAAATTATGTCCTAACCTTAACGGTCAAAATTTATGAAATTCAAATTTTATTTTTTTAAATCCTATAGTATACGAAGCATATAATGTGATGCATGTTTTAGATTCAAAAAATATGATACCATTTGAAAGCTATAGATGTTTTTCAATCAGCCTATTAATCGAGACTTTAGTCATAATTCAAATAGAAAATGAATAATAATTACTTATTAAACTTAAAGTAAGACATAATTTATATTGGTGGAAAGTTGAGAATCTCCTTTAAAAACCCTTTTTGTCTCATCAATTTTGAGTAAAAAAATGTTGTCAGCCACATACCCATCATATTGCCACTTTTTGGCCCATCATGATCCTACACATACACTACAACTCATCATCCCCTTGCCACATCATCTTTTTTTGAGCTTTGACACCTTTGTTGGAAAATAAATCAGCCACCATATTTATTTCCCGATAAGCATGTGAGATATAACTTTTCTCAAAATTATTAATAATCTCCTTAGAAAGGTCTATCCAATTCTGTATAGACCATGAGGGTTTCTAATGGCCCTTTAGACATTGTGTTATATTGTTCGAATCCCCTTCAATCCACACATTTTTAAACTTCAATTGGCTAGCCAACTTCAAGGTCTGAAAAAACACCAGAGGCTTCAGCAACATGGTTGGTCTGAGTGCCTAAAGGGACCACCATAGTCGCAATAAATCACCCATTCTCATCCCTTATCACCCCTCCACTCTTGGCAGGCATAGGATTTCCCTTGGCCACACCATCAAAGTTGATTTTAACCCGACCAGGGGGAGGAAGAATCCAAAATATTCCATCTCTAGGATCCTTGGTACTTTTGGACATATTGAACATATCCACATTAATTTTCTAGGCTCCCACCATTCTACATTCATACTCCTGCATTCTGACCTTACCTTTACCTTTATACCTGTTATTAAGAAAATTCCAGTTTTCAACCACTGCTCTAGTTATCTTACCATAGACCGATTCCTCTGAGAGAGCCACATCCCTAAAGATTTTGTTATTGTGTTCTTTCCAGATACCCTAGGCAAGGTGAGGAAAGATATAGTTTTAGAGAAAATTCAACACCCAATTTTTTGAGGGGGCCTTCCATTGATTATAAAAATCCACAATAGTTCCAGGGAAAACCCAGCTAAGATCCCACATCCGCATAATCCTACACCATATGGCATAATCAAATATGACATATAAATGTTATGATAGATGTGTTTGTTATATACCACTTGCCAACACTAACCCATACCATAATATGACAACTTAATAAGACATTACCCTTATGACACCTTAACACCTTATCAAATACTACATACATATATATATATGACTTAAGGGAAAATATATTTCTCTTTTACAACTATCTTAATATAAATTTAAGCATTTTAAATATTTTTGAGAAATCCAACTTTTAGAAAAGGAGATAAGATTAACCCTCTAATTGTATTTGTTCATATTCTCTTTTGTTCTATCATATTTTAGTTTAATTTAACTTTAGATGAAATAAACTATACTTTTAATGGAGGTGAAAAAATAAATATTAAAGTAGTTTGAAGAAACCAAAACACATACATGAACATGAAAATTGTTTTGATTGACCATGCTTTCTCCAATCTACACACATATAATGGAAGATCTTTTTTTTTTCAAATTTATATTTAACAAGTGAATGATGAAGAAAAAATAAGTGTATTTTTTCTTTCATATTTATGTTATGAATATGATAAAAGATTATGTAAAAGGTATGACATTTTATTTTATTATCTTAAATAAAAATAAAAGAAATGTAAAAGAGTGCAATAGCTTATTGGATGCATAGCATGTGCCGACACATTGACACCATTTTCTTAATTTAAATCATAGAGTAATAGGAATTTATTTATTTATATGCTTCAAATTGTTTCTATTTATTAATGTATAAACTCATAGGAAAATGGAAGTAACCACTCAATAATGTATTCTTTCTATAATATAGAAAATAGAAATAACCATTGTTGCATTGGTATTGCTTTGTCATTGGTGTCAAAGTCTTTGATGGTTTGGAATTGGTAGTGGTTGATGTTTTCCATGGTATTCAAGTCATTCAGTTAAGGTATGCAATGTGGATCAGTTGATGCTATGCTTGCTCATTCAAGGACAAGGTATGGTTGAGTGTCAGTTTCAAATAGCCTCAATTTCAAATAGATTTAAATCCTCAAAAAATTAAAGGCCCTTCATTATGAGTCTCAAAGTACATGGTTTTAGAGTTATTTTTCATTGGTGTTGATGCTCATACATCTTCACTCAGAGGTATTCAAGTCAAAGCTTTAAAATGGTTTAGTTTCAGTTTATCAAAGCTTTAATATTCTTTAAAGTGTACATGAAATCTTTAATTCATCAAGGTTTGACAACATAGAAGCTTCAAAGAATAGTTGTAGCTCATAAAATCTTCAAAGGGTCATAAAGTATAAAACCTTTAAGTCATCTTTTTCTAAGGCTTGTATATTGGTGAGAGTTTGATGTGGTATTTATATGTAAAAACCTAATCTAAAACCCCAAGGTTCTAATGTTTATGTCATTCTACATGGGTTTCAAAGTTTCAAATGCACTTTTGTTTTATTTAATTAGTGACTTACATAATTAAAGGTTAAAAATTCACTTAAATAATCAAGTGAGGGTTTAAGTTCATTGCTTAACCATCCCTTCTACTAGTTATAACTGGTTGAGAAGGTTGAAGTTGGCGTTTAAGTTATTTGGATAGAAATCAATGGTTCTCATTTGAAATTGTCTCGGGCGGCAAAAGTAGATCGAGGGTTCACATTTCTTTTTCTCAACAGCTATTTCTCATGGATAGAGTTTTGAAGGGAGTCTAAATGTCACAACTTGTTTCCATTTTGAAGGTGAATAGTTGTGTGTGTTTTTTTGGGATTGACGCTAAATCTGTTTAGGAATTTTTTCTTTTGCATGGAGTTACATTATGGAAGGTGTGTATTGATGAAAATAAGACTTTTGTGAAGAAGAAAAAGCTTCTAATTTGGAAATCTTATGAATTTGATGTAAGTTTTGTCCGAAAATATTTGTATAAGCTTGTTTGTTAGAAAATTAGTATAAAATGAAGATACACAGGGTTTTGTGTGTATGCAAATTTGAGTATAATTGAGAACCTCCTATGTTTGAGAAGATTGAGTATGCAAATTGTGATTGACTATGATTTCTATGAAAAGAAAAATGAGAACATCCTATGTTTGAGAGATTGAGAACAATAGATGACTAATGAAGGAGAATGTTTTTAAGTCTTCATGAAGTAGACCAATATCAGAGGTTTCAGGAAATTGTTTTAGAATTGATTTCAGGTGAGCTTGGTTTGTGATAAATTTTTGTTTGAGAAGAATGGTAATTGATCCTCATTGAAAAGAAAGGTGATTGAAAAATGGTAAAAGAATGGTAATTGGGACTTTTTGAAATTGGGAGCTCAGAGATTGTAAATTCACTATATCCTATTCAAGGATAAAAAATTAAGAAATTGTATGTATCTTTGTATCGAGTACTTGAAAGTCTTGAAGATTTTTTTTTGTTTCTATCAAATTGGCAGAAATAAGGTGTATGTATAAGAGTTATAGAATACATCTATAACCTTTGTTTTTAAATGTAAAAGTGGTAGTACTTTGTATTGATCTTCTTGTATTCGAAGACTAGAGTTGGTGCTTTAGCCACTAGAGTTTGTGCTTTGGTGTTTTTGGAGTTGGTGCTTCGAAGGAGAGTTGGTGCTTTCGGTGGGTTGGTGCTTTAGTTTTTTTAGAGTTGGTGCTTTGAAGGAGAGTTGGTGCTCTTGGTGGGTTGGTTCCCTTTGGAGTAATAAAATAAATTGTTTAGAGTGGGTTTTTCACCCTTTTAGGGTTTTTCCACTCATAAATTTGGTGTATCATGTTTCCTTGACGATGTTATTCTTTTTGCATGATTCAACATTTCAAATTCACATGTGTTGTTGTAATTTACACATCTTTGTGTTCATTCATGAAAACACATCTTAAGTTTTGTGTGGTTAAGAGTGACAAGGTTTTATGATTGATTTTATTTGATCACTGATTCACCACCCTCTTAGTGGTCTTTTACTCCAACAAGTGGTATAGAGCCATAAGTCCCTTTGCACAAGTTTAAACAACTTGGGAGATTTTGGTAGAGTACTCATTATGGCTAATCAAGAAGGTTGTTCTACCTCTAATGCATCATTATTTGATGGTTTGGGTTTTTCTTTTTGGAATTTTAGAATGGAAAACTACTTATCTTCTCAGGGATATGATATTTGGGCAATAGTTGTAACTGCATATATTGCTACTACAACACCTACTACTACATATGAGAAAAATGCATATGAATGTAATGCTAAAGCAAAAAATGCTATTTGTTGTGGATTGACAAATGATATTCTTGTCAAGGTTATGGACTAGAAATCAACAAAAGATGTGTGGGATAGGTTAACTAGTATCTATTAGGGTGATGATAGGGTCAAGGAAGCCAAGCTACAAAACTTTAGAGATAATTTTGAAGGATTAAGAATGAATGAGGATGAGAATATTGTTGATTATCTTCTAAGGGTTTGAGAAACAATCAATGCTATTTGAGGTCTTGGAGAAAATTTGGAGGAGAAAACAATTGTCAAAATGGTGTTAAGGTCACTTACAACCAAGTATTATTCTAAAATATCTTTTGTTGAAGAAAGGGATATAAACAAGCTCACCTTAGATGAACTTATGGCACATTCACAACATATGAAATGATAATTTATAATGAAGACTCCACAAGTAAAGAGGTTGCTTTTAAATCAGTCAAGAAGGATAAATAACAAAATTATGATTCAGAAGAACTAAATGATAAAGATTCTATCTTTGTGAGAAAACTAAAAAAAGGATCAGGGAAGTATAAGGGGAAGCTTCCATTTAAATGTTTCAGCTATGGTAAAATTGGACATTTTTCTACTAAATGTCCATATAAATATTTTGAAAGTGAAGAGGAGAACAATAGAAGACAAGAAAAAGAGAAGAAGCATAATCCTCAAAGGATTCAAATATCATTAAAAAAGAAGAAACTTTTGCTTTCTAAGGATGTTGGTGTGACATACAGTTGCTTAAAAGATTCATCTGAAGAAGGCGAAACTTTATTTATGACCATTGTTAATAGCGAAGATCAATCTGATAATAGTGAAGGAGAGGTTGATTTTGATGGAGAGTTGAGATGTGCACTTGGTGAAATTAGAAAACTCAAAAAGGATGTAGTAGAGCAAAGAAAAATTAGACTAAAAATATGATTAATAGGGTCAATGAATTAGAAAAATTAGTTGTATATTTAAAACTCTAGCTTGAAGAGAATAAGAGAATTGTTGAAGTCACTAAAATGGATCTAGATACAAAGGAAAATAAGTGTCATACTTTAGAGGTAGAGGTTGTGGATTTGAAGAAAAGATTGGATATGTGTGGCAGTAGTGACAAGTTGGTAAATCTCTTGGACAAGGAAAAAGGTCATAAGAACAAGATTGGTTTAGGGTTTGAAAAAGGTAAATGTTCACAATCCAATGATATTTAACATGTTGATGGTGATACTAATGTCACAAATAAAATATTCATGAGACTATTTAATAGCAAAAGGAATACATCATTCAAGTATAATCTACACTTCTTTGGTTATTGCTTTGGTTGTAATCAATATTGGCATAAGGCTAGTGAATGTAAGGTTGCATCGAAAAGAAGATCATGTTTTGCAAGTAGAAATACTTTTGAGTTCTTAATCAAATTGATATGCTTTAATTATGGAAATTTTGGGCATATAGCTAAGTTTTGTAGATCTAACTTGGAGGTGCAACAAAAAAGAATAGATGCACATTCTTATTTTGAAAAGATGAAATTGGTTTGGAGAAGAAAACAAAACCAAGAGAAGGATGAATTAAAGCTTGTGCATACTGCACAAGTGACATCTTCTAGTGCATAAAGGGAAGAATGAGGTTAGGGGGAGATGCTTATAGTTTTATTGTTCAAACCCATAGTAAACAATAGAGAGGTTGCATCTTTGTAGTAATTTGGTGTTCTAATGTTGGTAATAGTCTTTAAAAATGCTATAATCATTCGATTCCTTCTTCTTATATGACTTGTTGTAGGTAGTTCTATGACTATTTCATAGTGTTTCTTGCATGTGATTAGTAGTTTCTTGACATTTGGTTTTCCCAAATTGGTGTTAAATTTGTTCAAATGTCAAGTGATAGTAGAGATGAGGTCTAAGATGGTATCTTTCAACCCTATAGTTAATCACAAAGAGATTGTAAAAGATCAATAGGATATTGGAAAATAGAGTATATGGCTATGGTGCTTGACAGTGCATTTTGTTATCACATGATTACTACTTGAACAGTGGCAATGGTGTTTATTCTTCTCAATTTTCTTGTAGTAGTAACTTGGTAATAGTTTAAGAATTGACTTCCAACACTTGTTCTTGAGAAATGTTACTTGATCACAATGGTGTATTCTCCCATATTGACTAGGAATTTTTCAATTCTCTAATTGTTTCTTCATATAGTACCTTTGATAGGGTGTTCTTTATTCATGGGTTTTACCACTGAACTAAACTTGGTTGCAGTATGATGTTATTATTGTATATCACAATGATCAGTTGAATTGTTTTCAAATAATTTTTTACTTGATGAGTCTTTTATGTTTAGTGCTTTTACTCTCTTGGTCATTGCTTTAGTGGTTTTCAAGCTTTGTTGTGGCATCAATGTTATAGTCAGCTTAGTAGTAGTCTCCAAGCTTTCTTGTTCTTCTTGAGTCAATTCATGGGCTATTCATTTCTCATTTACTGTATATCAGTGCTTTAAGATAGTATCTTGCTTGGATAGTCATTAATGAGGAAGTGACGGTGTCAGAGGATATGCATTGATTCTATGAAGTGGAAGGTAGACTCATGAGATGATCACATGATAGCTAATACTCAATGAAAATACAATGATCCATGTATCTTAAAAAATGCCAATACCACATGATAGTGATTTGATGGAAGGATGCATTAGTACTGATATTTAGGTTGGTTCAGTCAAAGTTTGTTGTGACAATTGTCTTGGTATGGACCTTTCACAGGGTGAATGTAAAGTATTTGAAGGTTAGTGTAGGTGGTGGATTCTTGATTATGGAAAGCTTTACAAATGATCTTGTGTTGTCTCAAGTGAAAGTATCTCATTGCTTGCTACTCTTTATCTGTATCTCAATTATGGTTGATTGACTTGTTCAATGGCATTCATATCTATTATTGGTGAATTTTTATAGCTTTATTCATGATTGATCTACATATGTTTGTGTTTTATAATGGTAGTGGTATGTTATGAATACAAATTACAAGGTTTGATTATACCATTGGAAAAGGTTTGCATGATATTTCATGATTGCTTCAAGGGACTACATCATCTATAATGCTTTTATTTTCTTCAAGGGAAAATTACAGTACTTGACAGTACAATGCTTGACAATGCGTGTCTTGGGTTGATAGTATAGTGCTAGATAGTGCATTGGTATTAATGCTTTAATTGTTAGACAATGCTTTGGTAACTGTATTTCTTGCAAAAAGGTTAGTCTTTCAATGGTGAAGGGTATGTGCAAGATCATGATGGGCCAAAAAGTGGTGATATGATGGGTATGTATAGGGTATGTGGCTGATGACTTTATTTTTACCCAAAATTGATGAAACAAAAGGGTTTTTAAAGGAGATTCTCAACTTTCCATTAATATAAATTATGCTTTACTTTGAATTTAATAAATAATTATTATTCATTTTCAATTTGAATTATGATTAAAGTCTTGATTGATAGGTTGATTGAAAAACATCTATAGCCTTCAAAATGGTATCACATTTTTTGAATCTGAAATATGTGTCACATTCTATGCTTTGCATACTATAGGATTAAAAAAAAAAATTGAATTTCATGAAGTTTTGACCAAGTTAAGGTGGTTAAACATATGAGTTTTTTATATTTTTTAAAACTTCTAATAAAAATTCATAATTAATTATTTGCTTATTTGCATTAGGAAAATATTATAAAAAAAATATTATCAGTTATTGTGGTTGGGGTGGTCCAAGACACCTACTTCTTATTTTTCCTAAAATTTAAGTACTACTACTGAAATTTCAAATTTTCACCAAATAATTTTTAAAAAAATAAACCTAGCAGTTTATAAACTACATTCAGTTTGCTACTTATTCTATTCTTACATATTTTTGAAATAATATAGATAATTTATTCAAATTTTTATGTCAAGTTGCCTAACTCTATTTTTTCTAAATTTTTTGCCACTTGAGGGCCTTTTTTTTCCATGATGATCCTACACATACCCTGAACCTGCATAAAAATGTAAAAGGGAACATGGTTACTCATACTGTCACAGTGGATAGTTTATGGAACAGTTTATAGGACAATGTATTGACAGTTTGTGTGGTTTGTTTCACATTAATTTTTGTTCTTAATTGTGATTACAGTGGATAATTTACTTATAGGGTGACATTTTACATAGTGTCATTTACTTGTGACAATGCAAGATGATTGTACAAGATGAAAATACAAGGTGATAGTGTAAGTTCTCTATCATAATGCTTCTATGCTTGGGGCTACGTACTCTTCTTGGTGATAGTGATGAATATGTTGGCGACAATAATAAATATGTGTACTCTCCTTGATAGTGACAAGTGATCTTCAATGGAGTGAAATTATAATAGTATTATTGTGCAATGATAGTGGATGATGTATTTGCATGTGATAGTAGTAAATGGTACAGTGGTTCTTCAATGGAGTACTCTTATATACTATGCTACAATGAGCAATAAGATTGGTGTTACTATGATAATGCTGCTACAAAGATGCTTTTTGGTGCTTTCAATGAGACAATCATTCTTATGCTTGGGACAGTCATTATTTTGTAATTTTTATTAGTCATTGTATGTCATTGATTTATCTTCATAATGGGAGTGATTGCTTGATGGTATTGATCTCTTTATCATTTTTGTCAAAGGGGGAGAAAAAAGCAAGTAAGGTACAAATTTTGTGAAGTTGACATCAATTCCAAAGGGGGATTTTGTTGCATTGGCATTATTTTGTCATTGATGTCCAAGAATTTGATGGTTTGGCATTGATAGTGATTGATGTTCTCCATGGTATTCAAATCATTCGTCATTATCAAGGAGCTTCAAGTCATCCAGTCAAGAAATGTAATGTAGATTAGTTGATGCTATGACTGCTCTTTCAAGGAGAAGGTCTGGTTGAGTGTTAGTTTCAAATAGCCTCAATTTCAAATAGCTTTAAAGAATTTTTTTGTCATTGATGTCCAAGTATTTGATGGTTTGGCATTGGTAGTGGTTGATGTTCTCCATGGTATTCAAGTCATTCATCAAGGTGCTTCAAATCATTCAGTCAAGGTACATGTAATGTGGATTAGTTGATGTAATGCTTGCTCATTCAAGGACAAGGTATGGCTAAGTGTCATTTTTAAATAGCCTCAATTTCAAATAGCTTTAAATCCTCAAAAAATTAAAGGACCTTCATTATGAGTCTCAAAGTACATGGTTATAGAGTTCTTGTTCATTGGTGTTGATGCTTATACAATTTCACTCAGAGGTATTCAATTCAAAGCTTTAAAATGGTTTAGTTTAATTTTATCAAAGCTTTAAGATTATTCAAAGTGTATGAAAGCTTTAAAGCATAAAGGTTTGAGAGCATAAAAGCTTCAAATAATGGTTTCAGTTCATCAAAGCTTCAAAGGGTCATAAAGTATAAAACCTTTAAGTCATCAAGATGTTGCTTCTAGTATTTTTCATCTGTTTTTGAGGCTTGTACATTGGTGAGGGTTTGATGTGGTATTTATATGTAAAACCCAAATCTAAAACCCTAAGGTTCCAATGTTTATGTCATTCTACATGGGTTTCAAAGTTTTAAATTCACTTTTGTTTTATTTAATTGGTGACTTGTAATTAAAGGTTAAAAAGTCACTTAAATAATTAAGTGAGGGTTTAAGTTCATTGCTTGACTATCCCTTCTACTTGTTATAACTGGTTGAGCAATTTGAAGTTGGTGTTTAAGTTATTTGAATAGAAATCAATGGTTCTCATTTAAAATAGTCTCAAGTTGCAAAAGCAGATTGAGGGTTCACATTTATTTTTCTCAATAGTTATTTCCCATGGACAGGGTTTTGAAGGGAGTCTGATGTCACAACTTGTTTCCATTTTGAAGGTGAACAGTTGTGTGTGTATTTTTGGGATTGGTGCCAAATCTGTTTAGTAATTTGGTCTTTTGCATGGATTTATGTTATGGAAGGTGTGTATTGATGAAAAGATTTTTTTTGTGAAGAAGAAAAAGCTTCTAATTTGGAACTCTTATGAATTCGATGTAAGTTTTGTCTACAAATCTTTGTATAAGGTCTTTGTTAGAAAATTAGTATAAAATGAAGATACATAGGTTTTTGTGTGTATGCAAATTTGAGTATGATTGAGAACCTCCTATGTCTGAGAAGATTGAGTATGCAAACTGTGATTGACTATAATTGCTATGAAAAGAAGACTAAGAACATCCTATGTTTGAGAAGATTGAGAACAACAGATGACTGATGAAGGAGAATTTTTTTAAGTCTTCATGAAGTAGAGAAATATTAGAGGTGTCAGGAAATTATTTAAGAATTGATTTTAGGTGAGTTTTTTTTGAGTAGAACAATAATTTATCCTCATTGAAAAGAAAGGTGATTGAAAAATGGTAAATGAATTGTAATTGGACATTTTTGAAATTGGAAGCTTAGAGATTGTAAGTTCAATATATCCTGTTGAAGGATAAATAATTCAAAATTGTATGTGTCTTTGTATTAAGTATTGGAAAGTCCTAAATATTTGTTTATGTTTGTGTAAAATTTGGAGAGATAAGGTGTATGCGGGTATGTGCAGGATCATTATGGAAAAAGTAGGCCCTTAAGTGGTGAAAAATTCAGAAAAATTAGAATTAGGCAACTTGACGTAAAAATTTGAATTTAAGTGGATTTTTATCAGTATTTTGATAGGTGCAAAGGAGGCTTCATTATAGGTATGGTTTAAAGCTAGCAAGGTTCTATCCAAGGGGGTTTGATCTAAGGTGGTTTGATCAAACCATCTTCAATTGGAATCCTCTAAATGGAACTTTTCAAGGCTTAAATCATTATATTTTCTAAAAATATGTGATTTTAGCAAAAATCAGGATGCCCCAAAAAGTATATTTACCACTATTGTGGGATCACCCAGTATCTAAATGATATTAGTAATTTAAAAATCATAATTACATCTCATTTTCGTAAGTGTTTCATCTATCCTTTATAAAATGGAAAAGGTGTAAAATACGAATTTAGAAAAATGGTTTTATGTGGATGTAATTGAATTAATCAAGATGAAAGAGCTTAAGAATATAAGAAATTGAAAATGACATCATATTTTATAATTTTTTTGAGGAGTTGAAACCAATGTGTCCACCTTAATCTATACAAGCATGAGATCAAAAGAGAGATCATGATGTGTATGATTGCCAAATATTAGGGAATAATGTGACCACCTCTGTAACACTCAATATAAGATCATGATCTGTATATAAGATCATGATTTGTATGATTGTTTCAAAGTTGGAAAACCTATTTTTCCATTTATGCATGCATAAAATCATATGAAAACTATGATGGTGTAAAGAATATTATATTCCCACCTTGAATTGAGTGAATACATCATATTTTACTTAATTTTTTAAAGACTGTAATAGTCCCATATGAAAATGTGATGGTCTTAGTATATAAATAAAATAGTGAATCATGATTGACCATATCATAAGAACAAGATATTTGAGTTACCTAATTTCACAAACAATGTGACAATTTGAGTAAATAAGGCATTTATAAAATGTCATCATGGAAAATGTGATCATATATGTGCCACAAGTATGTCATGTGAAATGTAAGCATGTAAGATGAAAAACATAATGATATAATATTTTATCAAGTATTACAAGAAATGAAACTTCATGAAAAGTAATGTGAATAATAGAGCACTGTTGAAGGATCAAGGATGTGATATAATCATGAGATGGATGTTTATTTTGTCAAGGAGAAAATAAGAGATTTGTAGGCTTTGAAGATAATGAACATGAATATAATTAAGTGAGAAATCTAAACAATACAATATATGCATATATGTAAAGTACTATAAATCTAAAAGAGATGAAGATAGGTGTGAAAGATAAATAGGGAAAGTATAACGCACAATGCATTATAAAAAAATAACAACAAAATTTTGAAAAAAAGGACTGTTATAGTCATTTAATTATTAACCTACATTTCTTGTTATAATACATTAGCAAAATAAACCTAAAAATTCAAAGATGCAATATCATAAAAAAAATATAAACAATCATATCCTTGTATAATTATTCAATTCCCTTCTCTCTTTAATTTAAAAATGATTTATGATTCATAATTTAATGTTTCACATTACATATAAATCATTTAAATATTATCTAAGAAATCATTAATTTATTTTACATAGTTCGATGAGCATTTATATAAACATTGGGGACAATTTTTTTTGTATTACATTTGTTCCTTTTGCTTTCTTTAGCTACATTGAACTAGTTAACCTAATGAAAAATAATGGATAAATGACAAAGAATGATAAGTTTGGAGACTATTTGTGGGGAAATTAGCAAGTATAGTTTGGAGGAAGATAGTACCCACCTTTCTAATCAACTCAACCTTATGAGTATTTGGGCTATAACATTTTTGATGAATAGATACCAACATTCGACAATTGGATGCTTCTAGAGGAGGATCTAAATGTGAGTTAACATGTTTATTGGAAGTGGATAATCAAATAATTGTATTTGACTATAGAAATATAATTTTATTTATTAATAATAATCTATTAAAATTTAACATGAAATTAAATTATCATACAAAACACTTACAATGATAATATGTGTAACCATTCTTTCAAAGATTTCTTTTTATGAAAAGAGACAAATTTATCCCTATGTAATCATGGTTTAACTTTATTGAACTAGACCAAAGTAATCAAAATTTATTATTTACCTAGCTTAAAAAGTTTGAAAATGAAAATTAACCTTATACCTTTCAATATGTGAAAAATAAATATCAATGCAAGTTGAAGAATGGAAATAGAACTACAATGAAACTTTAATCACATACATCAAATTCAAAATTATTTTAGTTCATCAATCCCAATTTAATCTCAAATCTAGGGGTCAAAATAATCTTATAACACATACAATAAAACTCATTTGATTTTAAATATATGGATGAAAAAGTTATGCTATAACGAAAAGGAAAAAATGTCTACCATACACAAAAATAAATATCAATCGATGGAGACACTAGAAGTGATTTCATACCACTATAGCCATCATCATAGAAAGTAATGGTGAGGTTCAAAAGAAAATGAAAGTTTTCAATAGGAGACATGTATCTTTAGTCACATGCATCAACTTTACAATTACTATAACTAGCCCTAACCTCACTTTAATGTGACAGGTAAGTTGTCTACCATACACAAAAATAGATATCAATGTATGGATATACTAGAAGGATGTCCTATAACTACAACCATCATCATAAAAGGTGATGTTGAGGTTCAAAAGAAAACAAAAGTTTTCATAAGAGAGATGTACCTTTAGTCACATGCATCAACTCTACAATTGCTTTAACTAACCCTGATCTCACTTTAACGTGATAGGTAAGTTATCTACCATACAAAAAATAGTAGATACACCAGAAGGATGTCCTATCGCTACAACCATCATCACAAAAAATGATGTTGAGGTTGAAAAGAAAACAAATGTTTTCAATAGAAATGATATGCCTCTAATCAAATGCATCAACTTTACAATTGCTTTGAGTGACCTTGATCCTATTTTAATATGCCAGATAAATTATCTAACATACACAAAATAAATATCAATATAAGAATACACCACAAAGATGTCTATCACTACAACTAGCATCACACAAAATAATGTTGAAATTCAAAAGAAAACAAAAGCTCTCAAACAGAAGCGACGAACCGTTAAACACATACATCGAATTTAATGTCAGATGTGGGGTCATCATAAGATTCTTTTCACACTGCATATAAATCATATCCCAACTCAGTGCAAACTAAGTTCAGGGCAGGTGATGCATTCTATCATTATTACCCATTTCACTGTATTATTCTTCAAACGTCTATCTCAGCAAACATTTGGTAGTCTGCAGTTTTGGTAAACTTTCACTACCACATTATATTTAGTCAATTCATTCTGGTTGTACTCAGTTTTTATATATGTCAACAGCATGTGTAGTACGAATTGTTAGTACATGCCCCAAAAAATGCTCAGTCTGCCTCTGCCGGTAATAATTTCAGATGACTAAGAAACATTGCACTGGGTAATATTTAATGTTTTATCTCTGCCAGGCAAGGCTGACGTGGGAAGCTAATCTTAGCTGTCCTGTGCTGCGACCTCCTGCAAATGTTTCACCCGTTATTTCTCCCTATATATTCTTACTATCTCATGACATCTATTGAAAAATCTTTGATATTAAATTTATCTTTTCCCTCAATCTGGTATAATTATTCACAGCCAAAAATTACAGAGCGAGCTTTCTTCATCTTTACTTTTATTTGAAATTCCTCTCTCTTGATTAAGAAGAGTTTGTACACTTAATTTTATATTATATTTTTGGGACAATTATAGATGTATATTTTTTAATTTATTTAGTTTTAGTTAAATTGTATTATATTTTATGGATAAGTAGGATTTGGGAGCTGCTAAATGAGTTAGATGGTGCTTTGTCTTATGGTAAGAGAACTTACACTTCTAAACACTACCCTTGAACTCACTTATCTACTAGTTGTCCCTTTAACTCCTAATAAACTTCATTTACTTCTACCAATGATACCACTCCCATGCTACCATGCCAAATGATGTCGTTGTATTTAACCATTCACTTATAAAACACTTCAAATATAAAAGAAACTGCCAAATGTCAAGCTATTGCCCCATCCTTTATTACTTGATAATATCTCATTAACCTAATCACCAACCTACAATATTGTTACAAGTAATTAATTTCATCTCTTAACAAGAAAGTTCATAGTAGAAGAAATTCTAACAAAATTAACATGAGAGTCATGTGATAAGATATGAGATTTTAGATGGCTAGGATGAGGTCTCACCCATGGTTTTATTGTTGGAAATTTCATGTTTTTTATGGTTAACCTTTATAGATGTTGCTTCTATATTAATTTTTAACTTTTGTAGTTACATCGAAGACTTGATAGTGATAAAAAGCACATTTAGGGGCCTATTATAAATAAATGAAAGACCATTGAATTCTTGAATATAATTCAAGACCCATAAACAATGAAAAAGATTTAAACTTCAAAAAAGATAGATGTAAATATTGTTACAACTAATGTTATTGAGATTATGACTAAGATGTACATGCACAAGATAAATTTTATCAATTTTGAATTGATGATCCTAAATGACCTAGGATGATGTACCTAAATACAATTCTTATACACAAAACATGAGACCTTTGGCATGCAATTTTATTGGATAAAAAATATAATTCATATTTTAATAAATTGATTTAAGAAGGAAGATAATTAAAAGTTAAATAGAGAGTAATAGGATGTAGATGCATCTAGAACTCCTTTCCAAGTGATCCACTCGAGGATTTAATTATTTTTTGTCACAAGTATTTATTTACTAGCCAATATACCTCTTCATTCCTTATGAACATCTTTACAATCTATAGGTGGAATATTATTGTATATCATTTTCTAATAATACCCTAGTGACCTAGAGACATGTAAACAAGGATGTTGGAACAAATTAAATCACAATATATATAACATTGATGACACATTAATCCTAACAATATTAAGCAATCATATGTAATATAATAGATTAAAATGTGTTACCAATATAATTTTCATTATTATCTAACATAACATTTAACTATAATATACTTATAGCTAATACTTTTAAATTTTAAAATTAAATTTATTTTCTTATTATAAAAGTATTACTAACAATTTATAAATTATAAGTAAATATTATAATTTTTTAGTAAATGGGTAAATAGGAGTTTTTGAAACGGCTCAAACCCTTTGACAATAAAAAGGCTACAAATATCAGATTTCCTAAGAAGGACAAGGAGAAATTGAAACTGGTTAAAATTTCTAATAGCTATTTCAAAATTGACACCATCAAGGTGTTGTGGAGAAAGGTACTTCATGTTATAATGGAGTATATCACACTGGACGAGAGATTTACCAGTGTATGGGCATCATTTTTCCATTCTTAACCACTTTTGCCATAAGGTACAAATTTCTCTGCCTCACTACCTGTTATGTTCATGTTGTCAATCGATATGCACCCTTCAGATTTGCAAAAATCAGACTATCTGTTGAAACATGGAAACTCCTTTTAGATGTGGGTGATCTTTGTGAAAAGAGAATCTCCAAGTGAGCTGGTTCTCCAAATGATGATCCTATTCTAAATGATTTTCTGGGAAAAGGATAGAGAATAACTGAAATTAAAACCTATGACTTAAGAGATTTTCAAATTTAATAACAACTTAATGATGACTCTGGTTTTTCCCACAAACAACTTTCAGAAAACAACAATATTTCACAATTCCTCATGAACACTTAACACATAAATAATTTGCATGAAGATTTAAGTTTAAACACAACATGCAACCTGTATTTTGAACTTTTGCACTAAAATTACAATTCTAGGACATAATAAGGATTCTGCAAACAAAAATCACAATATAACATCAAACTAAAACTACAAAAGACACAAAATTGAGGAATAGGAGTGCTGCTTTATTCAACTGAAAGAGTATGCCAATATCTGAAATTGAGTACAAAGGAAGTTTACAAGCTCCAAAATGTGTAAGAGCAAGAAACTAGAATCTTAACTAGAAAAACACTAAGTTTTTCTCAAGATATATCACCAAAACCTTGATCCGAGCTCAGGGAAAAACTCCAGGAAAGGTATCAAAAACTGCCCCAAAAGTCTACACAAAAGCGAAAAAAAACACACTTTTTGCATGTACATACTGAAAAGCTTCCCAAAATAGGCCAAATCTTCTTTTAAAGCGAAAAAATGCCTTATCTCTCCATCAAGAAGTTCAAATCCGACCAAGGAAGAAAAACAACATCAATTTGCCTAAAATAACAAAGGTATAAAACAATTCATAAAATATTGCTTTATCCTCGCTTTACAAGATCTGCAGATTTTATTTTATCTCAATTTGACCTATTTTTTGCAATTACAGATTTTTGAAAATCTTTTGCAAAACAATGATAAACTTATCTCTCCATTTACAAATTGATTTTTCTTAGAAAAAATCATAAAAAATAATACATATTATCCTCTCATCCATACCCTAATTGATTTCTTTAAAATCAATTGAAAAATAAAGCCATACCTATCATTTCATTTAATTGATTTTCTTTAAAAATCAATAAAATAAAACCTGAAGCATATAAATAAGGTTTATTAAAACAAGGAATTTGATAAAAAATAAAAACCATAAGGTTCTTTTGACTTGAAACAAATCAAAATGCTCTACCCCTAATATACTTAAGCAACAATGTCACAATGAAATTTCAGCAAGGCTCGACCTAAAGCAATATATCCGGCCACATGATAATTGACCTAGGGAATAATAAATTGAAATATTTACACAAAACTCCTAAGTTCGAATTAGGGAAAAAGAAAGAACCCTAATATAAAAACCAAGGAATCCCTATCATTTCGTATCATTTGCAAGTGAAGACTCTGGAAAGAATGCTTCTGAGCCGCCACCATGTATGCGCCAGGGTTTCGATTTGGAGCCCCCATTTGAGCCTTCATTCGAGCCTTCAACTCTGATCATATTCAGCCTCCAGTTATGGTGAGACTTGCTAACTGTTATCTCTTCATTCCTTGGTTTTTGGATGAGAAAAAGGCCTCATAGGCCATGACAGTGATATAATTTTCTGATGATATATGGCTCTGTATTCTTGCTTCTTGTTTATGTGTTCTTGGCCACTATTGTAAGGGCTCGACCTTCTACATTTTGAAACTCGTGAGAGCTTGGCCGTGGTTTCCTACTCTTCCATGGTGTGCATGGTAAACTCTTGCTCCATTGCTTTCTCTTGGCATCATTTCATAGCATTTCTTTGCAAAAAAAAATCAGAACCTAGGGAAGCTTTATAATTCTGCAAAAATGTCATTTTCATTTATAAACCCAAGGCCACATACGGGCTCTGCTATGCATATATGTTCAAATGCATTTTTACTTAGAAAATTGTATGGCTCCACCCATTTTCCTTCAGATTCTGGTCTTAGACGACAGACCCAAAAGAGTTCCTCTATTTCCAAATGAAACTTGGGGCCGAAACACCTCCTCTTGGCCGCGGCCACTCTTGTACACAATGGGTTTTCCTTGTAATTTTCTGGGTTTGACCCAAGAGAATATAGTGTGTATTCTGCATTTTGAAATAAATTCTCATGTGGGTGTTTGCTATTTTGAAGAAAATGCATTTTAAAACCAAATCCCCAATATGAATATACTGGGACTTGAAAGAAAACCATGTTTATCTGTTGGAGCTCAACCCACCATTGTACAATTCTGTACTCTATTCTTCTTTCAAAAACCCCATATGGGTTCCTCTGAAAATGAAAGAAAACATCTATCTTGCTTCTATGTAGAAATTCCCATGTGGGTATTCTTGAAAATTGCACTATCTTCTTTTTAATTCAAAACCTCAATGTGGGTATTTTGAAAAATGAAAAATCTGTAATTTAAAATCAAACCCCCATGTGGGTTCACTTTATCCTGAAAGGAATTCACCTATTATGTACTTCATGCAAAAACCCAACGTGGGTACACCGTGATATGAAGAAAACTGAGTATTCAACTGAAGCCCTCATATGGGTATTCATTTTGAGAGCTAAAAGCTCAAAATTATTCACCTTTGATTACATTATGCATTTTAGTTGAGATCTCCAATTTCTGAAACTGGGTATATATGTGATCTTTGCTCAATTTAATTTCCAGTTCCTCTGCATATATGGCATCTCTAATGAGCTCAACTCCTCAACTCTGCTGCAAATGAAAAGAAACCCTAGATGGGTTTTGAACTTCTGATAGAAAAGTGGGCTATGAACAAACCCTTGTTGCATTTCATGAAGGCATTTGATGTATGTGATTTCTGGAACTCTCAGGACATGATATATAAGCTTCTCCATGTATTGTGAACCTTGTTCATTATGCAAATTTCTTATTCACCGTAATTCCTTATTTAACTTATGTTGCTTTAGCTTAAACCCTTTAAAGCTTTGTCCATTCTGGGAATGTCTTTTGCTTACTCAAATTCTTATTAAGTACTCTTTGAAAGCATATTCTGATGCTTGAAAATATGAAGATCTCTTCATGCATTTTTATGTTCCATTTAATAAAAACTGTCTTATGCCTTGCTCTCTCCCCATATCAAAAATATGAAACAATGCTCCTTGTTGAGGCATTATGTATGCCTATTCATTAGCATTGTTTAAAGATGGAACATTGCTATAATATCATGAAACAAGACACATAAACAACACTCATGGCAGCAAAATGCAAACTGTACAACAATATTTGAGATTAGCAATCATGAAAATAGTGGTCAGTTGAATTGATTGAGCTCATTTAAGTCTACTGTCCACCTGTAGCTTTCAGGAAGCATACTACTTGATTGTTATGAGTGAACATTCAGCTTGATGGCTTTGATAAATGAACTTTTCTTTACTCTTTTAGTTGTATAGTTCAGATGAACATGATAATTGCATTCCTTCACTCACTCCCATCTGTAATGTATAAGGGGCAGCATGTCGAGCTCTACCCTTGTGGGACCCTGTTTTTCTCCACATGCTTGGTCTTCAAAAGATAATCAGCTACATGACTTTTCCTATATCTGCACAAGGAAACAAATGATGTTAGCATAAAAAAACAATATGTGATGATGATGTTTCCCTTTTAGTTCATGCTTCTATTCCTTCCTTTAGTTAGTTCTATGCATTGCAAGGATTGAAATATATCTCTGTTAGTATGGAATGTAGTATAGTTCATATCCCGAGCTCTTAATTGACGCCCTTCTCAATCTTTTGCAAGTACATTCGGGAGCGGAAGCAGAATGGACAAGCTACGAGGCATCAACCAAAGACCAACTCAGGCAATGACAATATGTCCCATGTTATCTCTTTTCACTTTCAGTTGTATATTTCCTTTCTTGTCATGAATGGAAACGACTAAAACCATGGTTTGTGTGGATATTTAATTTCGTTCTTTCATTTCCATTCTGAAAGAAAAGCATTGAATTGCAAAGTTGTATTATCATTTGTATTCTTGCAATCAAATGAAAACATGTAATGTGAATCACTTCATGAAATAAATGAAAGCATTCTATTATGCTTTATCATTTGTATACTCAGTTCTGTACTTGATTTGATTTTGTGAAAATTTGAGCAATACTTCTGAAACTCAACTTCCTTAAAACACTTGCAATACTGCCACTTGATGAATGATAAGTATAGTGAAAACAACACTTAATCATATGTAGAAATAACTATCTTTTCACTTTAAGATATAACAATATTTAAACTAGCTCCACCAATTGAGTTGTAGCGAAAAATTGGTAACATTTTGGTGATTTCACTAAATGCTTGATAGCTAAGCATTAGATCAATTTCCTTTTAAAACGCCATTGGGTCTTCCTTCTAAACTTCGGAAATCTGAACAACACTTGAACAACAACAAACAAAAGACACAAAGAAAAATAAAATTAGCGAGACCCTAATGGCCAATGGAACATGCACAACAATGCTTAGGAAAAAAATAATACTAAAAGTAATATAACACACTTATTTAAAACAACTTCTCATATTTACAAGATATATCTTATCTCAGAGGCAATGCTTGAGGTGGATCCCATTAACTGGGATAGACAACACCTCTCCAGTCAACTTAGAAAGTTGGAAAGTGTTGTGCTCCTTGCACTCCACGACCACATAAGGCCCGTCCCAAATTGCATCGAATTTGGAATGTCGTCCAGGTCTGCTCTTATATTCATTCCACTTGAAGACCAGATCACCAATAATGAATTCTCATGGTCTTTCCCTTTTATCAAACGAGCTCTTCATCTGAGCTTGATGTATCTCAAGTTGTCTTAATGCTTCCCTTCTAGTTTCCTCAAGCTCTACTAGCTGTGCAAATCTCACTTCAAGAGGCTGCACATTCAACAATTCTAGTTCCTTAACGAAACTCAAAGTAGGCAACTCAATAGAAACCAGTAACTTAGCCTTTTTGCCATAAGCAATTACATAAGGAGAACAACCAGTGGCCCTTTTAGGAGTCACCCTATCAGCCCAAAGAGCTAACTTCAACTTTTCATGCCATGTCCGTTGATTGTCTTCAACTGTCTTCTTAATTATCCGAATCAAATTCTTATTTGTAGATTCTGCCTGACCATTGCCCTACGGATAATAATTAGAAGATGTGTTCAAATAAATGTTATTCCTAACTGACCAATCAAAAATTCTTAAACCGATAAAATCCAAACCATTGTCAGAGATTATTAAATCTAGAGTACCAAATCTCGACACTAAGTCTTGATAGAAATTAAGCACATAAGTCTCGTTTGCTTCTTTTAAAGCAATTGCCTTATTCCATTTAGTAAAATAATCTATGGCGGTAAGTATCCACTTATGACCCATGCTTGAAGGCAGGTTGATTGGCCCAATAAAATCTAAGCCCCACTTGGCAAAGGGTTGTTCCACTTGCCCCACTTGGCAAAGGGCTGCTCCACTTGAATCAAATGAGGAGGAAGAGCTACAAACCTCTGTTTTCCCAAAAATAAAGCACATTTTTCACATTTTTTGACCCAAGCAATAGCATCTTTAAACAGATCTAGCTAGTAATAACCAGCTCACATAATTTTTAGGGCTATTGTTCTTGCAATAAAGTGGCCTCCTGAAGGCCCATCATGAAATTCTGCTAAAATCTTATCAACTTGATCAAGATTAATGCACCTTAATAAAACACCTTGAAAGTCTCTCTGATACAAAATGCCATCAATAATTGCAAAAGGAATAGCCTGCAATCTGTAATACCTTCTTTTTGCTCTATCTAAGCCTTTAGGGCACTCACCAGTTTGTAAAGAGTACATCATTTGTTGCAACCAAGTAGCAGAAGAAACTAGAACAACAATTGCATCATCATTGTTTAGTACTTTGTCAACATTTTCAGCTTCTTTTAAACTGTTGTCTTCATTTCTAGCAATCTGTTCACACAAACCCTTGCCTCTAATGAGCTTAGTTACCTTAATATCAATGTCAAATTCCATAACTTTGGTTATCCAACCAACACATTTATCATTGATATCTTTGTTAAGTAAGAAATCTTTAACAGTCAAATGAACAACCAACAAGTGAATTTTGCTATTTCACAACATATGCCTAAATTTTTTTAGGCTTCTTACAATAGCAAAAACATGCTTCTCGACAAAAGAATACTTCACCCAATAATCATGTAATACCTGGCTTAAAAATGCCACAAGTTGCTCCAAACCTTCATGGTTTTGCTGGCAAAGCATAGCAAAAATAGTATCAACTCCTCCAAATGCATAAAGAATGAAATCTCTGTCATACCTTGGATTAATGAGGGTAGGGGCAGCTACAAGGGCTTCCTTAATCTGCTCAAAACTTCTCTTACCCTCTTTGGTCTAGCTGAAGGGAATATTCTTCTTAAGCATAGAAGTGAGAGGTTGCAACAAAGCTGCAATATTCGGTATGAACCTCCTCACAAAATTTATTCTTCCAAGAAATATTTGCAAGCCTTTCTTGTGAGCTGGTAAAGGTAAATCAAGAATTGCAAAGACTCTTTCAGAGTCTATAGAAATACCTTGATTTGAAACAATATGTCCAAGGAGTTTACCCTCGTGTACAAAAAATATACACTTTTTTGGGTTGAGAGACACTTTGAACTCTCTGCATCTCTAAAAAATCTATTTTAAATGATCAAGATGCTCATTAGCATTTCTAGAAAAAACAGTAATGTCATCTAAATATACCAGAATGAACCTATTCATGAGGCCGCGAAAAGCCATGTCCATCGCTCACTGAAAAGTTGCTCTAGCGTTGGATAAGCCAAAAGGCATCTTTTTGTAGGCCATTGTGCCCCACTTAGTTGTGAATGTTATTTTGAACTGATCCTCTTGCTTTACCAGAATCTGGTTGTAACCCGAGTAATCATCTAGCAAAGAAAATCTATTAGAACCAGAAACTACCTGCATAATTTTCTCTATGGAAGGGAGTGGGTAGTGATCTTTCAGTGATGCTTTATTTAAATCTCGGAAGTCGACA
>VDFB02105785.1:435571835-435582315 GCA_007258455.2 Sequoia sempervirens | reverse complement strand
GAACTAGATCTAATATGTGGTCAAAGTCAACTGATGATTCCATCTGTGTTAGTTCCAATGTCGTCAGAGGGCGATATGTGTGAAGTGGGGTAAGATAACTTGTCAACCATTTTTCAACCCACTCCCCTGACTCACAATCATTCTAGGCTTGCATTGTACATGAAGAAAAAAAGCATGCCATCTTACATGTATCTATACTCCATGAACCTGCATTTGAGCTAAGGAAAGAGTGTAGCTCACTCGATCTTGTTAGTGCACAACAATCCTCATATAGTGGAATGTTAGTATCATCAATCAACCAAAAAAATATACGAACTAAAGACGTACCTTCATTACCTGGACCCATCAAAGCATACACCACTCGATGATTGAACTTGCATCTATCAACTTTGCACTATATTTATACTTTAACTCTTCTCATGATAATTCTCTTTTCACGCATGCTCTTGCACCATCATTCTCCCCCTTTCCATGCCTAAACTCACAAAAGTTCCACATATGTTGAGTACCTATAGTGAGATGCATCCTACATAACCAATAGATGCATCCTATGCATTCTTGAACTGTGTTGCACAGTTATCCAACCATGTTATATGCCGACTATATGTTATGCCCCTCTGCACCAAATCACTATAGAACATTTGGAAGCAACCTTGCACAAGCTCTAGATAATGTGTGTGATCATCACTAATATAAAAGTGATACTCCCTCAATACCTTCCTTTGGTCCTCTGTACTATTAGCTACATGAATGAATGTTATGTGCACAAATATCGAAACCTATGTGGAGTTGTAATACTATGACTGGACCTCACACTATGACTATAGAGTGTATTTCTCTGCAAATTCAACCATTGATACTATGTTGTAAACTAGAAAGGTGTCCTTGCATAGGTAGAATTGTGCATCCAGCCATCGAGCTCTATGGGTATGCCTTGCATACTCATACACTAGATTCTCACGAAACATGGACATAAATTGATACACTGGAATCTTCTCAATAACCAAATCACACCTTTTTTCTTGAGACCCATCTTTTGTAGCGTATGCCATTGTTTTATACTTCCCGAAATCTACTATTTTATGCCCCACCTCATATGTGCTATCCATATTTTTACATACTCACATTCGTTGCAAGCCACCGCAATGCTCGCATGAACCATCCAAGCATGTTCTCTTGTAGAATATTTGGCCATCCTCTATTTGACATAAATTTTTTGATAAGAACTCTCTTGAAGATATTGGTGGGGCTTCTATACCACAATCTTGCAAAACATCATTAGTATGCAAATCTAAACATATAGAACGATAAACATCATAATAGTTAGTGAATTCAATATGTAGTCTACAACAACAAGTAGTGCGTGTGTGATTTATCTTGACATTAAAAGGTTTAAGCATTTAAAAGAATCTTTGAGAAATACTAATTTGAGGATAAGCTATAGCGCTCAGAAAATTAAGAGTGTTTTCAATCCGTTTAAATCAGTATTAAAGAGAAATTAAGAGTATTTTCAATTTATTCAAATCATTATAAAAGGTTTTCCAAGTAGTCAACATTGTTCATAACACTTCCAAATGAGCTTAATAAAAGAGAATTTAAATTGCATTTCATGTATAATAATAATATCAATGTAATGTATCAAGATTATACAAAACATAAGTATTTCAATTGACTTTCTCATATACATATATTCAACCTCACTTGGAAGAATCAACAATTCTAATAGAAACATCTTTTCTATGCTAAGTTATAAAACTTTAACTTCTCAAATCAATGTTACATTAGATACTTTCAAATCATACTTCTATTTCAAAGTTTCAACAAAGAATGTCAAATACATATACATTTACAATGGGCTTCACAAGCCAATCCTGAATAATACACAAGTACATCAATAGCAAATAAAGCTTGGAACCACCAACCACCGTGACACCTTCGGTCTTCTTGCGAGCTGGGGCCAAGAATGTGATTTATGCGCCTTTTCCACCCAACCACAAAGTCCATGACTTCCTTGGGTCCCTTCCTAACTCAAAGGAATCCCCGGCCTTGCATAAAGGAGCCTAGCAACCCGAAACAGTAAAACAGGAGGGAACTCTCGATGCGTGCCTGATGCCTATATGCATTTCTAACATGAGAAATAAACACATTTCTTGCAACAGGAGGTGGCAGAGACTCAAATACATATATGTTTCTAGGCTTTTAAAAAAAACAACCCATCTATTTCAATGGTACAGTGATTGGCCAAGCATAAATAATACAAGTAAATGGTAGTTTAGAAAAGGTAATACTACCGTCTCTGTTGGCCCACCTTCGGCACCCTGTCCCGGAAGTTACCATAGTGAAGTATGAATAAATACCAAAGCAGAAAATTATGCATTTTCATACATCTTTCAATCATTCAATTAATTCTAAAAGAATTTCAAACATGAATTTCAGAACATCCTTTGTAAATTCAGTAGTAAGATTTCATTTATTCTTTGGTAAGTAACCCTTTTCTGATTTGGATAAAGGCTCTATTTTTAAAGAAGAACATATATGTCTTAATGCTTTTCAGTGCACTATTAGAAAGAAGATTTAATCAATTTGTTTGAATGGAACAGTGTTTTCTATTTTCAGTATGTATTTCTATTCTTTCCAAGCTCAGGCTGACTGATAGTGTAATTCCCAATTTCAATACAGGTTTCAGTGTAATAATAATATTCTGAAATAGTGCAATTTATTCAGAAATTCAGAGGTTTGAAAGATAATCTTGCATTCAAATTTTATGTTGTATTCCTTTACTCAGGATTGTACTTCTGTAAGTAAGTATATGTTAAAGTAATCAAGATGCTTTCCAGTTTACATGGTTTCTCAAAGACATTTTTGTTCTTGTTTCAGGTTTAACATTTTTGAGATATTTGTGTATAATTAACAGAGTTCATACTACTTTCTGGAAATGGTTTTCCTGTTTCAACTTGTATCTTGGCACATATATGCATGGATATCTATATATATATATGTATATATAAATATATATATATATGTATGTATATACAACTAAATGTATATGTATATATATATATATGTGTGTGTGTAAAAATTCATGTACAACTGCGTGTAATTTGAAGAAAGAAATTCTAGTTTTTTTAAAACTGTTCAAAGAGTTCACTGGCCGTGCACACAGAACAGGACATTTTTCAGGGTTTTCTTACTGGCGTTGAGCAACATAAGGCGCAGGAAATCCCTTGCCCCTCCCATGGGGAGGGGGCGAGCTGTGAGGAGCTCACGCCTCCTCCACAGGCCGCGACCTGTGGAAGCCGCGAGCCTCCCACAGTGTCGCGTCCTTCCCATGGGGAGGACAAGGGATTAAATCCCTTCCTCATTCCTATGGATTATAATTTCAAAACTCAAAATAAAGAAGACATTTCGTTCAGTATATCTGCATTCGAATTTATCTCAAAGGCATTTTGAATTTATCCAGATAACAGAGTTTTTATGTAGACCATATATATATATGCACGGGAATTCGAATTCCTGTGCATATATATATGCATATATATATATGTTTATATATAAATTTGAAATTATACTTGAGAGCAGTTTAATAAAATGTAGAATTTGCAATAGAATGAAAACCCTAATTCTGAAGAAAAGAATGTGTATTCTATATTGCAACAAAGAGAAGTAAGCTATTACCCAAATTCAAAAATGAAATTGGAAAGATTTCTCAGTTGTTTGTACTCATATCATGGAATAAAGCATTTCATTCCTTCCATTTCCTTACTGCAATTTTAAATTAAAATAAGGCAAAGCATGAAAAGAACCTGGCAAATTTTGCTTCCAGTGTAGATGCCCAACAATACCTTCTTCGCCTCTATTTCAGAGCTCTCAGATATCCCTGAATCGAAGTCCTCTTTTCTTTCTTAAAGCTCTCTTCCTCTTTTCGAGGATCATGCATAAAATTTCCAGATGACAGATAAAATTCTCATGCAAATTCTAAGGATTGCCACATGCCAACTGCATTGTTGGTTTTAAGATAGAATTTCCAGAGCCCAATGTTCTCTTGGGCTGTTCATTCCTCATTATTTTTGGAAAATTAACCATATACAAAACAAAAATATATCCCCTTTTATGCAAACCTATAATTTCATTTTATGCAAACACAATATTCTATTCCATTATTTGTTTTGTTTTATTTTTAATTATATTTCTTTTAAAACAGATTTTTCCTTTTTGTTGCTCAAATATAAATGGGGATTAATTAAAATAGAATAAGCCATATTATTTCCATAATTTCTAAGGTTAATTAAACCATATTTTAAATTTTCTATGCTAATCAATTTCACGCAATCACATTGAAAAACAAACATGACCTAATGCAGCTACATGATTTAAGTGGTGTGTGCGTAATCAAGAGCTTCTCCTCTTTTACCCTGTCGGGAAGCTAACCTTCTTTCCTCAATCACACTCTTGGCCTTCGATCACCTGCAACTCAAATGCACTCAGGCATGCAAAAATGAAAGTGTATTAGTAACCATTGTAGAAACATAAATTTAAACAATAATTAATCAACATTCCTATTTTATATAAATGCACTCATAATTCTTGAAAGAAAACAATTATTTTTTTCTACATTCCCATACATCAAAGCATTGTAGTATTTTATATTGCTCTAACACGTATCATAATTCGTATATTAAATCCCATAAAGTCATGGTCAAACATTATCAAAATAAGTCATGGTCAAAATAGCATCAAAGTAAGTCATGGTCAAAATAGCATCAAAGTATGAGACGTGACATCAGCATTTTGAAATTTATGAAAAAATTGGGTTTGAGTCATATCCAAAAAAAGCTTTGAATGTGGCTCACGGTTCTGACTACCAATTCTCCTTCTTACAACATCCCTTTTATTCGAAGATGGCCTTGTATTATTCTTCCAATAATCTTCAATTAGTGTTCTCAATGCTTCAACAACTTCTCTATCTTTATGTGGAAATCTTCCCAAGAATTCCCATATTTCATTTGAATCGGTGCCCTCAATTCTTTTCCACCTTTGAACAGCTCTTGATAAAAAATTTCTACTAATTCCCATTTGTTCACTTATCTTTTTAATGAGATGAGATCTCTTTGTTTGATAGCTTACCAAATTCTATGTAATGACATGTCTAGTGACATTAATATCCTTTGAGTGTGAGGTCTTACCCACACTCTCATAAGCATCAATTAGATTCTTCACAATAGTGTTTTCACTTGATGCATTCGATGTTCTCAACCCAGGACTCTTCATGATGTTTTTGTACTTTAAACTCCACATCATTTGAACAAATAGTTGACGTCTTCTGGTCTCATTTAGCCTTTCAAAGAACATTTTCCAAATCTTATCAGCATATCTTCTACAAGTGCATTCTGGAATCTTACCTTCCATGTGCTACAAAATATCCTCATCAATATTAATCAAAAACTTTTGCTTTCTATGCAAAATTATAAGTGGTTTTCTCTCAGGTACATACATCTCAACATTAGCAATTTCATCAATATTTAATTGAGGTGGGCTAGATTGCATACCTTCAACCGAGGGTGGAATATAATACATACCTTGAGGTTCACATGGGGATGATGGCATACTTTGTTCATCAAATCTGAGTAATGATGTACTCTCAACTTTAGATGTGGTGGATGGTGTCCAACCATACTCACTTGTGGTAGATGGTGTCCCTCCATATTCGCTTGTCCTTAATGGTGTCTCCAACTATGGTATCTACATCTCCCCTAGCATGACTCTTTCGCATTTGTGCCCTTTGTGCTACCAATTTCTTTTCTCTTTTTGACAGTTGAGGTTCCTCTTCAACCGGCTTGTTTTCGTCAATCATTCCCAATTTTTGTTTTTCATGATATTCCCTCATCCATTTTTTCTCCTTATCTCTAAAGAATTGGAGTTGATCATCTATTAGTTTTTTCCTTTTAATAGTTTGTTTCTTCAACATGACGAATAATTTTACCTATGCAAAAAGTGCTAAGTCAAGTCAAATTAACTAATAGTGAAGGGTTGTAAAAGTCTATTAAAGAGGGAGACCAATAGTCACCTCTTTCAAATGTTAGTTTTTGAAGTTGAAGTGGTTTTTTTTGGAGTATGGTATTGTGAAAGATGGAATCAAGTTCAAGCTAACCCCATTGCAAGGAGATGATAGGGAACAACACAAAATGGCAAGGATAGTGATGATGGGAAGGAAGGATTTCCTCAAGCATGAGGAAGATAAACATGGTGAAGGTGCAGCTACTTACACAAAGAAAAGAGTTGAGGTAGCAAAATTAGACAAAGGAGTAATGTTAGAAAGGAAAAAGGATGGAGAAATAGTGATAAGAGAAAGGGAATCCTTTATACAGGATCTAGACATGTTTGCAAAGCAAGTTGGGGACAAGAAAAGCACTTATTTCAGTCAAGAAAAGGAAAGAATAGGTGTAGGACAGTCTAATATTGTCCAAAAAAAGGTATGTAGACCTAATGAAAATAAATGTGAGGTGAAGAACCTTGGGGAAAAGACCCTAATGCAAGGAAAAGGTAAGATAAGTGGAGACAAGATGGAGAAGAGGCAAGAATGGCCTAGTAAGGTCATGGTGGAAGAGATGGATTTTCCAATGAAAGGACAAGATGGAAAGAAACGGACTGATGACAAAGAAGATGGAATACCACATGATGAGAAGGTCTCAAAGGCAAAGGGAAAGAAGGTAGAGGTAAAAGAGTGTGGATGGATTGAGGAAAGCCATGAAGGGCTTGTTAAGAATAAAGAAATTGTGATAGGGGCAGTGTTGCATCCCCTACAGATAAAGAGAGACAAGGAGCAGACAAGCATTGTAGAAATAGTGACATTTAAATCAGAAGATACAGAGGTAAAGGGAGATTTGATTCAAAGTCTAGATGCAAACAGCCAATGTAGGGGGCAAGAAAAAGAAGAAAAGAAAAGAATAATTGATGCAGGTCATAAAAATGGAAGTTGCAAAGAGCCTAGATTAAAGGCTAGTGGAAGAATGTATGATAGTTGAGGATAAAGATAAGTGTGTGGAAAGCATAGTAAATGTAGTAGTGGTACACTAAAGGGAGAAGAAGATAAGGAGCCTAAAACTACAATGTTGGAAAAGAGTTCAGTGGAGGATAAGAGATCAAAGGATGTGATGCATCAAGTGGAATGGCAAAAATCAAAGGAAAGGTTTGAGACAAAGTTTGTAGAAGGTGCAGTCACCATAAACGGTGAAATTGAAAATACAAATTGTTTGAATGACTCGAAGATGGAAGAGACTAAGGAAGAGATGTTGATAAAGGTTGGAAAAGTGAAGGCTAGAGGAAAGGTGAGAGTGGTATCTCCAAATGAAATGGAGAAGAAAGCAAAAGATGAGGCTAGGAAAGTGGATGGTCCTAGATGGGTAAGAGTACTGATGTGGAAATTGTATGTAGTTGTGGAAATACTTCCTAGATGGGAGAACCTAAAGCAGATGGTGAAGAGGATGGATAAGAGGAAAAAAGTGAAGGGATTGCTTTATTACTTCCTTGTTTTGATGATCATGTTGATGGAGGTGAAGCCAAGGGTGAAAAATAAAAGAAGCAGGATAGAGAGTGGACTGTTTGGAAGTAAGTGACACCACGGAACAAGTTAGGAGCAATTGGATGCAACCATGGATGATAGGACAGAGTAGGAAGGTGCATGTTCAATGTGATCAGTCAAGAGAGGAATTGTTTTGCAAGGACAAGGCCAATCCTAAGGTGAAGATGAAGGAAAGAGGGAGCAATGGCAGGAACAAGGAAGATCATCAGAGATTTGTTGTAGGTCAAGGTGTTGCAAAATTCCAAGAGACTTGGAAAGCTTTCATGGTTAGATGTATGGTGCAGGAGCACCAAGGACAGCTAGGACCATTAGGTGGTCAAGTGATGAATTTTTTCTTTGTAATCATGAGTGTGATGTAATAAGGTCTCAAAAGATCATTAGGAAATGTTTTGAGTCATGTAAGGTTGATAGGTTTATGAAGTTTCCATGTCTTGGCAAATGTTGTCAATATGATGGAATGAAGCCTTCAATGGAATAAACATGAAAATACCTATAATATGGAAATGTAAAGGTAAAAGTAGTGTGATGATGCCGTCATAAGGCCATTAGAATAGGTTGAATGTCAGTTTTAGTGTCAAAAAGTGAAAAAATTGCAAAAAAAGAAAAAAATGCAAAGTTGCACTAAAAAAGGAATTGAAAGGTCAAGTTGGTAAAGGGAAGTTGTAATGTGGTTTTAGGTGGTTGTAAAGGTTTGAGTACCTTTTAAAAATGCCATCTAAACATTGGAGGGAGGTTGGCATGAATCCATTTGAAAATTTGAATGAAATATTTTGTTGTTTCCACGTTTTTCCCTATTTTTCTGAACTTCGTTGGCAATAAACAGTTCATACAATGAATATTGTGGCATGAAATGAATTGAGAATGATAGTTGAGTGAGTCTACTATTATTTACATCATATTGGAAGCTTAACCATTTAGTTTTGTGGGTTTTAGAGTAGATTTTCAAAGATTGCTTGTGTAACTCGGAAATTAAGGGTTTGAGAGTACAAAGAATGCAAGCTTGATCCATTCCACCTTTTGTAGGTATTGTAACTCAATGGAATGGATCATAATAGGTAGGGGTAAATTTTTGGGGGTCTATTTTACACATGTGTGTTCATTTGAGTGAGTAGGAGTGATTCCTAGGGCTGGAAAAGTCAATTTTCCTTGTGAATTTGAAGGCTAGATGGTGGGGGTTGTCAAAATGATGAAGAACTTGTTGATCTAATGAACTTTTAAGTTTGTGCAGGGTATTTGGAAGGTGTTTGATTCTTTTTGGGGATCTAGAAAGGATTGGGAATATGAATTTCTATAAACCCTTTGGTTTTAGGATGTAAAAGGAGGGTTTACTGAGACAACACTTTAGAATGTTTGTGTCTGGGAACTAACCATTGATTTTTTCTTTTAGAACATATCAAATGACTTTCCATTGGTTTGGAGTAAAAATAGAGTCTTTAAGAGGGACCTCCTTTGTAAAATGGGGCTAATCTAGTAGCCTTTGGGCATGGTAACCTATTGAAACTCCATATTGTTGCAAGGGAACCTTATGTGATTTGTTGGGAATTATACCTAGGCTCTGAGTGGATGCTAAATGGATGATGTGTTGGACCTTTTATGGCATTCTCTAAAACATAGGTCCATTGGATTAATTTTGACACCTAGAAAGTAAAGGATATTGTTTTGGGCAGTTTGGGAGAATGAAGTTTTGAAGGTTGTTTTTTTGCATGCATTTGATCAAATTGGGTTGGTTGTTGTATTGCTCCACCTTGTCTGCATCAGTATTTGAATTGACATTAGGTTTTTATGAGTTAGTATTCACCTTGGCTTTGCATTAGGAAGGCCTTGGAGTTGTGAAATATAGAAAACCCTAGATATTTTTGATAAAATTGAGGGTTTTGTATTGGAAACCTATTTGAGCATGCATTAGGAGTATATTCCAATTTTTAAGAGACATGTATGGAATATTTGGTAGCATAGACAAGGTAATTAGTTGGTTTGTATAATTGTTTGACAAAATACTTCAATGAAAGTTTTGGAAGCATACACAAAGAAAGTCAATTGTTAAATTTAACAAAATGCCTCAAAGAGATGTGGTTTAAAAATGTAATAGGAAAGTGTATAGAATTGTGTAATTTAAAATGTCTATTGACAACCTAAGGTTGTAACATGACAAACAAACAATTTGATCAACATGGAATAAGTAAAACAACAAAAATGAAAGCAAGCCATAATAGAATGAAAGAAAATGTACAAAGGCTTCACATACCTAAAAAACCAAAGTTTCAAATGGAGGATTTCCACCCAATTATGTAGCCTTTGCTTCTTCTTTCCTCAGATTCCTCAAAAATTTGACTTTTTCAAAAGCTTGTTCCCCTCCAAACTTCAATTGTATATCAGTTATCACTGTAATTCAAACTTGAATTCATATTACATGCCTTCCAACGTGAAAACTCTACTACTTCATGCAAAGGTGATGGAAATATCATGAAAAAGGTGGTGGAATCTAAATATCATGCATGCACACTTCACTCAATCACCAAAAAGCTACTTTTTGTCGGAGCACGTGCAGAACCAAAAGAATATGCAGAATGTGGGCTGACATAACAAGTATATTGTTTCTTTTAACCTTTTTTCATTGCAAGAAATAACTCGCATGCATTATAATGCACTCATGTTATTTCCCACTAAACGACCATCTCTTTATTTATCAATAGCGCACTCGCGTTATAATACATTTAGTTTTTTTAAAGATTTATATGGTAGACCCACTCCAACCCACTCTCACCCTATCTCCCACACACTTTCACACTCTCCCACTCTCTCCCACCATCTCCCATCCTCTCTCCCACTCTCCCAATCTCTCCAACTCTCTCCCATGCTCTCTGACTCTCCCACCCTCTCTCCCACTCACCCACTCTCCCA
>VDFB02105785.1:435415911-435571735 GCA_007258455.2 Sequoia sempervirens | reverse complement strand
CCCACACTCTCTCCCACTCTCTCCCACTCTCCCACCCTCTCTCCCACCCTCCCACACTTTCTCCCACTCCCACCCTCTCTCGCCCTCTCTCCCATAAGTATAAATAGATACATATAGGAATACATACATGCATGCATACATACATACATACATGACACACCAGCATACATATACATACAAAATTATGAACAAGCATTCAAAAAAGTGGAATTTAACTAAAGGAAGAAATAACACGAGCGCATTATGTGTTGCTAGATATGTTCCCCAAAGAAGCAAAAAAGTCAAAACTAATAAATAACATGAGCGTGTTATAACACTCTCGCGTTATATTTTTCTTTGGGAATCCTTGAACCTTAGCTTTGGTATTTTCCTTGGAATACCAACCCAAAGGCTTGGAGGGCATTCCCAACAACCAGAGACGTGTTTTTTGCAAATTCTACAATTTTTCACATAATCGGGTTCATGCTCATCATCAGGATTGCATTTGGTTTAATATCGACAAAATCGAACACATGGGTAATGTTAAGTTCTCTCTTAGCTTTCCAACAATATCATTTTTTCACTTTCTGACAATGTTAGGCCTTTCATCCATAATTTCTTTTGTTTGTATGTCTGTTTTTTGTCATAAAGTAATGTTTGCTTTTTTTTCATTATAAATTAACTGTTCATTGAAATTTCAAATAAATTACATTTTTAGAAACTAGACTCCATTCTACAAATTTAAAAAAATAAAAATTTAAAAAATTCTATTACTTTCCAAAATTTGTTGGGGGAGCACGACCAAAATTCTTCTTTTTAGGAAGTGCGCACTTAGAAAATTAGTAAAAAATCAAATATTCATTAAAAGATTATCAGAAAAATTGGTCATCAACTAGATGTTGTTAGCTAACTTCTGACTGTAGCAATTTTTAAAATACTAAAAAAAAGTTCACCATGCTCAGGTCGTACAAGAGTTGCTATGTTATGTTTTCCTGACAAAAACAACAACAATTTGTGTACATCCCTCTTTTGAACCCCTTAATCTCAACCATTTTCAAAATAAATTAGTAGTTTAGAAAGTAGACTCAGAGAACTTCGATACTTGTTTTTGTTCCATCTCAAAATTTTGAGTGTAACTATTCTCAATTTCATGTCCAAGGTCAACATTTCCTGATTTCAGAAAAAAAGTGGCCACTTGAGCCCCCTTTTTGGGAACCATCTTGGTGCACTTACACATACGTTACATTGCAAAATATTGCCTCTTTTATTTTTTGCCACCTTTCCAGCAAATGATGGAGTTTTCCATGTTGGTGAGCTTCAAGGTACTTGCAAATGTGTGGAAGTACTCCACTTTTATCTCTTGCAGAAGATTGAGTGACTTCACACGATTCGGCATATTACAAAGGATTTGATTCAATAAATTATCCATACTTGTTTCAGTTGTCATTATTCCTTCCAAAAAATGTGCATCATTTCTATTGATTTCTTTGGGCTTTAAAAGGGCTTTTTAATCTCATTTTCATTCATTCAACTTCAAGCTTCTTCTAGAAGTGTCATCTGCTAGTGTATTTCATATTGGGATTTTGTAGTGTTACCTTCAAAGACATGGCTCTCCGCCCATGGAACTTCAAAATTAAATGTCTAGTTCAGCCTTGGGAATGACCATTTGAGAATAGTCTTTCCCAAGAGGATCTCAATCTGACATTTAAAATAGATTGTTTGAGGGCTAAGGACTTGGTAAGGTCGGTGCTTGGCATGGAGGTCACTAGTCCAAGAGCTCGTTGGTTAATATTTCCATCCCAAGTTGTATCTGTGTTCTTATCCAACATTATGGATTTTCTTCAATCATTAAAGGAATTAGAGATAATTGTAGAGAAATTTGTGAATCCCCAGTTTCTTGATAAGAATGCTCTACTATCTATGGTGCAAGATTATAATTTGTTCAATGGGGAGGGATATATTAGAGGTTTGTTTCCTTGTGAATATGTTAAATTGAGATCAGGGTTTGAAGAAACTTTTGAAGCCATCAGACTGGCTCTCCAGTTTAGGAATGATTATTTGCTTTTAAGAGCATTAAAGAAACATTGCAAAAGGATTTGTGTGTCCATAGGTATTGACACTAAACAATAGTTCTATGTTGTGTCTCATCTTCATGATCATGTGCCACATCTACCATTTACCTCACTAGTTGGAACAAAGGAAAAAATTCATTACAAACCTGGTGTTCAAGCCTCAGGAGAAAATCATGGGAAACCATTTATGAAAAGTTCAAAAGCGGTGAACCAGGGTTTGATCGCAAGGGCTCATATAGAGATTGTGGATCAAACAGAAAAAAGAGATGGTTCCTTTTTCTAGGTATGAATTTTTTGCTAATGATATGCCTCTCCTCGGTCATGTTGAAGCGCAAGTTGAACAAGCTAAAGCGTAGGATGAAAATTCAACTTGCACAGACCATATGGAGGAATAATTTGCGAAGAGAATTTGGAGGAATACTATTTTTTGCCAGTTGATAAATGTTGAATTATGTTAAAAATGAATTTTGGAATAGTTTTTTCAATTTTGTTGAGGCTAGATGTGCATACATATGAAAATAATGCCTCACTATTGAATCAATTTTGTATCGGGTAGTTCAATTGGGTAAAATATAGGTTGGTGGTACTGTAGCAAGTTTTTTGAAAAATTTGTTATGGGTCCCCACTTTGGAATGAACTTGTAAAACTTCGTGGGACAATTTTGTAACCTTTTGGAAGGACTAAGACTCTATATTTTGTAACGATTTGGGCTATAACCAGAGGTTTTCTTCCTATTTCTTTCCTACCGGTATGCCCTCTGAACTAGGATTATGTACAAATTATTTATATATATATCAATATATTACAATGGCTTGCCACTTTTTCTTATATATATATATATATATATATATATTTAAAACTAAACGATTTAAAAATTAAACAGTTTTTTTAGATTTAAAAGATTTAAAATTTAAAAAATTAGAAATCTTTAAAAAAATAAAAAAATAAACTCAAAAAATTTAAAAGTTAAAAATTGAAAAAGAATCAAATATTAAAGAAATAAAGAAAAGGGCCCTACGGGATTTCAGGTCCCCAAGAGACATTGGGACCATTTTAAACAAGTGCTCTAAAGAGGTGGAGTCCCTGCAAGGGAGTGAAAACTATGGTTGTGATATTTGAAGTTGTTATGATAGTTGTGGTTGTTGGTGTTCATATAATGCAGAACAATTGTTAAGATGGTATGGCATAAAGCATGTTGATATGGCGTTGAAAGACAAGGTTTTGAATGTGTGTATATTTATGCTTGTACATACATATATACACACACATGCATACATATGTATATCAAGGAACAAGAGACAATAGACAAATTGAGTAATAGGTAGTTGGGCATATCAATGACAAAAGAAAATATTGAGAAAATTTGATCAAGGAGCAGGGGAAGACACATAACCTATTATAGTATCGACATGAAAACAAGATTGTCACAATCAGTTTGTCCATAACATAAGCCAATGATCATATGTAAGTTTTGTTAGTATAGATCTCGACTATGCATCTTTTCACTTGCAAAGCCTAATTGGTCATTTTGAATTTGTCTTTTCAATGTAGGTGTTGAGTAAGGAGATGTTGGGGTTAGATGTATGATTCAATTTGTAAGCTCTATGTCTTGATTAGTCATATCTAATTATGCAATTAACAAACAATTAATGATCTTAAAACATCGTGACATATGTAGATGACCTATTGTACATACATGCATGTTTAGATGCATATGTATACATGTGCAATTCATTTATAGATGACAGTTATATCTATATATATATAATTGAAAACTAACTATCCATATTTATTTCCTTATTTAACCTTACTAAACATACTATGTATTTTGCAAATAGCTTAAATGAAAACACTTGAAGAATCATTTTTGGAAATATCTCTTAAATAAATACTTATTTCTCCTCAAATTAAATCTAAACTATTTAAATTACTTAATAAATTCTTATAAATTGTTCTAAGTATTTGAAAATTACTTTTCTAAATATAAATTTGACTATTAAATTTTTCTAAACATTTGAAAATTATTTGCAAATTACTAATACTATGACTAATGTGAATTTTCCTATGCATAATTGCAATAGAATGTGAAAGCAATTAGTATTTGGAAAGCTAACTAAGTCAAAGTTGGTCAAAGTTGTGGAAGAGGTTAATTATAATGTAGGGTTGTAGAATTAACATGAATTTAGATCTTGGTTTCAGAGGGTTGGACAAATAATCATGTCATAACTCAAATTGAGTGAGACATGGAAATACAACTAGACTTATTCACCCAAGTTATAGTCTCTAATTAACAACTCAAATTGAATGTGTCATGGAAGTATAACTAGACCCATCCACCCAAATGCAATAGTCTCCAATTAACCACCGATGTGAAGAACTTGTGCCCACATACTTAAAATATTGGCCATTGAATAAAGGAACATAATATCAAAATGTTTTAGAAATTAAATCACCAACTCTAGAGCATCTAGTAAAATTTATAATATTGAGTGAACTATTATAATGACTTAGAATATATGAAAATTAATGGTAGATTTTAAATTAAAAGTTGCATACAAAAATGAAACAAGTGTATTATAAAAAATAGCTTAATATAAAATAAAATAAAATATTTCTTAAATAAAACTTTAAATTTATGTGTGTATAGTAAATAAAATACTTCAAAGCTATATATTTTTTATGTTTTTCTTCATTTTCTATTTGTGTATTTGTAGTAATATAAATAAATATTAACATTTAATATTCATAGAAAATAAAAATAATTGGTTAAATACACTTATCTTGACTATGCATATTAGTATTTTTTTTTTTTGTTGTGTTTTTAATAAAAAATATTATATAATAAGTATTCATTAAAATAAATGTGAATATATATAGTTTCACGGATGGGAGCTTGATAAAATTTCTAAGATGTTTTATTGAGAAAAAATAGGAGCCTATATTGTTAAAAAGATAGCTCATTAATTAAAGTAATTATTAAATAAAAATAAAAATTTATGTGTCCAAATAATAAGTGAAATAGTTTTTTTTTTTTTCATCTATTTGTGTATTTGTAATATTTTAAATAGATATTCATATAGAAAAATAAAATGATTGATTAAATACACTTATTTGTTAGATGTATCCTAGTACTCTTTAAAGATATTCTGGTGCTTATAATTTAAAAAATATTATTATTATAATTATTCATTAAAATTATTATTATATATATATATTCATTGATGGGGGATTGGAAAAATTTTAACTTAGGGGTGTCATGAAAAAGTTGGAGCCTTTTTTAAAGAAAGAGGTTTCTTGAATGTTTAAATTCTCCTCATTAAAAAGTTTTAAGTGAAAAAGAAAGATGAAAAATTATCAAAACTAAATAATAATCTCTTAAATTTAAAAAGGATTGGTATAAAACTACCACAAAAATATAAAAATACGTAAGCTATGGTGGAGGGAACTTTTAGCCCCCTCTCTCTATTAAGCTAAAAATTTGTATCTATAAATTTGGATCTATTTTAAGAAAAAGATTCATTTTAATCTTAATATATTTAATAATTCGAGGAAATTTCCTAGAAAATAAAAATAGAAGCTTACCACCCTTCCATGTTTGTAGGCTTGTCTCACACATTCTAAGGTTTAACTTATTACATGGCTCATGGGCCTCTATCTTATTTGATTTGATTTAATTATTTTCTATCATAACAAAACTTAACTGTAACCCCTTACATATTACCCCCACAATTAAATCTAAATTGTTTAATAGCTTTATTTTAATTTTTTCTCTTCCATCCATTGTCATTATTATGGAAATGGTTGAATTTTAATTTTAATTTCTAAATTTATGTCTTTCACCATTCTAAAAAATTTCACCACTGTTGGGGCACTCAAAGTATGTTGGTTGTGCTCGCTTGGTCTATCCACAAGTTCTCTTTCAACTCCATGATTAAAAATTTGATGGACATAAGAGAATACATCCTAGAATTATGTGTGTAGAAAAAAGTGTAGTATATGAGGTCAATTGGTAGGTCATTTAGAAAACAATATTTGTTTATATATTATTATTATTATTATTATATGTGCCTCGCTTGTACATCCATGTTTGGATTTATGTCTTCTAGGTTGGTTGCAACTACGAAATTTGACAAAATTCCTCAAACATTTTTTCTTTTATGTTTTTTCATGCCCTATTCCTCATCAACTATGTCTCTTATTAAGGTTTTATCCAAAGGGATAATCAATAATAAGGAAGGAAATGTCATTCACAAGTAAATGATAGAAGATTATTGAAAGGTAGAGGTGGATTATTTAGTGGCATTCTCAAGATCAAATATAATCGTGATAGATTATCAAGTACATACATTTTTTGTTACATAGCTATGGACCATAAGCAATATGATCAATTGCTTAGCATAAAATCAAACGGAATAAAAAAATATTGTAAGGGTTAAATATTGTGTAGATTATTAACATTATTTTTTAAAATAAAAAATAAAATCTTTAATAGGAGAACTAATGCACCATAAATTGTAAGAGTAAATTAAATAAACCTATATTTGATAGACATTTGGCTTCAACCTATACCCTAAATACTTTAACCCATCCTAAAGTAAAGACGCGGTAAAATGGAGAATATATATAATATGTCTCTCATCATCATATAATGCATGACAAGACAATGTAGAATTTTGTATTGTAATCTCCATACCAATAGCAATATTGTAAGTCTCCAATTTTTTCTTCAAATTGGAGGCTTCCCTCAAATAACCATCACCAAAAAGTAAAATTTCATTAACAAATAAAAGATGAATCAAAGATAAAGTACTATCCACTTTTATTCCTTTGACAACCCCAATCCACTTAGCTTTATTGATAGCTCTACTTAGATCCTCTACAACCAAAAGAAGGAGAATGGGAGACAAAGGAAAACCATACCAAATCTTGAAGAATTTGGAAGTCAAGCCATTGATAAGGACATGAAAATTACATGATCGAATTCACTACCTAGAAATTAAAATTAGTACAAAGAAGCAAAATTCCAAGATACAATTAACCTTGTCATATATCTTTGATAGATTTAATCATATCACAAAAGCAAAGAAATTCTTATGTCTAATGCCAATTAGGTTTAAACTTGTTATCCTTCTTAAGCTACACCCATAACATCATGAATTTTTCTCTCATTTAGAAAACCAAATTGTTCACATGAGATGTGGTCTAGAAAATTTTGTTTTCCTTTCTATAATAAACTTAGCAATGATATGATACAAACAAATTATAGGGGATGGACCTAAAATTATAAAATGATTTTAAGTTCTCACTTTTAGGATTCAAAGAAATAAAGGAAGAATTTATGTTCTAAGGTATTCTTCTCAAGTCTTTAGCCTCCTCAAACACCCATAAAAACACATCCCTGATAAAATAAAAAGTAACCAAATTTTTTCATCTCTTACTTGGTTACCTTCTCTAAAAGCATTAAATTTATTCTAAAGAAAAACAGAGTTTTATATCACCCTCTCTAACTCCTTATAAAAGTTCTTGAAATGGGAAACCTCATACTAGCAAGCTCCTCAAAAGATCTATCAGATGATTCATTCTCTTTAGGCATCCCTTGGATTGTGTTAATGCTCTTCATATGCTTAGAATTGCTATGAAAAATATTATATTTTCATCATTGACCTCAAACCAAAAAACCCTTCTTTTCAATCTCCAAACAACTTCATGACAATAAAAAATATCATTTTTCTTTTCCTCTAAGACATTTTTTTTCCAATTACCTCATTTAACTTTTTATCAACCAAAATATCATAAAAATGGATTTTTTCCTCAAATTTTGTGAGCCAAAGATCTTGTCTATATTTTTTGTAAGCCTGGTTAGTGACAATAGACTTGATCTTCATAAGATTTTTACTAAATTGAAAAAATGTATGTATATTGTGCAAGTGTATGTGTATGTATTTGTACATGTACATAAATATATATTTTATATGTACATACACTACACAATCATGTATGTACATACATGAATAGTTGTATGTTTCATATATATGCATGTAATGAATACACATAGGCATGCATGTCTATACACACATAAATATAGGTAGACACACACAAAGACGATGTGTTACATATATAAAAGAGAAAATTACATGCCTTGAATGTCATCCTGTGTTACTGGGTTCGCCCCTCCAACATTGGGTCCTGGTTCGGGTTTGCGTCGGGTACAGGTCTTGGTCTGGTCCCTCTATGGGTTCAACCAGGGTTTGTGTGTTTTGAGGCCTGGTTCACCGATGAAGAACCCGAGGAGAACCCAAGTCGAACCCAAGTGAACCCAAGGCGAACCGATAGGTTTGGGCGCCCAAAAAGCTTTTTTTTTGCATTTTTTTAATAATTTCTCTAGTTTGACTTTAACCCACGCCCAAAGGAACCCTAAAAGTGACCTCTAAAACACTTTAAACACCTAAACTACCTCATTTTTATTCATTTGTTTTGCAAACAAGCATTTTCATTCCAAGAGGCTAAGTTTTTATTTTTGCTTGTTGGATTGACAAAAGGAGTTGAAGATTGATCATTGAAGCTTCTACAAATGATTGCGTTGCCATTCCTACAGATTTGTAAGTGTTCATTGGCTACCATATAAATTGTTGAAGGATATTTTTGCAAAGAGGTAAGTTTTTCTCACTTTTGTTTTAGTTTTTTCATCCATTTTTTTGTTTTACAAACCAGAAACTTTGTTTTGTTTCATTTTATGATTTATCTATGTTTTTCCTTTCCATTCTTCTATGAATGTATGCAAGATTCAAAAGAGCTAGGTTTTATAAATCAATATTTTGTTTTCATTCAAATTTTGAATGTGTTGTTTGCAAAAACAAATTTCCATAGGAATCACAATGTCAATGGGTTCTACCCCCAGGCTTCGTAGCTATACCAAACTCAAAGTTCAAAACAAATCCAAATTCTTCTCTATGGAAGTATGTTGAAATGATAAGACAAATTCCAGGTGGTGGCAATTACGTTTGGAAATGTAGTGGGTGTGAAGTTACATATTCTAGTTCATACCATAGGGTGAAAGCACATTTGTGTGGCATAAAAGGCATCACGGCTTGCCCTAGAAAAGAAGGTGAGCCTATTCCACCTAAGACAGTTGCAAAATACATTATGGAACAAGACGCAACAGATCAACAAGAATCCCAAAAAGGAAATTACCCTTTGTTAAAAAAAAAATCAAAGGGAATGCAGACCCCATCTAATCCCAATATTGTGGTAGAAGACCACCCATTTATGGCTACTTCAGATCCTCAAGCTCAAAGTGGACAACCAATTGCAAACAAGAGAACAAAGGGGCCTTTGGAACTTGCATTTCAAAATGAGAGTAGAGCCCTTGCCGACCAATGTGTAGCAAGATGCATATATGCCAATGGATTAACTTTTAATATTGTCTATTCTCCATATTGGAAAGAGATGTTGAGGATGGTTAATGAAGCTCCAAAAGGGTACAAGGGCCCGAGTTATGAGAAGGTGTGTGGCTCTTTATTGGAAAATGAGGTTGAGTTGGTTGAAGATGCATTGAAGCCTATAAGAGATTCATGGGTTGAGACAGGTGTGTCCATTGTTTTGGATGGTTGGAAAGACTCAAGAAATCGACCTTTGATCAATGTCATAGCGGTGTCCCCTAAAGGGGCAATGTTTTTGAAAGCGGTGGATTGTGAGGGGCAAGTAAAAGATGGAAAATTTATTGCCAATATTCTCATTGCAGCCATTGAGCAAGTGGGAGCCCGCAATGTTGTTCAAGTTGTAACGGACAATGCCAAGAATTGTAGAGTTGCAAGGTTGTTGGTTGAGGAAAGATATTCACATATCTTTTGGACACCTTGTGTGGTCCATTCATTCAATTTTGTGCTGCAAAAGATTGGGAATAAAATTGCATGGATCAAAGAATTGTATGCTGAAGCAGAGGACATTCAAATGTTTGTCACCAACCACCACTTGTCTCAAGGGATCTTTAGATCATCTTCAAAATTAGAGCTATTGAAGGTAAGTGAAGTAATATTTACATTTGTCATTTTTTTATTTTCATAATTTGATTGTCATTCTAATTTAAATTCTTCTTTAAAATTTATTTTTAAATTTTAATTTTTTTTTTTAGTTTGCAATAGGTTGCAAAGACTCGCTTTCCCTGTAACACAATCATCTTGAGACGACTTGTGAAAGTTAGAGAGGCACTTTCTAGCATGGTGATTAGCAACAATTGGTCTATATGGAGGCAAAGCAGCATTGAAAGAGCAACAAAAATTAAGAGCATGATATTAGATGACTCATGGTGGGATCGTGTGGAGCATCTCCTTAGCTTCACCGAGCCCATTTTGAGTATGATTCGCTATACTGTCATGGACAAGCCATGCATTGGAGAGATATATGATGGTATAGACTCAATGCTTGAGAAGATCAAGTGCACCATCAATGCAAGAGAGCAAGACCCTGAAGAGACTTTCTTCAAACAAGTGCAAACAATTGTTGAAGAAAGATGGAACAAAATGACAACTCCATTACACCTTCTTGCCTTTGCATTGACTCCAAAATACTACAGCAATCATATTCTTTCAATGCCAGGAAGGCTTCCTCCATATAAAGATTTAGAAGTGGTTGAAGGGTACAAGGCAGCATTTGTGACTCTTCCCTAATCAAAATTTGTGAAGTGTAGTAAAAAGTGAGTTCAATGATTTTGTGCACTCAAATGGTCTAAGTGTTGATGCTCTTCGTGATAGGTTCTTAAAGGATGCTCATAGTTGGTGGTACTTCCATGGACAATACTTCCAACATTTGCAACACCTTGCAATCAAAGTTTTATCACAAGTAAGTTCAATTAATTTTCATATTTTAGTTTTAAAAGTTTCATAATTTCATTTATAGTTTAATAATTTATAATTTTTTAATTGTTTACTTTGTCTTCATAGGTTGCTAGTTCATCTGCTTCTAAGAGGAATTGAAGCACATACTCTTTCATCCACTCAATAAAGCACAATAAATTGCTCTCAAGAAGAGCAGAGGACTTAGCATATGTGCATTCCAACTTGTGTCTCATTTCACACAAACAACGTGACTACAAGGAAGGGGATACAAAGTTGTGGGATATAGTGCCAAAGGATACTGACTTGGATGATTCCACCTCCCACCATATTGCATATGAGGAGTCTGATATCCAACAGGAGCATGGGCACAATACTAGTGCTAGTGACAGTGCAATTGTCACTACTTGTGATTCATCTAGTCTTCCTACTTCATCTAATGTCAATGTTGACATTGATATGGATGAATTTGATGATTAAAATTTAAAACTTTAAAAGTGTTGCAATATTGAACTTGAAGTTTGAACGATGAATATTTATCATGCACGCATGTATGAAAAATTAAATGTTTTAACTTTTAAATGATATTCAAGTTTATGGTGGTTTTGTTGTTTATATGATGTTATGTGATGTTCTAATCCTAATTCATGCTTCTAGGCTGCATATATATATATATATATATATATATAATTTATATACTAACAAACCCAGAACGAATCGAACCCACCCCCCAAAAAATTTAGCCGAACCAGCAAACTGAACCCCTGAACCCGAATCCAAACTAGTAACTTAGGTTTTATCTCTTCATTTTAGACTCACTTTTAACTAGTTTATCTTGTGTGCAATGACTGGCATACAAGTCATTTTCAATACCTTGAACATTACCCTTGAAACTCTCAAAGTTCAGAACCAAATTACTATTCACTAAACTTGTAAAGAAGTTACCAAATTTGAAAGGAACAATATTTTCAAAAGACGTATGACATATATATTGTAAAAAACTACATGCCTTGATTTTTCTCTTCATTTGTCAGTCAGTTTGACTAGGTTATCCCAAGTGTTGTCACTAACATGCAAATGATATGTTCATGTGTTCAAAAATCTAAAAACTACCTCACAATTCCCAATAGTTCAAAATCAAATTATCATTCAATAAACTTTTAAAGAAGTGCACCAAATTTGAAAAACTTCTTGTCAAAAGAAGACAAAGCAACTACAAATCAGGTTGTTTATGAACAGCAACCGTTATAAAGCTAAACCATCCATGAATGACTGAACAGCAACATATCTTACAACATTTTTGTGCTACAATTTGTTGCCAGTCGCAGCCACAAGCCAAATTACAAAAAGGACTCGAACGAACACTATAGAAAGCTCTAATTTGCTGCCACAACTACAATTTGCAAGAGTATGTCCCAAAAACTATGAGGCTAAACTGCCACAGAGACGAAAACTAAAAGTAACTAAGTTATTAAGCTCTGCCCAAAGCTGCAATTGGCACATTCAAATATTTAATAAAATTGAATGGAGAAACGAACCTCAATTTGAATTTCAAAAGATTAAAAAATGTCTCCTAGAACAAAAGACTATAGTGGAAAACCAAATTTGAAAATACATCATGATACGCATCATTGAGTGTCCTCTAGAACATTCTTCAAAGCCATTCGTAAAGGTCATGCTTTAGAATTACCTTCAGTAAATACAGAATTAATACTCGTGACATCTTGCAAAAGCAAGAAAGAGAAAAAAATGCCATGACATGAGATGCTTCTAAAACTACAAGGTTCTTTGAAATTTGTTCTTATTAGAATCTTATCAAGTTTACTAGACTGTAAAACCCGTCAACTTAGATAGCATATCAATCGATCTAATCCTCTCCTTAGAAAAAGAGGCTACAGACATACCCCAAACTGGTCGTAGAGAAGGTTAAATCTAAACAAGGCAATACCTAGCTCAGACCCTTGCATTTCCCTTTACATGTGTTAACGCTGACTTCATAATTATAGTAACAATGCTGGAACTAAAGATGGGGTATGCAGCTGCAAGCATCGTCGAAAGCAGGGCCATTCACTCCAATGGTTTAGCATACACAAGCATACATACTCTATAATAAAGCAACCAATTTGACAACAAACCAAGATGTATGCAATCCAATGCAATAGCTAGTCCATTTTCCTTCAGAAGATAAAGGTGCCTCCAAAATACAACGGTGCAAGGCTCAACCCACCATGCGGGCAATCCAATACAGAAGATGAACCAATTCTTTTTATAGGTAAAGTATCGAGACCAATTCACTTCACAAGGTAAAGTAATCTGCAAAATATGATAGCATGATAAGGGTGTTAGGCTCGCTCTGACAGTTTCCAAACAAAACTCTCCTTTCACAAAACCATTCAAAACACAATTCAAATGAAGTATTCAAATTCTTGAAGAGAAACGAACTTTTCAGAAGGAATAGTACAGAGAACCAGACATTCATCTGTATGGATATTTCAACAAATTTTTATCAATTATCAATGAACATGCATCTGAATAGATCTTAGTAAGTTTGTGAATAGAACTAAATATGTATATGTATATACCCACAAACTCTCTCTTTATTTATACATATGTGTATATGTATAGATATATATGCACACATATACACTTGTGTTGCACCAATTACCAGGCAATATAAGATTTCAATTCATTGTAGACAACTTGGGGTATATGTATACATATATATGCACACATTTACACCTCTGTTGCACCAATTACCAGCCAATACAAGATGTAAATTCATTCTAGATAGCTTGGAGTGCATCAACACCTTCTAGATAGCTTTTCTCAGATGTTGTAGTTGCAACTACCTTGGTAGAAATGTATGCAGAATGGGTAAGCATAGGCAAGGCACGTGAACTGTTTGACAGAATGCCTCAAAAGAGATGTCATCTCATGAAATGTGATGATTGCACAATATGCATGGAATACGTTTGTCGATAAGGCTTTAGAAACTTTCAAGCAAATGCAATTGGCAGATGTAAAGCCAAACTCCACAACCTTTCCCAGCATACTCCCTGCCTGTGCCAGAATGGGAGCTTTGGAAGAGGGCACGAGCATCCATCAAAAGCATAAAGGATGCAATGAATTGCAAAATATTATCTGTGGCTTATATTATGCAATGAATTGTGTGTAAATGAAGTTATTATCAAAATTCAAGATTGTGGAGTTATGTTATGATGATTATTTATCACATTCCATCAAACAAAATGTAAAACATAATCAGACCAGGCAACATACAAATTGTTTCATGAAATGCCTGTGCACTTAGCTTGGAGAATTTGCAAATTCATTCAGAAAATCTGGTAAGGGATTTTGAAGATAATGAAGATGTTCATCTTTATTATTGTCCTGCAGACAGGCAGCTTGCAGACATACTGACTAAACATCTTAGTAGAGATAGATTTGTCAAGTGTAAAGATAATCTTGGACTCATATCTGGTTGATAATGAAGATCTTTGTCTTTATTATTGTCCTACAGAGGAGCAGATTGCAGACATAACGACTAAACGGCTTAGTAGAGATAAATTTGTAGAGATAAGCTTGGACTCATATCTGGTTTAGTCATTCAAGAGAGTACTAAATATATCATAGATTAAAAGAACATATGAATTAGTATCGGTTTCATGTTGACAATTTGGTGGTTTAAAATAGCACAAAAATTAGGAGATTTGTTTCCTTTGTTGACATTTTACTCTTGTTTGCTTGTGTAGGTTGTTTCATAGATAGCCAATTTGGCTTTCTGATATAAGCCTATTCAATAGACACGATTACAATGCAATAGAACTGCTTGTTTTGTGGCTTTATTTCTGCTGAAGATCGATTACTCTAACAGTGGACAATGATAAAATATAGTATTTCCAAAGTAAAAGCAAAATAGAAAACTATTGTACATTTTCCAAGGGTTGTGGGATAGGGACAAACTAATGTAAAACATACTCAAGCGGGATTGGTGGACTCAGTTCCATTGCATAGACATCTAGACATCCTAGCATGCGGTAGTTTTCATGGCCAACAAAGAAATCAGTGTATTTAGTGCAATGATTCTTAAACTAATAGACCTGAATATTTTTGTGTATAAGCAGTAACCTGCAAAGAATGAGATCTTCCATCCATATTCTTATAATAAAGCTTTCCTAGTTAAAAGTTTTCATATAGAAGCTCTTGTCTATTTGATGTTTTCAATAAATTATAAAATGTTTCACAACAATAAACATGAATTTGAGAAATATGATAGGTCCTGAAACTAGTGATAACAAAAATTATTGTATCCAACTCTAAAAACGTTGCCAATTGAAGATCTACTAAAGGAATCTCAAAATGCACTTGTGACAAATGCAGAAGATTGCACACACCAACCTCACCAATCCCCATTAATACACGGACAAAAAGCAACATTGGCAATCCAACTTTTGCAGCTATAGGGGTGAGAACAGTTACAATTGACCACCACATTACACCAAATCCTAAAACAAGCTTGCCTCCAATTTTCGCTGCCAAAATTCCCCCAAAAATCTGCAATTTGATTCAGAAGCTAGTAACATTAGTGAAATACGCTACAAGCAATATCAACTAAAAGTCATACAGCAAAATTTGAAAAGCTTGACATAATTGAAAAAAATATATATATAAGCCATAGCATTTGCAAAATCAGATAAAAAGAAGAAAGAAATATAGCTATATATTTTCCCACTTCTTAATTTATTTTTCCTTTTAAGAACCACGAAGTATGCCCTGTTATTTTCAATTTTATAGTGTGTTCTTTACCCATGAAATTTAAAGTATGCCTTGTTAACATTTTAAAGTGTGTTCTTTACCCACAGTATTTAATGGAATTGTTTTAAAGAAGACTACTCAAACTTCCACTCTGAAGGATCAAGGATGGATATATAATCAAATAACAGCTAACAAGCCGATTTGAAAAAGAAAAAATCCATCTTTAACTCAACATTAACAAATTAGCTAGGATTGCAATTGTAGTAATTAGAGAACAATTTCAATTTTACTACACCATACCTTCTAGAAAGAAAGAAATAATCCTACCCATCTGAGTAAGGCATTTTGGAGTACAAACACTATTTCTTTCTATTTTAAGTATGAAACCACAACAAAAGTTTCTAGTTCTACAGTTCTAGTGCCTCAAATTTCTCATTTGCATAAAGTAACCCGTTATCTCATCACGTCATTTCTAGATCTCTCGTTTCATTTCGAGAAAAAAAAAAATCATTGTTATAACTAGATCGTGCGTTGACTCTTCATGTGACTTTCTTAAACTGGTGTATCTCTTCATTCTTTTTTAACACTTTCGCATAACCCGCATCATTAATTTTATACATTCCACAAACAATATTCTCACACATAACTATTAAGAAGGGATACTTATTTTGCACGTGCAGCATTATGAAATACTGTGTTCATGAACTAAAAGCAAGTTACCATCTATCATGTGGAGTAGTGACAATGGTTTAGTGACATTAACCATAGAGACTTAGAGGATCATGTTCATGATCGTAAAGAGTTAGATATACATGGTTGTAAAATAGGATTGTGTGCATAAGGAATCTATATGATGAAATTTTCTCAAGTGATTTTATACTCCATGGACTGAAACTGATTCTTATGAAACAAACCAAGGAGGGATCCAATTAAAGGCCCAATAATGGCCTTAATAATGCTTTAAATGTTGGTGAAGGAATAATAAAATTTTGGCCATGATATCTTTTCAGAATATGGAGACTGTATTAATGTAAACATTTAGAAATGATGAGAGAATTCCACATAGATTCTGCACATAATTAGCACTGATATATTTTGACAAGAATATAGCCATAATTTAAAAATGCAAGATGCTAGTAGGATCCCAACTAGAACAAATTGAAATCAAAAGTCAAGGAAGGAAATATAATCATAGTGTCATTATGTCAATACAAGCTTTAGTATTTGTAGGAACCCCTGTTCTTGCTGTTTCTGAATCTGTCTGTTTTTTTGATTGTTTTGTGTATTTTTGGTGTTTTTGCAGGACAAATGAAATTTGCAATTTTGAAAGAGATTGCTGAATAAATTTAAATAGAATAATACAACTCTGAAAAATGATAGAATCTACTGAATCTCCTGATGCCAGATTATTTATTAATCTTCTAGAACGATTACAAATAAGATCTGATGACATGCAACTTAAAAAAGCAACAATATTATTTATGTAAAAACCTGGTATTTGCAACAGACCCTCGAAGATGCAATCTCTGAATAAGTTCTGTGATAACCTCTGAATGAAGCTACCTCTCTGATAAGCAATAAATCAGCTGATATTTCACAGCCTCTAAACTGCAACACTGAAGATGGCTCGTTCTCCAATGCCTGTAGACAACTGAAACCCTGGGCTTCGTTCTCCAGAAGAAGACTTGATCAAAAATCAATTTCATAACATAATGAGCTCCAATCCCAATGAAACCCTTATATCTCCTCAAGAGTTCGAATTTTCTCAATTAGGTTTTATTTAAATAAATTCGAACTTTTCTTTTTAATTTTTCAATAGTTTTCGAAAGCACTTTTAATTATAAAATATAATTAAAAGTGGCCCCTTCAATGATGGGCGACCCCTTTAGCAAAAATCACTTAAGTTATAATGAAATATTATAACTTTATATTATAATGCTCCAGTAATTAATATTTAATTAATTTAATTAAATATTAATATCTCTCTCATTATTTATCCGATGCCCAATCCGTCTGAAGCTGTCGACTGAGGAAGTGATTCTGAACTGCCAAATCCCTACTGCTAAAAATAGGGGGTCCCACGCTGACTGCCAAGGCTAAAATAAACTTCTGCAAAAAGCGTCCGAATGAGCCCGAACGAAAGCCAACTGATCAAGAACTGCCAATCTGAAGCTGAGCCAACCAACTAGACCCTCTATACCATTCATCCTAGAGGGCGCAGGCTAACTCTTGACTCTCGATGCTTGCCAAAATGGGACATTGGTCGCCCTCCACAAATTGCTTGTCCCCAAGCAATCTCCACTGCAAAGAAACTCCAATCCTCGGAAGGCCCAAAAGAAAACCTGTGAAATGTCCCACACATCATAAACTGTCTCCTGTAGCATCAACAAAAACTGAACTGCGCAAGCTATCCCTGGATCCCAAACCCAGAGTGAAAGTCTGTCGTGACGGTCATCCTCAGGCTGCCACTGCGCTCTACTGCCTCCAACTTCACCATGCTGAGAATAGTGAAGTAACCCAATGGGACCCATCCAATACTCAGTGCCAAAACTGTCACCACCTGGATCCCAATACAATCTGAATTCACATCCATCTGTCATGCGGAGAAAAGAACTTCTAGAAGCATCTGCTACACTGAATCTCTCCCTGTCCTCTGCTAAACCCTCATGAATGTGATAACTGACCAAGCCATCATGCCAACTGACACCGTAGTCATCCTGTAACCATGTACCCATAAGAAAACCTTGTGACATAGAAGTAGCAAACCCAGTTGGATACATATCGGCATGATGTAAAACTGATAGCTGTTCCTGCAAGTGGTCCCCCGCAAACAGCTGAGTCGGACGCTTGCAGCCGCTAATCCCATCTTCTGAAGATGGTGAATACCCATCCCACAACGGATGGTATAACTTCGGGGCCAATCCACACCGATGCATCATCGAATCCTCCGTGTGTGGACCAAAGGAGAAGTGATAAACACTCCTCACGATGCAATCAAGATAAAATGCTCCCACCTCTGTCAATGGCTGTCCATCATAGTCCTGGGGAAACAAATTAGCATAAGTACAAATCTCCATACTGGATGATGTCCCACATCTCTCCTGTGACGACGATGAAGTAGTGACGTGATCTGTCACACAACCCTCGGAAAAATCAACTATCTCATCACAAGAGCTCTCAACCAAAACACTCATCCCATCTGAATTGACTGCACCAATATCTGCGATAGGTGTAACCCCATCCTCACTACAACTCGTGGATATAAGATCCTCCTCAACTGCCTCTGTATATAACTGTACTGTATCTGCAGCTGGTGGAGACTGTGCCAAACTCAACTCCACGGTCAACTCCTCCAACCGTGACTGTGACTCTTGAAGGGCCAACTGAGCACTCTCCAACGAGTCCATAGTCACCTCAAGCTCATGAGTGAGCTCATCAACCTGCTCCTCCTTCCTCTGCAATGCATCATAACAAATGCAATCCCACTCGAGAAGAAAATCCCTGTCTGCCAATAGTTTTAGGTAATTTTGTTTCATCATTCCAATTGCTTCTCGAAGTGCATGTATCTCTACAAGGGAAAAACCACTATCACCGTGCTCATCTGTCAAAGGAGTACTCCAACCATACGTAGCCAACATCTGACGAGCAACATCAAAATGCTCAATGGTTGTGGCAATCATATTGTCATTCACTTTTAGTTGCCCAACCAAATGATGAGGACTCTGTAGCTTAAGACCCCCATACAAGTTTTCCGGTTCACAATATGCACTATGATATGAAGCTGATTCGTCATCACTCACTACATGATAAGCAGCATCATGTGTGCTTTCATCCATGCACACCTCAACATCTAAGGTACTGCTGCGATGTACCTCAAAGGATGGCTCAACTGATAAGGTAGAAGTTGCTGGTATGACAGTATCTTCACACACTTCCACTCCTAAAGTAACTGCATGTACATCCAAAGCACGATCCTGGGATTCCATATCAACATATGAATCTTCTAGCTTGTTTTCTAAGGTCTGATCTGGAAAATCAGACTCACCATGACATGAATCCTCAACACATAATGCATCACTAGTACCCAATTCTTGAGTACTTTCATGTGACAACCCCATAGCAGCATCTTGCACATGTGTAGTCACTGCTGTCTCAAGCTGATGCAACCTTTCATCATTGCTGTCATAAAAATCAGAAGTATTAGCAAGGTGAATAACATCCTCTGGAGTGTTGTTAATATCATTTTGTGGCTCCACCATACTATTTTCTTGATGTAAAATTTCCTTATCAACCACCGTTTCATTTTCAATCCCATGTCCGTCTGTAGGTTGAAGATCATGATCTGCTAACTTATCACATTTTAAACCAAACTCATCATAGAGACTTTTGGACACTTCACCAAGTTTCTCATTTTTGCTTCGTGATGAGGTTCGTCTAGAAAGGGAATCCTCATACCACTGCAAACTATGAGTTAATCTTCGTTGTGATAGTTTAAGTTTCCACTGGATATCCTTCAAAATGCTCTCAACACTTGGCTGTTCACATTTCTTTGATTTTCTTCTTTGCTTGTTGTAATCCGTTCGATGCTCCATGTATTGTTCGAAGTCTAGACGCTCTTTGATCTTATCCGGAAGTGCTTTGTACTCCTCATAAGCGTCTATTATCTCATCAGCAAATTTAGAAGCCATAATTCTGAATTTTCTGAACCTTATAACTTCGGATATTTCGTTAAACAGTTTCCTTGCAAGGTACTGTTTTCAATCCAAAATGATGACTAAAGTGTACCTTCTGCAAATGGGCATTTGTGCAAACGTTTGGCATGCAACCTAAATGACCGAACTGAATTTGCTTGAAGCTTTGACCAACAGTGTTGTCCAACTTCAAAATATAGCTAATATACCAATAATCATGCCAATAAGTAGCAACAATACCATGAAGTCTGGTTTGGTATGCAATTATACGGAATATCGGTTATGGCAGATTACTCATAAGAGAGATGAATTTCAATAAATCATTGTCAAACAGAATTTACAATGCACTAATTCTGCTAACTCAGTATTCTCTTATGACAGGTATGCAAATGCTAATACAGCCACTATGAGATGCAGCTCTGCAATTCTTTTACAACTCTGATTCTATGCGCTAGAAGGACCCATAGCAAAGCCTAAGGGTTTACAATAGCAGACCATTGAGTAACCTCTTGAACATTCAAATTATTAACTTCTGTATACAACAGCTTCAAGAGCAATTACAGAGTGAATACCAATGCTATCCAAATTAAATAACACTGAGAACTTGGAATTGGCGCAAATCTGATGGACTGTCCTCTATCCAGTGAACAAGAATCACCCACAGAAATATTACTATCGATCTTATCCTATTTAATGTTCCTTAAAAAAAACTGAATGCGTGACTCTCTCTAAATCGTAATTTGTCTTTACTCTGACTTTTCTCCTCTGAAATAAAATACGATTTCTGCAGAGATGAATCGATTTGCTTTGTATTATTCAAAACTAGCAATATTTGTCTTTTTTTTTTGGTTAATAGTCAAGCAAAGAGCTCCCGACAGGTCTCTAATGCGGCTCTTTCTTTGTTTGGCGTTTATATCATCTTCTTCATTCGCAATGGCTTCCAAAGTGCGACACCTCCCATATGATGACAAGACACAATATAACATAAAATATATTCAATGAGTGGCACTTGGAATAAAATCGTTCTTCCCAAAGTCTGGCGGCTGGAGAAAAAGAAGAGAATAAAAATTACGACTCCTTCAGAAATAATATCGGCCCCCTTCAAATATTCGATCTCCTGAATGCCACGATTCTTCCTTCAAGAATATAGACGGCTTTTGAAATTTCCTTCAATGTTTGTTTTAATCAGCTGGTAGCGGTAACAAAAATTCAGGCGTCTCTTTTAAATATGAAAAACGACCTCTTAAATAATTGTCGGGTTTTCTTCTGAATGCTTATTTCAATTTGTCTCTAAGCGGATGCAAGCAGGTCCCAACGTATTTCCAACGCCCAACTTAACACCACACAATGTATCGATGCTTCTATGCAATATACGATATGCTCTCTCTTCAGTATATATATATATAAGAATTGTTCTTGTCTTTTGCGTCCAGAAAGGAGGTTCGTGCTCTAACCCTGCGCTCAAAGAGAGTAAGGAAGCCACGGAAAAAAAAATAGTCGGCCTCCCGTTGAATTATTCAAGCTGAATGGTCCACGGCAAGCAATATGTCAAATGTTCGCCCTTTGAAGTATATATATCGCTCCATAAATTATTTCCCTATGCATACAAAAAGGTTCCTCGATTCTCTTTATAGCTGGTGAGACGGCTTCCAAAAATTTTCAAGCATGCCACGATTTGCCAATAATTAGAATACTAAATGCGAGCCAATAAATCTGACTGTAGAATTCTCTTAAACATTTCAAATGCTTTGCACAATCTGAGAATGATTTCCTTGGTTTTATCTCTTTCCTCACAGAAGAACAAACAGACTAGCATCTCCTGAAAACCCTAAATTCTGAGAGTTTCTTTTACCCAATTGTTTCCAGCAGACACCCTGATTCTCAGAATTTATTTATTAATTTTCTGCATCTGAAATTTTTTGATTTCCCCACGCAGGATGGCAGGATTCAGGCTCTGATACCACTGTAGGAACCCCTGTTCTTGCTGTTTCTGAATCTGTCTGTTTTTTTGATTGTTTTGTGTATTTTTGGTGTTTTTGCAGGACAAATGAAATTTGCAATTTTGAAAGAGATTGCTGAATAAATTTAAATAGAATAATACAACTCTGAAAAATGATAGAATCTACTGAATCTCCTGATGCCAGATTATTTATTAATCTTCTAGAACGATTACAAATAAGATCTGATGACATGCAACTTAAAAAAGCAACAATATTATTTATGTAAAAACCTGGTATTTGCAGCAGACCCTCGAAGATGCAATCTCTGAATAAGTTCTGTGATAACCTCTGAATGAAGCTACCTCTCTGATAAGCAATAAATCAGCTGATATTTCACAGCCTCTAAACTGCAACACTGAAGATGGCTCGTTCTCCAATGCCTGTAGACAACTGAAACCCTGGGCTTCGTTCTCCAGAAGAAGACTTGATCAAAAATCAATTTCATAACATAATGAGCTCCAATCCCAATGAAACCCTTATATCTCCTCAAGAGTTCGAATTTTCTCAATTAGGTTTTATTTAAATAAATTCGAACTTTTCTTTTTAATTTTTCAATAGTTTTCGAAAGCACTTTTAATTATAAAATATAATTAAAAGTGGCCCCTTCAATGATGGGCGACCCCTTTAGCAAAAATCACTTAAGTTATAATGAAATATTATAACTTTATATTATAATGCTCCAGTAATTAATATTTAATTAATTTAATTAAATATTAATATCTCTCATTATTTATCCGATGCCCAATCCGTCTGAAGCTGTCGACTGAGGAAGTGATTCTGAACGCTGCCAAATCCCTACTGCTAAAAATAGCAGGGGTCCCACGCTGACTGCCAAGAACTGCTAAAAATAGCAACTTCTGCAAAAAGCGTCCGAATGAGCCCGAACGAAAGCCAACTGATCAAGAACTGCCAATCTGAAGCTGAGCCAACTCCAACTAGACCCTCTATACCATTCATCAGCCTACGAGGGTCGCATAATAGGCTAACTCTTACGACTCTGATGCTTGCCAAAAATGGGGACATTACAGTATTTTAGGCATTTTCTCAATATGGGATAAAAGGTTTAATTTAATCCCTTAGAGGTTCTTTGCTTCTGTATCTCCAATATGAAAGGAGAAAGGTTCAATATACTCCTTCAGGGATACCAAGAAAATGACAATAAAGAAACATTAGATAAACTACTCGTGGGTATGGCAAACAAATATTATCCAATCAATGAACAAGTTAAGCAATTTGTTAACACGTTCCTTGAAACCATTGGTAAGGTTGGATGGTAATTGTATATATAACTGACCTGAGTAAGCAGGTATCCCTAAAAGAATGAAGACTGCACCAAACCAACTGTTGCAGGACTCCATTTGAACTTTGAATGCATAGGGAGGATGGCAATGCTCATATTTACCTGCAAAGAACTGAGAAGTCAAAATATAGCCATTGAACATCTAACACAAGTGTTTCTGGGCTCAGAACAATGTGAAAAATGACAGATACTAATGGTCATGTTTAGCAGATACAGTTAGTAATGGCATTTTAGATGCAAAATTTTAAAATTTAGACTACTACCACATTGGCCAATATTCGTATAGTTCTTGTTGGTCGTCTCTAGAAAAACATGCATGCCACCAGCTTGTACAAAGTGCAAAACATTGTTAGTGTAAAAGCAGAAAAATAGTTCGAATTTTTAGAAGGGAGAATCAGTTAAAAATACACCTATTCTCCATTAACTGTATACAGTCACTTCAAATTCGTGCTGTCATTTATACCATATATTCTCTCACTGAACCCACACAATGTATCCATGATATTCAATGATATGTTGTAAGATTAAAAATTAACATCCAATTCCCTCAAGAGGGGACTAAAAGTTAGACCCAAAACATTGGAAAGAATAAGAATATGACATGATTGGTTCCAGATAAAACTAAAACACCAATGACAAGATTAATGAGAAGGCACTAGTTGTACTTTAAAAGTGTTTATGAGATTTTTAAGTAGAAGGGAAACATAAAACATACAAGATTCATATTGCAGAGGAGAAAGGAAGAGAAGCAAAGCAGTACAATCAGCCAGTGCTTGGGAAACTTGATCTTGTAGAGTCTAGATAGCACCTCAACAATTGTCTCTATCAAGCACAATTGGAAAGCAAAGACAGTTAAAAAACATATGATAAAATGCAAAATGATCAACAATTAATAAGGAAAATTTTATTCATGTATCATGCTTAACGAAGGTAAACACAAATTGCTGAAAAAAGAACTTAAAAGAAAAATTTAGTAAGATGTTGCTGCAAAATTTAGACCAAGCATCGTTAACGTGTAGAGCTAGATTGCTCTCCCTGACCAAGAACCACAAAACATACAACCAAGAGTAGATTTGTAAGCCTACATGAATGCCTCCCTGAGCACTAAGGATATTTAATAGATTATATGGAGAAAATTGTCTGCAAACAAAAGTTATTGTGCTGCTTAGAATTCCCAAAGAATTGTTTTTTCAATACTTAGTAAAGGTACCCATGCCGACATAGATTTGTTGCCCTTACCATACTGGATGCCAAAGTCTCAGAAATAGTTGTGATCCTTTTAACATATGAGCTAGGTACAAAGCCCTTTTACATCTCACAGATTTTGTACACAACGATCAAATAGACCTCAACTCACAAATTGCCACTGGAACAGAAACTGCAAGACTTCAACAAGGCACAGTGTATATCTAGGGCCCAAATATGGTGCCAAAATGTATTAAAACAACTGCTAAAATGGTAAAAGTGTCATTAGCAACTAGGAAGTTGATGGTAACTTGAGGTATTAAATTTGATGTTTAATCATGAGTGATAGGGATGTACATACTAGTTTTATCTCATACATGTATTTATTGTTGAGACAAGAAAACAACAACTTTGCTTGCTCTGTTTACATAATCTCTACTTAAACTATGTCTGTGCATATCTTAGTAATAGATCCTCAAATGAATTTTGACATTTTATTAACACACATTGTCCTCTCAGGAAATGCCAAAATGACAATTTCAACCCTATTGAACCTTTATAAGTTGTTTATTGGTGATACAATCAAAATCTCATAAATGCAAAGGAAATGGTTTTTTGGTTAAAAAAGTGATTTACTGGTGCTATGAGTAAAAGATGTTAAGCTAGCTATCTAGAACATCTACATCTACTTTGCATTCAAAGATAGGGATACCTCCCTTGACCTGAACCATCTATGATATGGTGTTTGGCCTCCAAATGATCTCCTTGCATTAAAAAGTTTTAAATCTGGCATTTCAGGCCTCTCTATAGGATCCATCATCAGGTTAAAACATTACAGGCCAAAGCTAAGTCCAGCAGAGAGGTCGGAAGCATCAGATTTCAAACTTATTACACACACAGATCCAAGCTCTCCTGTCACTCAAATTCACTCTGAAAAAATTACTCTTAAAGCAAAGGAGAGAATTAATCATGAAAGACAGGAACCCTAAAATTTTAGAAATGGAAAACATTTTGCACATTCACTGCAGCTTATTCAATTTGTTCTAAAACAACATTCCAGGTTGCCATGTTCATACTATTGTTATCTAGATATCCATGTCTAGATTGACCAGATTATTTTTTAATTTTCTGGATGGGTATTAAGTATCATCTTTAATAGGCCAATACGATGTCTACATACTTTATTCTGTTCTTCTTGCCAATTACACTAGAAGGTAAACACTCAAGACCTGAATATCTGTGCATAAATGTTCTAAACTAGATATAAATCAAGAAAATGACACTTCAATTGCAACCAAGAACTAATTTTTCTCAACTACTGTTTTTTAACTAAGTAAAATGGCCCATTAATTATTTAAGAGTAGACTACCTCCGTATTAAAACAGGGTTTCACTTTGACTGACTCCAACTTCCAGTCCATATTAATTAGAATAAAGATCAAGGAAAATAAAAATCCTTTCATGTCCACGTCTTACTAATCTTGTTTGTGGTGTATTTTTAATTTACCAGTGTTCCAAGGAGTTTCCTGTCGGGGACGCGTCTCGGGGACGAGGGGACAAGGGGTCTAAGTTTGGGGACGGCAGGGGGACGGCGGGGGGACGGCGGCAGGGGGGCGGCGGGTGGCGGGTGGGGTGGCGTTGATATGCATATGGTACTTGAATAACTAGTTATAAAAAGATGTTTCTAAATAACATTTCAAATTAAACTTTGGCAAATTAGTAAAATTGCAAATGCTAACATTTGGAATACTTGAATACTATTAGTAATCAAATAAAATAATAAATATTAAAATTTGACAAATGAAATTGTTGAATTTGAGATTTCTATTATATGAATATTGAAAATATGACATGTCACATCATAATATCATATCATAATCATAATGATAAAATTCAAAATTGATTACAATGAGTAGCATGAGTGCATTGATATGAATATCATAATCAAAATAAGAATTAAGTACAAAATGCAAAAATGTAGTGAAAGGAGGCCTCTAATCATCCCAAAACTCCTCATCACTCGAACTGCTGGAATCCTTGCGATCAAGCGCTGCCAAACTAACACCAACCAACCCTACATCTGAAGCTGAAACTGGAGCATCCTCATCAATCTGTTCTGGCTCCTCTGGGTCTACATCCCACCGTGCTGCTGGACTCTCTTTGTACAAAAGTGATTTGCGGTCAATGAGATGCAAAGCACTATGTATAGCCACAAGCTTCTCTGCTCTCCTAGAGGTAAGTCTGTTCCTCTTAAGAGAATGGATGAAGTTATATGTAGACCAGTTCCTCTCAGCAGTTGAAGAACTAGAAACCTGGGATAACAATCGGATGGCTAGAGTGGGAGTCAAAGATCCTAATCCATGGCAAGTCCACCACCAAATTGGGTCCTCCTGCACCATAGTTTGCATATCCATCTTGGCTGCATCTGAATAACCTCTAAGTGTGGCAAATTTGGTCCACTCAGTGCGAATCACACTGGCATCTACACCATCATACATCCTCTCGATGCACCTGAAGAACCCTGCCTTCACCTCTGCATCATTTATCGGTGTTACTCTACCAGGCCTAGTCAAGTACCACTTAGGATTAAGTGCATAGGCTGCCATGTGCAAGGGAGTGTTGAGCTTCTCCCATCTCTTGTGAATGATTGGTTGAATGTGCTCGTGGTAGAATGCTAATGTAGGGTCCCTCTCTCGCACAACAACCCTCATCTGATCAAGCATAGAATCGATGCATTCATACACCTCTCCAAGGCTAGGTGCATCCGCATCCCCATACCTGATAACCTGGAAAACTGGTTTAATGATGGTGACAATATATTTTGCATCAGCCCAGAACACATCACTCTTCACTGTATCCTTCACCCTCCTCCCCTGCTCTGTCTTAGACTCAGCCCACCTACTTCAATCTGCTGTCATGACCATGAGTTGCAGTGCCTCTTGCAACTCAATCATTCTATCTAAAAGAATGAAATAGGAAGCATATCTCGTATCAATAGGTTTCAGGAACTCCTTCGCGAAGGTCCTGAAGAGTGCATGTGATGTGTGGTGGTTGCAGATAAACATTTGCACATCTCTCGCATCATGAACCACTACTCTAATCCATTCAATCTTTCCCATGTCCTTGAGTGCATTGTTCATGGCATGCACACAACATGGGGTCCACCAAATATACCTATAAGTAGCCTCAACAAGTCTCCCTGTAGCTTTGCACACATGTGCAGCATCTGTCACAACTTGGACCACATTTTGTGGCCCAACCTCCTCAATAGCATCCCTGAGAACCTCAAACTGAAAATCAACATCTTTGTGATGCCCTGAACAATCAACTGCCTTAAGAAAATATGGGCCCTCAGTACATGTAACCATGATGTTAATGAGTGGACGATGGCTAATGTCCGTCCACCCATCCATGACTATGCTGCATCCTGTCTTAACCCAACACTCCTTCATCTTCTCCATCAACAAATTGATCTTGGAATAGTTCTTATCCAAGATCGTGGTCCTCAATTTTGTCTCACTTGGTGGCACATACGATGGTCCTCCCTTTGCCACCATTGATATCATACCCTTAAAATAAGGAGACCGGGCAACATGAAACGAGGTGCCATTGGCAAGTTCTATCTCATCCTTGAGCTGCACATTAAACAAATCTGCAATGGGGTTACTTTGAGTTTGACTTTGCAATTTCCGTTTCCCCCTCCCCTCTGCTGCATAGGCACTAGAAGAAGAACCTAGTGTCCCTCCTACTCTCGTCTGCAAAGTATGGCTAGATCTCTGTTGCTAGCTATGTTGAAGCTGTGTCCTTTGAGACAAAGTAGTAGGCACAGGTGCAACTGGAGTATCATCAAGAACACCCCATAACTTATTTATTTCAACTTTGAATTTCAAGTTTTTTGGTTTTATCAAAAAACGACATATCCCCACACCTTTTCCTTTAGTGAAAAGAAGGTGTGCATTAGCTCTAGTGATGCTGCCATACCACCCCTCACTACAAAAGTTGCACTTCCACCTCCTTGTGCCACCAGATGTTGCCCCTTGCGGTTGCCTGCTTAGATCTTTTGTTGCAAATTGTTTGAGAGGGGAATTGGGATCAAAAGGACCCCTAGCATACTTTGCCAATATTACAGAAGGGCAATTTAAAGTACTTGCTTCACTTGCCATGGAACTAGTTTGGACTTCATGCTCAACCCCATGGTCATCCCCCTCAGCCTCAGGGTCATATTCAGGATCAACATCAGTATGTGAATCAGAATGAACCTCATCCTCACTCATGTTGATGTCATGAGAGCTCATCCTGACACTGCAATAAACAAATAAATTCTATAAGTGCCTAGTTTCAGCCTAGTTTAACAAATTTGAAAATAAAATTTTAAAATTTCATGATGAATCTTGATGGAAAGATGAAAAAAATAACAATGAGCCTTGAAATGAAAATTAAAAATATGAATATGCATTTGCAGCCATGTATATGAAATTATGATTAATTTTTTAATCATAATTTCATAGACATGTGGCTGCAAATGCATATTCATGTTTTGATTTTCATTTCAATGCCCATTTCAAACATCAAACTACATTTTCAAAATGAATGTAAAAACTTGGAAAACAAAACAAATTTTTTTTTGAAAAAAATAAGAAAAACAGTCATAAAACCCTACCTTGTGCTTGAAAAATCCTTCAAAATTGGTGTAGAATGCTTCTCCTCTTCTTCTTCTTACTCCTTCTCACCCTTCTTGCACTTGCAGCACCTCAAACTCACTCTTTCACTCACTCTTCTCACTGGTTTTCCTCTTCTTCACCTAGCTGCTCAAAACATCAAATGCATATGTGAGTTAAAAAATGAGCAATTAGAGACTTTTAATTCATTTAGAGGCTTTGAGATGGGTCCCACAAGCCTTTAGGGTTCGACCCTAGGCACAAAGGCCAATAAAAAATAAAGAAATTTTAAAAAAACTCGCTTTTATTAACGTCCCAATGTGGGAGACGTCTAGGCGTCTCCGAGACGCTCGAGGGACGCTTCGGCGTCCCTGAGACGTCTCAGAGACGCCTAGGCATCTCCCACGTCTCGGAGACGTTTCTCACGTCCCGGCGGCGGTGGAGGGACGGCGGAGGGACGTCCCCTTGGTGTCTCCAAGTCCCTGAAACGTCCGGGACGGGGGGATGGCAAAAAAAAGGGGGGGGACGCGTCCCCGTGGAACACTATAATTTACAGACCTTTCCCTTTGTAAGGATAATCCATTATAATTTTAGATCAACCTTACACAGAAAAAAGGCAAGCAATTGGGTAAAAGGCGCAAACGCACTACACAAATACTAGTAGAATAAAAAATATAAATGTTGATCAATACTTATGAGACACAATAATGTTTTGAAATTGAAAAAATATCATATCTAACACACTAGATGTAGTATATCCAAATTAATATAGGCCATATTCAACTAAGCCCAAGAATTTTCAAAATAAGGGGATTTCAACAAATTAAAACATAAAGAAAAAACTTAAAAATAAAAAGAAAGCATATAGAAAATGCTTTAAAACAATAAACATTTATAACTTTTTAAACAAGGCCACAAGCAAAATAACTAAGAAATTTAGAGACAACTCTTAGTACAAACAAAATAATGAAGAGAAAAACACACCTGAATTGGAGGCAAATATTATGAATTCTCTATATTTGTTGGACCTGCTCTACCCTCTTCTGTGGATCCTTACATTCAAACCTGCATCCATGAATGGGTAAGGAATTAAATTAAAAATTTCATGGCAAAAATGGACAGCCCAAAATTTTATTGGTTAATTCTCCATACTGCAAACAAATTTCAAAGAGGGCAGAATCATTCACCTGGAATAAGAGGCTGATATACAGAACTACGCATTGTTGTTTGCCCGCTACAGACTTTACAAAAAAATCTGTACCCAATTAGAATTTGAACGTAAAAATGTATTACCCCAAAAATTCATTGGTTAATAATTAAATTGCAAACAAAATTTAAAATGGATAGAGAACCTTACCTAGTATTAAAGGCTACTATGAAGAATCTATATATCTGTTAGCCCTGCTCTGTTCTGCTCTGTTTAAACTTGCACCCACAAATTGTTAACTTGCTCAATGCCATTCACAAAAGATCAAGAAATAATCCTCAAATTTCCAGATAGGGCTACCTTAGTTCTTATCTCAATTTGAGTTTTAGCAGGTGAAGCTCATTGATCAAATGGCAATCCACATTTTCAAGTGTATATAGATATTCTTCAACAGCAAAAGGTTAAGGGATAGTCAAGTTTGCCAAAAGCCAAGGGAGCCAAGTAACCCCAAAATTAATTCTGCTCGTTGGAGAAACCAGCCGAAAAAGCAAGGAAATGAATTTCTGAAGAAGTAGGAGACTACTGGAACCATCTTAATTGTTAATATGTACCAAAGTTGTGTGCCCTGGAGGAAGAGGGCAAAATAATATGGGTGCAACTTATGCAAAATGATCTATTACAGTACAAATTCTAAGATGAGGTTTCACTTGCTATGTGAAAGAGCACATGGTAGTACCAACTGCATGGAGGCAAACAATCATAGCCAACAGATGAAATGAAATGCTTTAATATTTAATTGATAAGCAATCAAACAGAGCTAAGGCAGAGTGAAATTGGAAAAGAGACAAAGAGCCAAGAAAGAGAGTCAAGGATAATGTCAAGAGGTTAGAATGGGAGGAAGGGAGGCATTTATAGTATGGATTGGTGCAAATCCACTCCTGAATGTGCAAGCAATTCTAGTTCGTTCCCAATAATAAGTGGAACTCAAGTAGATTCCAAATCAAGTAGAAGTTGCATAAAGAAAAATGGATAACTAATAGCTTGGATTATAAAATATTATGGATGGGTTGTAAGAAACAGAAACCAAATAATCAAATCAATAGCAGAAAAAATACTAGAAGCAAGGTGTTAGTGTCTTGATCATACTAACAAATTTTATTAAAAATTTGGAAGGGGTTGCCAAACAGAGAAGCCCAAGGAATGTTCCTGCTCCTTGTGGGCGAAATGGCCGGCTCCCAGTACTTGGCTGCATTTCTGATAGGAAAATTATTGGCTGTGATAACATCTCCAAGATAAACCACAAAATCTGGAATAGCAATGACAGGCTAAAAGTTTTAATTCATTTTCAAGAATTCATGACTCCATATATATACTACACTTTCTTAAATACCTAATTCCTGCTGACGTTTCAATTTGTTCTCAAATTTACAGAGTACCATGCAACTCATAAATATGAGATAGACAAAAGACAAGAAAAAACAACATTATAATTAGTTTAAGCCACAAAGTTTGAATTTTCCAGGATAAACTTTCTAGTGAATGTATGGATATGTCATATACATTCCAAGCTACCCAGTTACAACTAATATGTGCTATCACCTTTTCTTATTGATTCAAACCATGACCTCTGATAAAGTAGTAGAAAAACCACAAATATGAATTCAAACTATTAAGATTTAAAAATAAACATTAGGGAGTATTTCCCAGAAACGTTCTGAAATGCCCAATCACTGTTTTTATGTTTTGATTCACTTTCAAATCCACCAGTACCATTAACTCTGATAAAGAGCTACATAGAACATGCATATGTAATCAAACTATAAAACCCAAACATTATAGGCAATTTAAGCCATTATTGTAAAATGGCCAATAAATTCTGAAATGCACGGCTACCAGGCTATCATTGCTTTAAGTATCATACTCTGAAAAAGTATTGGAATAACTACATAAATGCATTCAAACAATTAAAACCACAATTACGGGCATTGTAATGCAACATTTCCCGAAATGCCAAATAAACTTACTTAGAGCCACAAACTCTGGAATTCCCAATAACTGCTTACACATTTTAAATTGCCTTTCAAATCTACTAATACGATGAAAGTGCTAGACAAAATAAAGATATATATTCAATAAAAATCATAACTATATGTAACGTAAGCTACATATTCCCAAGTGCCCAATGAATTCTCATACATTTTAAGCTCACTGTCAAATCTTAGTACCATCATAATGTTAGATAAACCATACATATGCACTAAAGGCATGGGGTTTTCAGAATTTATGAAAATAAGAAAAACAAGCTTTTGGAACAACCATGTAGTAATTTTGAACTTCATTCCACAGTTATTTTATAAACTTGTATAGAAACATAGAAAAGGCCACAAAATTTGCACAATTGAGTAATGCTGATACATTCTAATTCATTTGAAAATAGTCAAGTACAATGAATTTTTAGATATTTGTACAATTCATAATAATTTTGAAACATTTTTTCAGAATTAAACTGTCTTAATTTATTTAAGAGATCGATATTTTGAATCACACTACATAATCTATCATCAAAATTAGAAGAGAACTTTTTATCAAACACAAGATAAATCACAACTCCACAATACCCAATATTGCTGATAGGATTTAATTCATACTAAAATTAACTCTTTAATAAAAAATGTGTTATGTGTATTCTTTCAATCTACATCAACTGTGATAAGTTGTTAATTAACCTTAAAATCAGTAATCTACTGCTAACTTGCTAAGATATCTACACAAGTTTTTATCCAATCATAAAGCAATGTTTTTCCCTTTAGAGTGAACTGGTCTTCTAAGCTTTCTTAATTACAGGTAAAATCAACATTTTTTATCACACCCACCTACGAAATTAGGAATCTAGAGCTGGCAGTCGATCTAAATATTCTGGAAAACATCACCTGGGCTTTCATCGTCTAGCACAGTGCACATAACCCTACTGGACTTCTGGTCTTGCAAGGGACCCCAATCCATCCATGCATTTTCACCATAATGTAAATCTGCAAAAATTGCAATTCTATTCAACCTGAAAAGACATGATCAAATATTAAAAAGTTCTATACTTTTGAGAGTCCCAAAAGAAAAGTCAAAGCACAATTCTGTCAAAATCCCAAAGAGGCTCAACCTGAAAAGATTAATAAATAATGCAAAGCTCTATACTTTGACGGTCCTAAAAGAACATTCAAAGCACAAAACAAAAATTCTGTCAAAATGTCCAAACAGAATAGACATATTGAAAATCACAGAATCCCTTCAATTCAAGGCCCTGAGACTAAAATGACGTCTAATGCCAAAAAAATACCCAACTAACATAGGAAGTTTAAAGAATACTGTGAAATCTACAATAAGAAAAGCTCCAGAGCAAAAATTTTGAAGATATGTCGGCTGCCATTTGAAGGTTGAAAGATCCCAAACACAAATTTTATCGCAATGGCAAAAAAACCCCAACCAAAAATACGCCAAACCTGTCGATTTCTATAGGAATCTTCATATACGCCAAACCATCATAGGCAATGCGATCGATATTTCCATTGAACCCTATGCTTTTGAATGGTTGTAAACCCTACAGTGTTATAAACCCATTGAAAAACAAATAAAGTGAGAATCACAGATACAAGGGCTCGGATGAATTGGAGGCAACATACTCAAAACCGTAAATATTTTGAAAACCTAGGAACTGAAACTGTTAAGAAACCTTGCCTCAAATTTCAAACCATACACCAGGTCAACAACAAATTTCTGTCAACAAAAGTAGACGTACTTGGTATCGGATGAATTGGAGGCAACAGATTCAAAACCGCAAATATTTTAAAAACCAGTTTATGTTTGAAACTTCAGTTACAAGCCAATATTTTTTTCCCTCGCAGAGACAAATTAAGGTATGTTATGCAACAAAGAAAAAACTACTGCACAACTGAAATGGCTATTGAAACCCACTTCAGACTCGAGAGCACCAATATTCAGTGGAAAACAACCTGTGCTCTGTGTAAAGATTTTGAGTTCGCATGGAATTCGCATGGAATGTGAGGAAAATGTCAATTTTCCCCGACTCCACAATAGATAAACCAAAGTCGGATGAAAATGTTATTTCGAAAAACAGATAATTAGAACTTGTTTTCAGACTATTGAATGCTCAAGAAACCTGAAAATCCTGATAGTAAATAAATGAAAAGACGCAAATAGTAAATACAAATATATTGCTCAAGATGCCACGTGTCCTCATGAAGAGTCTATAGTAAGACACGACTATACAAACAAACTCATGAAATATTTCCAACAGCAAAGCTCCCTTCAATAATTATTATTATTAAAAATATTTACAAAATGTCAAAACATGGAAAATTACACTGGTCAGTCACAAAATTGTAAAAATAAGAAGAAAAAAAATCATTTTTTTGAAATATCCTCCCAAACATAGACCATCATTTAACTTTATTTTCCAATGTCATTCCTAAAACACAATTTTAATATACAAAATTGAGGGACTAACAAATGTTCCCAACCAAAAACTAACCTCGACCCCGTAACTTTTTGAAAATCATTATCTGCATAAGAAAGAATTCATTGAGTATGCAATTTCCCGACGGACTATTAAGAAAGGATCTCAAAAAATTAAATTCCACGCCCTTAAGACATTCCCCATCCCGCCACCCTCATAAGAGGCTTTTGAAAATATTAATGTTCGTCAAGAATCCCAACTCATGACGGACCAATAAAAATGTCTCAAAAGAATTAAAACCCCGCCATGATACAACTTCTGACCATGCCAATTACAAAAGGAATAGAGCAAGATTTAAAAGTCCATCAGGACTCTAACAGCCCGGCCAACCCGGGTAAACAGGGTATGCGGGATTTTAAAACCCCCCTGGTCAATGATTGGTGCATGGTCCTCATCATTAAGATTTAAAAGCCAAATTCTTCAACCTTCGCCAACGTCTTCTCTACGACATCTCAGGGAAGCTCAAAAACAAGAGATGGCAAACTGATTCATGCAAATCCTCTGGTAAACATGCACGCAAATTGTTTGGCAATATACTTACAAAGGTGATGATTAGAGGGTCTGCACGTTATGGATTTTGTTGAAAGGCGTTAAGAACTCTCAGGCAAATGTAATGAGCAGAATCGAATGCCCAAACAGTTGCAAGCTCTTGTGGCAATCTATGAACCGAAGTCAAGCGTTTCAAAATGGAGCAGCAACTACCCTCGTAAAACATGCTTGCAAAATGGGGAAGCAAAGAGGGCACGTAATCTTTTGATAAAATGTCGAAGGAAATGTAATCCAATGATGGCACAATGTTTGCAGGATTCACATAAAATAGAATTGATCGGACGGCATGAGATTACTGTTTGATCGAATGTCTCAGAGCAACGGGGGTTCAGAAATGCAATTGTTGCAATTTATGCACAGAATGAATTGGTGAAACGCCTCAAGAGAAACTTCCAAGCTAATGCAATTGGTAGAGGTTAAGTCAATTTTTTTCTATATTTACCAAACTCGCGAGCCAAAGTGGAAGCATATACAAAACCGATCTAATGGGACCCTACCTTGGATTGTACCAAAATGCAAAAAATGGAGCCTCTTCTATTTGACATTGTATCAAGCTTGCACTCTGCCACTTGGCATAATACGAATTTAGTGCTAGGATTTAATTGAAGGAAGAAAATTATTGGAATGTGTTTGCATTTCGAGGGATTGCTCAAGAGTGGACATTTGTAATCCTGCCCAAAAAATGCTTGCTTCTAGCCCTATTTTCAAAATTAAATTGTGTCACTTGTTGAAGGATTTATTTCTTAGCTTGCCATTGACTATGTATATTTGCTTTGTAGAGGAAACCCTTATATGATTTTTTCTATAATTTCTCAATTGGGTTGAGGATAGAATGGTGTGATTACAAGTTCCACAAATTTTACCAACCTCTTCCCTGCCCCTGTTAAAACAGGAACTTTAGAATGGAGAATAGACTGTTACGGAAGCATAAAGGATTGAAGGTTTTGTCAAAAGTTGCAGTCATAATGGTTTTGGAAATTATAGATTAATTAACTTAATGGATTAATAATGAAATTAATTTATTAATCTCTCTGAATCAATTATGACTTATTTTTATTTATGCATTTGTTACAAAATTTATTCATTCAGAGAATTAATGTGATTTTTAGAGGTGATGTGAACGAATGATACCAAGATTAAATTAGACATAGCATTATTTTAATTTTATTTTATTTAAAATAACATTAAATTTTAAAGGGTTTTTTTAAATTATTTCAATTATGAAACTAAATATTTCACTATATTTACATTTAATTGAAATAATTTGAGATTGATTATTTCTTAGAATTAATTATTAATTGATTAATTTTATGAGTTAATTAAAGTGTTTTGATTTTATATAGGCACTTCTAAAGATTGGATAATGGATCGTGATGATTGATATACAATTTGACATGCAAAGGAAAGATTTTCTGAAAAGATTATCAAATTGGGAGATAGCTGAATGTGTGGTGGTCCCATGTGACGTCACCTCCAAAAATATGTTTATTTATCTTATGCAAAAGGGGGAACTCAAAGTGAAATTGGAAAGTGCAACTGCTACTGAAGTCAACTAAATTCAAACAAGAGCTACAAATTGAAAGTTGTATTTACAAAGAAACTACATGCATGAGAAAAGTTGCCTTTGCATGTAATGTTTTGGAGGGAATGTAATGGAGGAGCTATTTAATGTAATATTAAGCTCATTGGAAGGGGTTAAAAATTCAGTTAGACACTTCAGAAAATAAGTTAGAGAGTTAGAGAGTTGATTAGAGTTTAATAGTAGAGTAGATGGTGGTTTTCTGCATTCTTAGTGTACCTAAGTTGATTTGAAGATAACGGTTTCCGTACACCGATGAAGTTTTCCAGAATTGTAAATGTTGCTTATCTATTTTACAATAGTAGAAGTAGTCGTACTTAAACCTACTTTAAGTTATACTCTAGAATGGTATTTATTTGGTTAATCATTTGGTTTGAAGTTCTTCAAGGGAATACGATAAAGTTTTATCTTTTCTTTAGCTCGAATTGTAACAAGTGATTTGCAATCTACTATTAATTTTTGCATTGTGAATGAATTTATTTGTGTATTAGTTACAGGATGATTTATTTTGTAGTTTAAATAGGAATTCCTTGAATATGAATCAACATTATTTTCTCTCTTGCATCTTTGATCTATCTTTTTCTTTTATTTATCCCTCGGTTATAGTAGGTTTAGATGGGAGTTCGATCTTGCAACAACCAAGAAGCATAATAACCATAAGGCCCCTTGAAAATTATAGCCATATTAACCACTAAACAAAACAACAACATTGTGATCCAACACCCAGGACCTTGGAAGATGATCGATTTAACGATGGTTTATCTTTTTCAGGAGAGGTAAGGTAATTTCATATTGCTTGAGTGTTAGATGTGTCAATTTGGCCATCAATAGAATTGGCACTAGGAGGGCCACTTGAGAATTTTTGGTTGGTTGCATGTTAGAGTGGGTTGGATATTAGAAAATCCAGCTTCGATGGGTAGCCCTTTGGGTATCCCTAACATTACTCATGAAATTCCTTATCATATGCATAATATGCTTCCATTATTTTTCCCTGGTAGTGGACACAGTGCTAAAGATCATGTTAAGCTTTGAAGGGATTTAATGACTTTTCTTTAGATTCAACATGAAGATATCGCTTGTCAAGTGTTCATCAAAACACTTCAAGATACAACATGGCAATGGTCTGTCACTCTCCTAGAAAATTCTATTTGTTTATCGAAGGAGTTAAAAATTTTATTCTTGGATCAGTAAATGATCCTTATGGGCATTCACAAGACCCATCACTTCAATTTGCAGCCGTGAAAAGAGAACCACAAGAATTAGTGTACCAGTTCAATCATAGGATCCTTTTTATGTTTCAGCATGTTATAAATTCAAATCTAGTTATTAAGGATCGTTTGTTACAAGAACATTATTTGTGGGGTTTGAATCCTTCATTGGCAACAAAAATTAAACGTTGTGCTGAGGTTAAACCTCCCTAGAGATGCATTTAACAAAGCTCTCTTGCTAGTACAATTTGGACCAAACATTAGAAATGAGAGTAATCGAAGTAAGAGCTACAATGATCTTGTACTCACAAATTGTCAACCTTTGTAGCCTTATTCTAGTTTTCTCATCATCTCAATGTAATTTTTTTTACCGTACAACTACAACCTTCCAAACACCACGTTTTCTAATGCTTCAGATCATGTTAGTCCCACAGAGGACCAATTGGAGAATCAGGGTTTGCAAGAGTCAACCACAAAGGTAAGTATTCCACCTTCCAATGAAATTTTTGTGTCTTTATCATCTACTTCCAATCACAATCTAATGTATAATGAATTAAATCATGATGAAATTATAAGTGAAGGATTAGATGAAAAATTATATCATTTTGATAGTCTATTTGAAAAAGAATGTGAAATGGATTCAAATCCTAAGCATAATGGAAAGATCAAGTTAGAGTTTGATTTAGTTGAAGATGCTAATATTAATGACAACACTGAAGGAGGTGGACTATCAACACAGAACTGCTATCATAAGAAATCAACAACTAAAGAGTCTCCTTCCAAGACTCTAAACAATTATTTTGAGTAGGATGTGCAACAATGTGATGAAGAGACATCAGATAGTGGTTCATGTTGGTTAGATATCTCGTACATGCACAAAATTGATTAAATGAGAGATTAGAGGAAATAGGTTCTATGATTTTGTTTGAATTTTCCATGTTAGATGGATGTAGGATAATTGGACATATCAACATTCTGAGATTGATTGTCATGTTTTCCTTGGAACCTATGGATTTATATTTGAAATGACTGATCACTATTAAAGAGATATTCATAGAAGATCCTTGGAATACCTATCCACTTAATGAGGGAGATGAAATATCTATCACCCATGAAAATGATGATGACTCCATATGAAATGATGAGAGTAACTGTGAAAATATTTCTAGCACATCTCCATCATTTAATGACCTTAAGCCTTGCATTGAAATGGACTCTATGATTAAAAATTTTCTTTAACTTGTGCAGATTTGCTAGATGTGGAAAATGAATTTATTGATGCATTCATGCATTCTTTTATGATGGTTGATAAGGAAGAAATATCCTTTAACGAGTTGGCACAAGGAAATGGCTCTGTTGATTTGAAGGATGAATAGATTGAAACAAAGAAGACCATAGTTCCTAATGAGATTGTGGAAGTGTTTTGCTATGAAATCTAAGAAGCTAAGTTCCAAGTTGAATCTTTAAAAGAAGTTAAAGTGGATCTACAAATCTATCAAGTGTTGCCTCATGGTCAATTAGATCAGATTTATGCATATCAAGAAAATAGATTTGATTTCAATACTAATGACAATTCTGACATGGATGAGTTTATTTTTTTGTTGTAACAAGGAATGTATGATGAAATCCAAATGAATGAAGTAGAAGAATATCCAATGGACTCCCAAGAGGATTCCCCAAAAATTGAATCACTTAGAATGATTTGTTTGAAGAAAATTCTCATTTGTCATGCTTTAATGAATTTGACCTTAACAATGGGGTGAAGCCACAATAGTGGTTTATAATTCAAGTGAGGAAGGAAAACTCACAAAAAATGACCCTATGGCAAAAAACTTGATTTTAGGGGTTTGTATGAACCTATTTGTTCAATCAAAACCTTTTAATTCTTTCCCGCCCAAAAACCAAACAAAATTCCTTATGGAAGGGTGGTTCACTTGAACCAAGGTTTGAGTGAACCCTTGGGGGTTTGCTCAAACCCCCCTTATCCCTCATCCCCCCTGAGACACAAAAAAAATCTAAATTTTTGCACTTTGGAGCTTGCATTGAAGACGAAAATGGTGGATACTTCACAAACCCAACTGGAATCAGGTAGTCCTCGAAATGAGCTATTCAACGAATATAATTTTAATATTTTTTGGTTTTATTATGTATTTTTTTTTTAGTTTTATTAAACATAGGTTTTTCACAGAAAATCAAGCTCTTTGTTCTGCACATATGAAAAAATAGCAGATTATAAAAAAAAAAAATTGAAAAATATGAGTGCACCAAATATTGAAGTCCTTGATCCAACAAAAGAAAAAGAATTTTGATACATACAAAAAAATTTACGATGTATGCGGCCACGCTATGTCTGAATTATAATTGGTTTGACTTTGAAACTTGATTAAAGAAAAAATACTCAATAAAAACTATTTAACCAAGTGGAAGCACTAGATGTTAGAGTTACGAATCTAAATTCAAAAGAATTAGAATTTTATCCTTCATGGAAAAAAAAGTTGTGTTATACGGTGAGCGTTACTTTTTAAAAATGTTGTTTTCTAAAAATATTAGTTTTTGAGGGAGATGGAAAAATAAGTGCAAACTGATTCCAAAATTTTTGAAAAATATATTTAGAATCTAGAAAAAAAATGTCACAAAACTCTAGTTTGCATCATCTTCAAATTCCTCAAGGTTTAGCCGCTATACATGCCCAAAAGTGAAGACTTAGTTAAAAAAATTATTTCGGTGTCCAGTTTGGCCAAAAATTGTAAACCACTATTGTGGGATCACCCAATGGTGAACTTGACATTGATTTGCATGTTCTCGTCAATTATATATAGGAAAATGAAATGGGGAAGTATTTTCCTAGCTTGGACTCTGTACATTCTAATGAGCTATTCGAAGAAAAACCTTGCTTTCCATGTACCAACATTTCTGACTTTAACTATGATGAACATGATGCTAATTCTCGTGCTTGTATGGATGACATGAAGGGAAATGACGAATTTTTTTTTTATCTCATCAGGGAAAAGTTTTTTAGACTGTACAAACCAACAATTGAGATTATTTGTAGCCTAGTCCATCCAATGAGACCAAGGAAATCTATGACTATGTGCCCACATTGAATGCAACAATGTTGGCATGTGAATATTCTAGTTGGTTCACGCAGGATTCATCCTTTTGGTTCACATTCTAAGGTAAGTGGCCCTCTAATTTCTTATTGGTAGGGGAGATTTCCATAACGTGTAAGGAAGATCTTGAATAGATTGGTTTAAACATTAAAGTAGGTAATGATTTAACTTCATGATCTCTGTATTTTGGAAAACTTGACTAAAGCTGATAATCCTAGTGAAATCAAGCACACTAGTTTGTTGTTTAAAACTAGTGTTGATAATGATAAGAATATGCATGCAAATTTTAAATCTTGTTGTGACATCTTGTATAATAATAAAACGCTACTAACAAATGTCCTTTCTTTTTACATGCATGGACCAATGCATAATGGGGTGGTGTTTCATGAGTTGAGACCTCGCGGGAAGGAATTCATATTGCATGAACAAGCATTAGAAATTGAATATATTCTAAATATATTCTAAATCATGAGGTGTCTTTTTATTACCCTATGTGTTTTGATGATTTTTAGTTTGATTATGATGTTGGGGATACTAAGATGTGTTTGTGGATTAACCATGATAAACAAGAAAACCCACAACTCTTAGCTTTTTGGGATTTGTACCCTCATAATGAATTAATTACACATAAATTTTACATTTCTAAGTATAAAGATAAATTCTCTATGTTTAGAACCTTACCTAGTAAGTTGACGCTTCTACACATAATGAAAAATTAGTCATGTGGATGTACAAATTTTCACAGTTTCATGTTTTTAGGACTCAATTTTGAGTTAATTTAGGACTAAGGTAGTTAGGTGTTAGTTAGGTTAGTTGGTATTTTCTTTTGTTTTGATTGTTTCTTATTGGTTTTTCTTTCATTTTTTGTTGTCTTTCTTTGTGTCTATTTGTGTTTTCTTTCGTTTCTTGGTTTGTTTCTTTTCTTTTCTTTTCGGTCTTTGGTCATTTTGTTTGTTGGTTTGTGTCCTTGTTTTCTATTTTGGTTTTGTTGGTTCATTGTATTTGGGTGCTTGTTTTGTTTCACTCATGTTGTCCTTGTCTTGTTCTTTTCTTCCTCTGGGGGTTCCTCTCGTTGGTAGTGGAAATTGAGTTTTTGTATACAAGTTATACCGAAGGGTGAATCTCACTAGTAGAATTTGGAAAATAAATGACTAGGTGACTAAAAGTTTTAATCACAACAACTAAAAATGACTAAATTCTACTATTTTTTGCAACACATCTATAAATGACTAATTAATGACTAATTTGATCATCGGGTAAAAAACACAACTAAATAATTAGTCACATATGATATTAAAGTGGGTAATTAAAAAAAGATCGGGAAACATGAGCAAGTGATAAATTAATTTTTTTATTTTTGTGAGGAAAACTTGTCGGGTTTCATTCTCTCTTTGTTTATTTTTTGGCATTTATGTACTAAAACAACACAAGCTCTTCCAAGATGGATGCCTTCTCTACTATTTGTTGCTTTGAAGAGGAAGGTTGTAGTGTTTCTGGGTAGTTATCCGAGTTTCATTCAACTAAGATCATGGAGCAACTTCATGGCAATGTTTCTCAACATTTTCAATCTTCATTTGCACATTTGGTTGTTTCCTTTGCCTCTTTTCTGCATTTTTCCATCTTCCTAGTATTGCTTTGTTTCATTTCTGAGTTGCAGAAGGAAAATAAGGGAGTGTTCTTTCTTCATGTTCTTGCATATTAGTATCCTCTTCATCCATTTGAAGGAACTTTCCCTTATTCCCATGGATTAGGGTTTTATTTTGTGTTTGATATACATTTTTAGTTTGAAATGTTGCTTTGTAGAGCTCTATTTTATGTATTATGGAGGCATCATTATACAATAGAAATTTTCATATATTCAAAACCCTTGTAATCTAGCCTTTGGACAATGTTTCAAATCTTTATGCTTTGGGATCTAGGGTTTCAAGAGTGAAACAAAGAGGCAATGGTTTTATTTCAAGGATATTGGCTTGTTGCATTGCCATTAAAGCCATTGTGTTAGGTTCATTAAGGAGGTAGTAGTCATCAAAAGTGAAGATCAATCTAACTGTGCATCAAAATGAGGATCTAGTCTCTTTGACAAGGAATGGGAATCAAGTCACTGTGAGGGTTAGTGATTTTGTAGTGGTTGTGTGCATTAAATATATAACTTTTAATGAAGTGATTCTACCTTAAATGTAGGTCCACACCTCTGAGAGGGCACATGCATGTGCTTATCCAAGTCTACTACAACAATGCATCATCTAGTTTTGGCCAAACACTAATCCTCTTTACACAAATATTGATCTCAACAAAACTTTTCCATTGATTCCAATGCTAAGTGATGCATTAATCCAATATTTTCTAACAATGAGAGATTTTCCTTATGGGTAACTCTTTTTCAAGGAAAATAAATATTTATTGAGTGGGATTATACTCCACAGACACAAGATATTAATGGTTTTTATTGTTCATTTTTCCTATTTTTTTGTTCTTAAATTATTTTAGTGTTCTTCCTTCAAAATGATAAGATTATATATAATGTTTATTTCTACATGCAAATTAAATGAATACATTGGCTGATACTTTGCAAGTATGAAGTACTTACTGAAAATTTGATGGACCCTTCCCATATTCCATATGCACATCATGGGCTTCTTGCTCAGACATTTAGACCCATTGGTTTCAACAATAATTTAAGTTCTTAGATTATCTTGTGTAAGTTTGTTTCACATTCTTTAACATCATAATTTTTCAAAATAGAAACCTTAGAAAGAGCTATTGAAAATGGTAAAATCTAGTAACATTGTGAATGTGATATTGTCTTGGATTGACTTCTATATCATTCTAGATCCCTTTACTACCATTAGTGTAGGCATGCCAAAGCTATCTTTGCATTATGTATCTTCACAAGGTCGTTGTATTTATTGCCTTGATGCTCTATTACCAATCCCTTGCTTTCAATAATGAGTGTAGGAATCCCATGAGTTCCTTTAAATGAGTGTCATCAAGCCCTCCTTTAACATATGCATATACGACACTCGAGATGCAAGGTTATTCTAGACCCTTTACAATGACTATATTGACCTTATACTAGTTCAACAGGCATTTTTTTGCAAGGTTCTCTTAATGCACATGTAGATATCACACATGTTCCTATAAGGTGCATGTGATTCCCTTATCATATGAAATTCATAATGTTTGTGCAGGGCTTGGTGAAGAGATCCCAACAAGTGGGTTTATGCACACTATCTTCACAACCTTTATGAGATCATATTGACTATCCCATACTCAAATCTCAGTGTCTTCTTGTGTTTTCCAACTTTGTGATAGTCCATATTGTTATTTGCAACTTTCTAGTGCAAGTCTCTATTAAGAATGAGGCAATCATATCATGCAAACCTCATAGTTGAAAATGGATAGAGATGTAAAGGTGGGTTTGGACTGTCACCTTTTCTTAGACCTTTGTATTCTTGAACTGACAGTCTTGAGTCATTGTCTCTCTTGTGCAATGTATCTCAGTCTCTTCTTCATTTTTCCCTATATGAATTTGATGTAGTTTAAAATCCCTCTATATTCTTGTTTTTATAGTCTCAAAGATTTCTTATGAATGAAAATATTCTTTAATTCAAACATTTGTGTGACAATATAAATTTTTGCATGATAGTGTAGAATTTCTACAAGACATCGTAAAGCTCAAACACGATACCCTAGAGTGTTGGTGACAAGGCTCTGTATAATTTTTCATGATGGACAATTGTTTACTGTTATCATTGTCTCTTTGTAACCTAACCAAAAACTGTGTCTAAAGAGATCCTGTATTAGGATTTTATATGTGATTGTTGTTATTTGTCATGTATATCTCCAGATATGAGGTTTTCAACATGTAGACACTGAAAAATGTCTTTAATGATATCATACACTTGAAACTGGTTTACTAACATCATTTCCTCTTTAAAAAAATCCTCTTTTCACTTAATTAATTAAATTAACCTAGTTAATTTAATTAATGGCATCATTTTCATCTATTAACCTAACTCATCAATTCAAGTTAATTCATTCCCCCTTCATGCTAACACTTCATCTCATTAAATAAAATAAATAAAAATATTTAATTTAATTTCCTAAGTCATCTTATTTAATTAAATAACCCTACGTTATTTAAATTAAATATCATTTCATCTCTCCCCCATTCATTAAATCAGTTAATTCAATGAAACACACTTTAATTCTTCTAATCTCCTAATTGTGCAATTGAATCTTGTTTAATTAACAATTAAACTAATTTTCCTCTAAAAAGGGGAATATTCCCCTGAAATATTCCTTATCCCCTTTTTGAACAATTAAAACTTTCTTTTAATTTGCAAAATATCTTTTATCCTCACCCATGAGAATATTCCAAAGAATACTCTCTCTCCTCCAATCAACTCACTTGGCTTCTTGAGCAAGCTAAACCTTTAACCTTTTGAACAAGTCACCTTTAGCCTGCGTGAGCAGGTCAAAAGTGTGTTTGTTTGGAGCAAATGTGAGCCCTTAATTAAAACCCATCATGCATTCTCATTCATTGATGAGAATCCATTATCCATGCCCCTTCTTCCTTCCATCCTTGACTATTGATTAATCTTTTCGATCTCAACCCTCCATTTCTCATTTACTTTCCTATAAATAGGACACTATTTGGAGGAAAATGGATCCATCTTTCAATTGTAAAGTCATGTTGTTGAATTCACTCACACTCACACTCTCAATTTACTCACTTTTAGCTTAATTTAGCTCGTTGCATAATAGTTTAAGACATCCATTAATGGCTTCCATGCATCCATCTTAGTTTGTTTATAAATTAGGGTTTCCATCTTTTAGCTTAGAATTAGCTTAGATTAGCTTAGAAATTGCATAATTAGATCAATTTTAGTATAGAATCATGTTAATTTAGCTTGCATCATGTTTAATTTAGCGTAAATCAAGCTTTCATCAATTTATTGCAATGGTTTCATTAATTCTCTTCCATAGAATCGATTGAAACAGGCTCAATGATCATAGGATTGGGAAAGGGTCATTGTTCCACATCAACACAACACTAATTCCAAAACAAGATAAGTTTCAAATGGGTTAGAATAGGAATTTAACTATTTTAGTAGTTTGTAACTTTCAGTTTGAGTAAATGCTTATTTTAACTTTCAATTTGAATGATCTTGTTTGTGATTGAGGTGAAGTGGCTAAGTTATGCTTTGATTCATTATGGATCAAGAATAATCAACCCACATTGACGATCCTCAATCCATATTCTAGTGCTAGGAGGGAAAACTGTTAATTTAACTAGCTTTCAGCTCAAATTTCTTTTGTTTGCTATTTTGTAGGGTACAACAACACCCAAATCACAAACAACAATTCCCTTTGAAGATCGTCACCATATAGCAATGCTACTGCAATTTGAAACACTGACATTGATTAAATGCATTGATGTTGATTTAAAATATGGTGACACTAATTTAATATATAGGTATCAAAGACTTCAAATGGTGATGCCCCCAAATTCATTAGAGCGATGCCCGATAAAATCTTGACACTATCGTGCTCTTTGTTTTTGCTATAGAGCAATGCCTATTTTTCACTAGAGTGATGCCCACTTCAAATTGTGACACTATCTTGTGCAGCGACACCCAACAAAGGTAAGAAGTTTTATGATATTTTTTTGACATGTGCCTTAATTTTCTTGATTCGTTAGATCACTAATACACTGCTAACTATGTTCAAGTTGTTAGAATAATAGGGTTTTGTAGGTTGAACAATATGGAGCTAAAGTGAAGAAAGCTTTTCTATCTTGAAATTATGTGATTGTAACAAGCGTTTGACACTTTGGGGCAATTATAACCCAACTTTTATAATTTCTACTTTTTGTTCTAGGACCTCACTAGATTTCAATTGGGTTTAGAAAGAATACTCAAATAGGATTAAAATTGAACCCTCATCTCATCATTGTCTTTTGGATTTAAAATTGAACAAGACAACTTCATATTTCATTTGGTGTATAAAATGAAGACATCTTAGCTTTAGGGTTTAAAATTTATAACTGTTTGTTATGTTTTTTGATTTACAACATTGTTCTTGAATGCGTATGCAATTCTCTTGCGCCATTTGGTGACCTTGAGAAACATAAACATTCTTCAACACTTTGTATAATCACCTACATCTTTCAATTTGGAATAAAACTGAGCCCCCTTGCAAGTGTGAGAAAAGGCATAGTGTGTGTTCTCTCTTTGTTTATACGAATAAAGATGATCAAACTACAAATGTACTTCCTCACAATTGTTTACCTTTAGAGGGCTTGCCTTCCCACTTCGAAAGGAGGGAATGATCCAAGCAGTAATGAGCTAAATCCAAGTTGTTCCAAACCACTATATAAATGTGTGGTTGCAATGAAAATTGTGATCAATGGGAAGCGATACATGCTAGCTCTCCCCCAGTATCTTTATGATGTGTAAAGCCCTTTTTCTAAGGGTTGAGAGACCTCTTGACGGATTTTAAAATTACAACCCCTAAACTTGAAGCCCTTATTATGAACCCTTGTTTAGAAGCCAAAAATCCTTAATATTTGTTGGTGCAAGAACTCGATCATTCTGAAGCTGCCCCACACTCTTACTATTCAATTGTAGAAATAGAAAAAATCCTTTTGATATCCGAATTTTAAGGATTTTGAGATTTGGTGTTCCTGAGAAGTGTGTGCCATGGAGGGGAGCCAGAGTCGCCAAATCTCTAACTATTTGCATTGTTTAGTGTTTGGAGAAATCCAAGTGGGGACTCAACAAATATAGCCATTTCGAACCTAGGGTTGTAAATGATTGTGAGTCATTTTAATACTTTTCTTGGTTCCAAAACGATGCAAAAACAAACATTCACTATCTTCTCAAAATTTTAAACACTTTGGCCTAAATATGGATACCTCTTGAAAAATCCTTGACATTTTTGCTTGTCCTAAGGATTTTATCCTTATAGATTTCTAAATATCTTGAATTATATCAAAATCCATATTTTCCAAAGACAACCTAGGCAATTATGGCTTCAACCTTATGATTCTCACAAAATGGACATTGTGAAATTTATGGTGTTTTTGACATAAACATTTATTTTGAAACCTTAATCTAGCCAAGTGATTGTGGTAAAATAAACTCATTAAGCAAGATAATTTGATGAATGAACCCCACATGACTATTTGGAGACCAATTGTTCCCATTGAACAACTTGATCTTCTAGGTGTTATAATTCAATCATACTTTGAACTCATTAATGGAGAACAAACTGATCTCACCGGCAATTTAAGAAGCTTTTGTTTAGGGTTTAGAGAACTTAGGGTGAAGTTTGCATGGCCCTTGGAATAATGGACTTGCGAGTTAGTGAAGAACATTTTATTATGGAATAGTTGATTGAGATAGCTCTTGTTTTGACTCACCAACCTAGATCATGAAATCTCATTCATATTATAATATTGCATGATCTTATTATTGTTAAATTTGGTTGCCTTGGGAAACTTCACCAAATTTTGAGAACTTATTTGATCCCCTTAAGAAATTTCATATTAGGACCCATTAAGACATAGATTTATGATTTAGGGTGATAGGATGGCTTAAGGGGATCTATGTCTAGTGAGGTCCTAGGACAAAATGGCATGGCTCAAGTGAATAAATTTGGGTGAAGTTTCCCAAAGCAACCAAATTTCATTAAGGGTCTAGGAAAAAATGATGGCTTTAGGGTTTATGGTAATAGGATGGCTTAAGGGGATCTATGTAGTAAGGTCCCAGGACAAAATGACATGGCTTAGGGGAATAAAATTTGGTGGAGTTGCCTAAGGCAACCAAATTTCATTTTAAGGTCCTAGGACAAAATGAATTCTTTAGTGTTTAGGGCTTAGATTTTAGAGTTCAGGGTTTAGGGTTTAGGGAACTTAGGATGAAGTTTGGGTGGCCCTTGGAATAATGGACTTGCAAGTTAGTGAACAACATTTTCTCATGGAATAGTTGATTGAGATAGCTCTTGTTTTGATTGACCAACCTAGATCATGAAATCTCATTCATATTATAATCTTGCACAATCTTATTATTATTAAATTTGGTTTCCATGGGAAACTTCACCAAATTTTGAGAACTTATTTTATCCCCTTAATAAATATCATATTAGGATCCCTTAAGACATTGGTTTATGGTTTAGGGTAATAGAGTGACTTGTTTATGAATATTTTGATTTTATGAATAGATAATTGACTATTTCTGTAATAGAAACACATAATTATGTATTATTAAGATTGAGTTTGATGTATATTTTAACTTGATATTTTTTTAATTGAATATAAGATTATTTTGTTTAACATTTTTTTCATTAATATTTCCCACAAGTAACTGAATTTTATGATATAAAATGTATAATAAAATTAGTTAATGTTGAATCTTAATTTATTTTGGATTGTTTGGAATTCAAAGAACCTAAAAGAAAGAAAAGAAAAATATGTAGATTCATGTAGTGTCTATGTAACTAGTGCAAATTGAGATTTTAGACTAAAATAGAAGCCTAATTAACAATTAATTGACTAGAATGAGAGTTAAGATTGTCGAAAGACAAGAGACAACACATGCAAACAAGAAATGGAAACAAGGCATGACTAAAAGAGATCAAAACATAAAATAGAATTTAATGCAAATATTATCTAATTTTCTCACTAAATTTGCAAACAAACATTGATATTTTATGAATTGTAACTATTCTTTAACATTGAAAGTAAAGTTTAACATATTGTTTTCTCCATACAATGCAAATGAAATTTAAAACATTTAAGCAATGCAAAAGAATTTTTTCCATTATCAAATATTCTTGAGCTCAAAATCAAGGTTTTCAAATGAAAAATTATTTCTTTGATTTCAATTTAGGGTTTTAGCATTTTTTTTTGTTTGAATTCAATTTAGGGTTTCAATCTAAGCAATTAGGGTTTTTAATGCAATATTTTTGTTTAATTTCAAACCAAGGTTTTCAAATCCAATTTTTTGTTTGATTTGAATTTAGATTTCAAAAAGCAATTTTAGGGTTAAATTCAAATTCAATTTTTTATTTCATTTCAATTTAGGGTTTTGAAATGCAATTTTTTTTGTTTCCTTTCAATTAGGGTTTTCAAATGCAATTTTTTTTGTTTGATTGAACAATTTAGGTTTCAAAAGCTAAATTTTGTTCTTAACATACAATTTAAGGTTGATTTTTTCCTTTCTATTCAATATCTTTAGGGTTTCATTACATTTTTTCATCTACTTCTACAAATCATCATTTCTACTGTTACAAGAAAATAAAATGCATAAAATGCTAAATAAATTGGAGAAAAACATGTTAGCACCTATTATTGTATTAAAATTTTCAAGAAAACATGAAAAAAAATTGGGGGTGGAGGTGCACCTGGAGGTCATTATAATGTCGCTTTCATCCTTGCCAATTCGAGATCTCATGTTGTCTGAATGAACTAAGTTTCGTTTATTTTTAAAAAATAAATACTATCTTAAAATGGGGTCTCATTTTGTAATAATCAAGATTCTATTTTGCGTCTATCGGTTGGGACCCTTTTACAAACAAAATCCCAATTTTTAAAACATGGGATCCCATTTGGTATTTAGGCTTGGGATCTAGAAGCTAAATGAGATCCCCTTTTTTAAAAATTGGGATCCTGTTTATGAAAATCAGGATCCCATTTATGCAATGCTGATTTTGTCTTTTTGGCTAAGGAAAAAACTTCCACATTTCTTGGACTCAACTTCTTGCACTTACCCTAATCAAAGATGGGCATTACAATTCGACCCCAATCAGGTGTGTAACACCTCTGGCAACTTCAGATGCAGGAATCCGTCAAGGACAATAGTGTGTTGCATAGAGGTCTATGTGTCATGTGTGCATCCCTAACAAACATTCTCTCACCGACGCATAGGAAAAATGCTAGGTGGATGCAAGGCATGTGGGTGATGTGGAATTTTTTCTTCAAATTTGATTTTCTAAGGTGAGGGTACATGAAAGGGGAATTTTCTTAAGGGGTGTAAATTTGTCCTATACACTTTTCGCCCACTTTAGCAAGCACAAATATCAATGAGCATTCGGTAAAGTAGATCAAAGAGTTAGCAGGGTTATAAATGTATACCTGAATCATCAAGGAAGCAAACCATGATCTAGTGAACTCGAAAGTGCAGGGCAAGAAAAAGACTCCATAGGTACTCTCTCCTAAGGAGTTTCAAACAAAATGACTTCATAGCCTCATAGAACTATGAGGTTTTAGAAAGTGCACTAAAGGCCCTCAAACCAATGATGGAAAAATCCTGTAGGATGTAAGCGTCTCATAGGCCCGCAGACTTGCATGAAGGAAACCCCCAAGTTCTCTCTCATGAAGGAAGCCCAGTGAAGTGTCTTACAAGACTGTAGACCTAGAAGAAGGAAACTCCCAAGTTCTCTCTCATGAAGGAAACCTAGCGAAAGGGGGAAGCTATAGAGTCAGACTAGAAATCAGCTTCATAGGTGCACCTATAAAGAAACATGTTAATCCATAGATAAAGCATGCCAAGAAACAAAAATCAGCTGAACAGGAAAACAAGCAGATAGTCACCCAAAAAGTCAAGGAATTGAAAGGCTTTCAAAGCCTGGGTCCCTCAGGAACCCTTCAAAAGGAGAAGGGTACGCTCAAGCAACATGTTTGAAAGTGCAAAAGAGACATTTTTTTCTCAAATCAATCGACATTAAGGAATTTTTTTGTTCAAGATGTTTACTTCATCAAGGAATTCAAAAGGAAGAAAATTCCCCCTCACGAGGGGAAGGTCAAGGCTTCTCTCATAGGAAAGGTTTCTCCCACCTTAGAGGAAATTTTTTCAAGTTCTTTCTTTGTGAACCCATGATGGAGGAAACACGTTCTGCTAGGGGTCCAAGTTGAGAATGTGATCTTTGAAAAAGGTTGCATGGATTTTCAAGAAAAGATTCGTTGGTAATAAATTTGTTTTCTAAAAATTGAAATTTTGTCACACATATGAGGGAAAACTCAAGAAAAGAAGAGAGAAATATATAAGGAAAGTATGAAGAGATAAAAACATCACAAACAAAGGGCACATGGGTGATTTGATATTTTGGGGTCAAAGCTACTTATGAATATGTATAAGTATAATAATAGTATATCAATGAAATTTCATCACCCCCTACTATATCGGACCATATGAAGAATGCACAAGAAGACAAAGTAAAAATAAAAAATTGGGTCAACATTGAAGGGTAGCCTAAATGCCCCCAACACTTTGCATTGTTCCCAATTTGCCCAAAATCAATACACATAACAGAGGAAGAATGATGGAAAAAATAGAGGAAGGTTTATGACACATAATCACTCATGTATCCAAGCACCTACAAGGGTGACGAGGGTCATCCAACAACACAAAATGAAAGAACAAGAAAACACATCACAACAAACACACACATATTTTAAAGATAAAGAAGATGCATCCCCCTAACACTCATCGACCAAGAGGTCATTCGCTTCCCAATCTAGATCATTGTAAGGGGAAGGTGAATGAGCTTGCAGTGGTGGAATATTAAGGGGAGGTTCTTCTAACCCTCCTAGAAGAAGGGCTAAGGAAGAAGGACTCCCAAGCTCTTCTCCACTAGGCTCTTGTGGAGTGATGGTCAATGACTTTGTGAAGATTACTGACAAGGTCGAGACCTCGTCATGTATTGTAGAAAAAAGGAAACTTGCTTGATTTGGGGAATAGTTGATGATAAATTGGACTTAATGAGGCCTTGATTCAGTGTTGTGAGGTGTTTTATACACCCACACTAGGTTTGGAACCCTTATGAAATGCATTTATTGATGTCTTGTAAAGGTGTTGTGAAGTGTTGTAACATATTTCTACGATTTTGTAGTCTCATCTCATTATAATTCGTCTAAAAATAACCTTTTTATCCCTTATCATGTCTTATCCTAAAGTGTTGTAAAGTATTGTAACAAGCTTTCACGCTTTTCTAGGCTTGTTATCATTATTTACACCTTTCTCATGCTTTATTTGACCCCTTTATGCACTCATAAGACTTAATTAAGTATATTTTTTAATGTAAACCTAACAAACAACATTAAATTCAAGTTAATTCTCGACACCCACTTACAAGCCTAGAGTGGGACCCATTCACCATGGGTGGCCAATGAGTCCCTCTTGGCTCCAAATTCAAAATAATTCAAAATTTATTTTGGGTTTTTATTCAAAAAGAACTTATGTCAGCTTGTGATGATGTATTATTCGGTAATTAGGGCATAATTGTCTATAAATAAGTGTTTTTCCATCCATTTGAAGCCCCATTCATCTCTTAACTCATTCACACATCTCTTATCATTCATTCATCATCTATCTTCTCTATCAAGTCAAGCAAGCTAGGGTTTCATTATTGCAAGTCATTAAGATAGCTTCCTAAGACATTCAAGGGTAGATTGTTCATGTTTTTCTGCAAAAATTCAAGATCAATCATCATGGAAAGGTAATAAATCCATTTTTGCATGTTTCATTACATTCTTTCTTCATTTGGTTTAATTACCTAAAAGGGGTTTGACAAGGCAAACCCCCATGCCCTAACATCCAACATTTCTTCTTCTCTTCTTGTGTGTTTACAAATTTAGACATCTTGGAGGCTTAAGATTCATTGAAGATTGCATTGCAAATTTTTTCAAGTCATCTCTTCATTGGATAAATCAAACAACCCACAAAAAGTCACTTTAGGCCCAAATTTGACAGTTTCAAAACTAGACACCTAGAGAAATAGAAAGTGCAGACCAAAATCCCATGTTTCCACCTTTGAATCTTCAAAAATTCAAAAGTGGACTCATTCACCATGGGTGGAAAATGAGTCCCACTTCCAAGCTTGATTTTGGTTTTCTTCATTTTTGGATACCCTTTTGTCCAAAATGGGTTCTAGAATGTAGTTTCACAGAACTGGGACTGATTCACCAGAATGGCGAATGAGTCCCACCAAGCCTAAAAATTAGGATCAACTGCATTTCAGATGTCATTTCAAGTCTCCAACAAGTTTACAAGTGCACTTCTTCAGTTTCATTCAATTTTGTTATAGTTTACTTTCATTTCTAGGTGTTTTCGGCATACCACAATGTGTTTTCAAACACTTCACATTTCTTTAGTTTTGCATTAATAATCAATAGTTTTCATCACTTTATTGCATCTAGATCCTTTCATTTAGACATAATTCCATCATACATGTACCTTAGTTTAAATGAACCGCCTAGATTTTGGGTGTGGGATCTATCTCTTTCTATTAGGTGAAATACCCCAATTGAGCCAAAGAGAGTCATAGCATTTCAAACTCATAAAATCCATAGTTCATTTTGGTGAAAATGCTTTTAGAATAATTTATTTTCTGATTTGGATTCCATTATCATCCTAGAAATAGGTTGCATGCATCATATTTTGCATTGTTTTGCATTCTAGGGTTTCAAAAACTTGCATTAGTGAAAGGGTAATTTAGTTTGCATTTTTGCATATAATTTCCTTAATTTTTTTTGAAAATTTTCATCTACATCTTATGTTTTCATCTTACAACATCAAACACATAATTTTTTTTTTAAAATTTATGAAAATTTTGCAAAAAACCCTTACTGGGACTTATTCGCCATGTTGGGCGAATCAATCCATGTCTAGATTTTTGATTGACTATTACAGCATTAGAAAGTGCATTTTTGTGCTTCCTAAGCCTCCTAGTATCATATAGTATAAGTATGGAAAGTTTCAGGGATATTTGTTTTATGCATCTAGCTCAAAAACATCATTTTAGATTACTCATTTTTCAAATCACTTCAATTGCAAACATCTTTACATCTGAAAATGCTTACATTTCTAAAATTTTGTATAACATCGTTAAAAGTAATTTTCAATTTTGCTTACACAATATTTCTATTCATAAAACATTTCATAATTTTGATAAAAGTGCTTTTTATTCTTGCATATACATTGTTTACATTCTTAAGGTGTTGCATACATTGGATAAAAGTGTGTTGTATCTTTGCATTGCATATACATTGTTCATAAATTGCTAAAACATTGCATGAAATGGTTACATGTGCTTTTCATTCTTATTCAAACAATGCCGGTACCTTATATATTTAGACATGTTAAGAAACATTTCTTATTCCCTCTAGGCTATGAGAGTGTTTTAGTGAAAGAGACTACAACTTGGGCAATTCCTAATGATCATACTTGTTCTTCTCATAATATCTCTCCTCTTGGTGATGAAGATATTTTTGTAGAAGAATCAATTAATGAGAGTTTGGAGAATCCTAGTTGTTTCTCTCCTTTTACCTCTCTTAGTGGACAAAAACATTCACAACCAACATAACACAACCTTAGATGATCATGACACTACAATTTCTTCTTCTCCTAGTATTTCTCATTGTTGTGAAGACGATACTTTGATGTTAGAAGACCTATTCCATGAAGGTCATGAAAATCTTAGTTGTCCCCCTTCACCTAAAAAAACCCTTCTTGGGAAATATAATTCAATCATTGAGCATTCCCCTACTTGTGATGAAGTCCTTTTCGAAGAACCAACCTTAGAATGTCATGAAAATTTAGTTTGTAGCTCTCCTCAAAAGCCTCCTCCTAGGAAGGATATCATGATGCAAGACATGAACCACAATAATGATATAGACTATCACTTGCTAAGGGATGTTAACATTATTCAACCTGAACTCATCCTTTATCCCCTTCACATAAACCTCCAACTCAAAATCAACCTGAACTCATTCTCTACCCATCTCAAAATAATGTATTGCGCAACAATTGAGTTATAAAACTATTGCTCATACATATAACACTCGAAATAATTTGCAACCACCGCAACCAACCCCAACACCCTTACCTTTTCCTAATCATATCCCCTCTAAACCTATCTTACTAGGTCTTCCTAGTGGAAAGGAGTACAATCTTGTTGAACAACTAAAGAATACTCCTGCTAAAATTTCATTATGGGACCTTATTCAAGCCTCCCCTCACTATCACAACATGATTCAAGCAACCTTGCAACAAGTTCCAGTCCCTTCTAATACACAACCAAATGATATAGAAGCCATGATTCAAGCCATAAATGCTGACATTGTTTTCAACCAAAGTGAGCTTCCTCCTTTGGAAGTGAAAAAATAAAATGAAGCTTTTATGATAATTTCTCAATACAAATGAAAAGGGATTAAGAGAACTCTTGTGGATACTGGTTCCACTCTTAATGTATGTGGGGTGAACCTTCTCTATAGACTTGGTGTCGATAAATCAAACATTTGACCCAATCCTTTATCCATTAGGGGATTTGACAATATAAGTAAACAACTGCTTGGTGTGATCATGTTACCTATTACAGTTGGAGTGGCCACATTGGAAACACTAATCCATTTTATGCCTAATGATCTTGCATATAACCTTCCCTTAGGTAGATTGTGGATTCATGCATTGAATGGTGTGCCTTCTACTCTTTGTCAAAAAATTAAATACATCTATAACAACAAAGTGTACACACTTGAAGCTAACCCTCATCCAAACAGTTGTTTAAATATTGAGAAAAACACAAAGAATCCCTTGAACACATTAAAACCAACCACACAAGTGAACCCCATCCAACATCTTGAACCAATTTTGAAGCTCTTAGATGATGATTGGGGTTCCTTAGACTTCACACCCTCCTCCTTTGGATAATACTAGATCATACACAAAGACTCTAGCAAGGGAAAATAAATTGTAGTTCTGTCAACACAAAACTCAGACAACCCTTCACAAGCATCCACCTCAACCAATTTAGAACAACTGATATAAGGTTACACAACAAACTTTGATGAAATTAGTCATGAAAAACCACCAACTTCAAAAGCAATGATAGAACTTTATGGACGTGGTTATGAGATTATGAAACAACTTAGATATAGTGGAAAAGGATGTGGTGCTTGAGAACAAGGTATCCACAACCCTATAGAGGCTAACACACAACAAATGACTCATGGTATTGGTTATTGTCCTTTGATCAAGATAAGCAAGCCTTCTCAACATCAACAATCTCACACAACATACTCCTAAATCAACCTTAACTGTCATCCATCCTAAACTCATCAACAATAGTGGTCTTGAAAATCAACCTTTACAAAACATGAAACCAACAAATACACCTTCACTTAATGTCAATGTCATCTCACAAAACATTCATTATTTGAATTTGTTAGATTTTATACCCTCCTATAATGGAGAGAACACAATCTTGCAATCTAACAAGTCTTGCGTAGATATGACAACTAATACTAAGCAAGGGGTATCTTTGTCACAAACCACAAGACCACCTTCTACCATTGATCAAGAGGGTATCTTGTCAAGACTCCTCCAAGATCACTTGATATCTCTTCCCCCTAGAACTCAAAAGAAATTTTATTACAAGACTTCATTTTGTGCATATCATAGATTTCATGGTCATTCCAACAATGAATGTAACACTTTGAGTAGGAAGATCCAAAATTTTAAGGAGTTTGGTATGCTTCCCTCTATGGGGGCACCTAATCCCTCTAATTGATACTGAATTTCACTCTACCATTCTTTTCCTCAATCATTTCAGCTCACCCTTGTTCTGCACTAAGTGGGTGCAAGGGGTTAGACAACCTTGTCCTCGTATGTCACTTGTTGTTGCCTCCTTTGGCTACTCTTTAACCTTTCATGAACATATAAGAGCAAGCTTGGGATGTGGACGATGTGCCTTAAGTTGGATCACATGTGACATACTCCCCTTTTCATGACGCAATTTCTCAAAAACATATGACTTGGCATAGGGATTTTTAAGTAAGCTCTCATTGACTAGTGTTCGCAACCACTTTAAAGTGGGGGCATACATCACCACTCATATTTCACTGACATGTGATTTTATTTTTTGTGATTCCCTCTCTTGGACACATCTGACACAATGTTCCCTAGGATGAGACATTGCACTTGTCCTCTCTTGGAAACAAGATGAGACCATTTTCACTTTTCCTCTCTTGGAAACATTAAGCACAATGTTCCCTAAGATGAGACATTGCATGAACTAAACAAAATCCCTTTGAATAGTCCTTGCACTATTTTTCATTAACAATGCCTATGAGTGTCAAGCATACAAAGTTTTTCTTACTTCATAGAGCTCAAAAATCATTTTCCCTTGTGGTGCCTTATTAAAGTTATCAGGATGTATAACTTTGGTATGGTTGAGCAAGAAGCCCATTCTAAGGCATGACTTTCCCCATAGCCACCTATGTGTTTGTGAGTACATACCAGCTAAGAGTATGTTTCTCACCTTTTGGGATTTCTCACCTGGTGGACCACAATGAGTTTTGTCTCCCCAGAGTGAGTATGCATTTTCCTTTTGGAAAAACAACTTAGATATGATCCACAACTAGTTGGAAAAATAATCAAAGCTTGATCCACCTATTCATTTTTATTTTTCTTCCTTCTAGTTCTTTCCATTGCATGATTATGTATCTTGATAGTTTGAATTAGGATCTTGGATCTTGGGGGCTTGTTTCCTTCTTGATCTTTGCCATTCTTTCTCATCTGCATCTGTACACTCAGATCTCTCTTGAATGTCTACTTTAGTGTGAGTTTGAAGCAAGTTCATCCTCTCACTTAAGTGGGGGCTAAATGTACCATATAAAAAAGGCAACTTGCTTGATTTGGGGAATAGTTGATGATAAATTGGACTTAAGGAGGCCTTAATTCAATGTTGTGAGGTGTTTTACACATCCACACTAGATCTTGGACCCTTATAAAATGCATTTATTGATGTCTTGTAAAGGTGTTGTGAAATGTTGTAACACATTTCTACACTCTTCTCATTATAATTCATCTAGAAATCACCTTTTTATCCCTTATCAAGTCCTATCCTAAAGTGTTGTAAAGTCTTGTAACAATCTTTCATGCTTTTCTAGGCTTGTTATCACTACTTATACCTTTCTCATGCTTTATTTGACCCCTTTATGCACTCATAAAACTTAATTAAGTGTATTTTTGAATGTAAACCCAATAAACAACATTAAATGTGAGTTAGTTCCCGACACCAACTTACAAGCCTAGAGTGGGACCCATTCACTAGGGGAGGTGAATGAGTCCCTCTTGGCTCCAAATTCAAAATAATTCAAAGTTTCTTTTAGGTTTTTTATTCAAAAAGACCTTATGTCAGCCCGTGATGATGTATTATTAGGTAATCAGGGCATAAATGTGTATAAATAAGTGTTTTTCCATCTATTTGAAGCCCCATTCATCTCTTAACTCATTCACACATCTCTTATCATTCATTCATCATCTATCTTCTCTATCAAGTCAAGCAAGCTAGGGTTTCATTAAATTACAAGTCATTAAGATAGCTTCCTAAGACATTCAAGGGTAGAATGTTCATGTTTTGCTATAGAACTTCAAGATCAATTATCATGGAAAGTTAATAACTCCATTCTTCCATGTTTCATTACATTCTTTCTTCATTTGGTTTAATTACCTAAAAGGGGTTTGACCAAGGCAAACCCCCATGCCCTAACATCCAACATTTCTTCTTCTCTTCTTGTGTGTTTACATATTTAAACATCTTGAAGGCTTAGGATTCATTGAATATTGCATTGAAAAGTTGTTCAAGTCATCTCTTCATTGGATAAGTCAAAATACCCACAAAAAGTCACTTCTAGGCCTAAATTTGACAATTTCAGAACCAGACACTTGGAGAAACAAAAAGTGAAGACCGAAAGCCCTTGTTTCCACCTTTGAATCTTTAGAAATTCAAAAGTGGACTCATTTTCCATGGGTAGTGAATGAGTCCCACTTCTAGGCTTGAATTTAATTTTCTGTATTTTTAGATACCCTTTTGTCTGAAACAGGTTCCAAAACAGTTTCATAGAACTAGGATTGATTCGCCCAGAATGGCAAATGAGTCCCACCAAGCCTAAAAATTAGGATCAACAACATTTCAGATGTTATTTCAAGTCTCCAACAAGTTTACAAGTGCACTTCTTCAGTTTCATTCAATTTTGTTGTAGTTTACTTTCATTTCTAGGTGTTTTCTGCATACCACAATGTGTTTTCAAACACTTCACATTTCTTTAGTTTTGCATTAATAATCAATAGTTTTCATCAATTTATTGCATCTAGATCATTTCATCTAGACATAATTCCATCATACATACCTTATTTTGAATGAACCACCTAGATTTTGGTTGTGGGATGGGTATGTACAAAATCATCATGGAAAAAACAGGCCCTTAAGTGGTGAAAAGTTCAAAAAAATCAGAGTTAGGAAAATTGACGTAAAAATTTGAATAATTTATCTATATTATTTCAAAATTATGTAAGAATAGAATCTATAACAAATTGAATTTAGTTTCTAAACTACTAGGTTTATTTTAAAAAAGAAATCTATTTGGTGAAAATTTGAAATTTCAATGTAGTAACTTAAATTTCAAGGAAAAATAAGACGTAGGTGTCTATCTAACCACCCTAACCACAATAAAATGATAATATTTTTTTATAAGATTTTAGATATAAGTAGAGGACTCATGTCCCGATGTGATGCATATTTTTTGTAATTTTTTCCAAGTAAATAATTAATTATGAATTTTTATTACAAGTTTTAAAAATATAAAAACTCGTATGTTTGACCACCTTAACTTGGTTAAAACTCCATGATTTTTTTTTTTTAATCCTATAGTATGAAAAGCATAGAATGTAACACATGTTTCAGATTCAAAAAATGTGATACCGTTTGAAAGCTATGGATGTTTTTCAATCAACCTATCAATCAGGACTTTAGTCATAATTCAAATAGAAAATGAATAATAATTATTTATTAAATTCAAAGTAAAGCTTAATTTATATTGGTGGAAAGCTAAGAATCTCCTTTAAAAACCCTTTTCATTTCATCAATTATGGGTAAAAAAAATTCGTCAACCACATACCCTACACATACCCATCATATCGCCACTTTTTGGCCCATCATGATCCTACACATACTTGGATCTATCTCTTTCCATTAGGTGTAAGACCCTAATTAAGCTAAAGAGAGTCATAGCATTTCACACCCATAAAATCCATGGTTCACGTCCAAAGAGTTAAACATGCACTTCACAAGAGTTCCATGTTTGATCTCAACAGACGGGGTAGACGATGCCTGAGATTCACTGCTTAGCTCACTGAATGACTCAAGAGCAATGACAAACTTAGGGGAAGTTAGAACTGGCTTCGACACTAGGATGGAACAAGCTAGCACATGTAAACTCTTTGAAGGTGGGATCCTCTTACACCCCCCATTGCTTGAAGGGCCAACCTCTTCTTTCTACTTTGTGGGAGGATGTAAACTCCCCATAGATGAGGCGAGAGGCATGAAAAAGGAGGAGAAAATCGTGGCAGAAACCATTGAGGTTTTTAGCATGTCCACGAGTTTAGAAAATGGTGGGATGTCCAAGAGGGAAATCAAAAGGGGCAGCTTGATCGAAGGAGCAATGAACACCTATGCCTTTTTAGGGTTAGGCACACTCATAGGGGGAGTCGACAACATAACTGAATTTGATTGAATAGAAGCAGAGGGGAGGAGAAAGGAAGACGTATTAAGGGGCCCTCAAGCGGGGGCAATTAATTCCTCTTCCTTTCTCTACAAATTGGCCTGCTTAGCTGTCAAATCCTTTTTCCAATGCTTGCTCTCACACATAAGGTAGTTCCTATGACTCTTTGAGCTAGAGGCCAGGAGATGCAAAGGGAAAAAAGGCTCCTGCTCAACCATAGGAGTGTCCATCATATCTATTTTTGATAGAGGGACAAGCTCCTAAATGTGATCAGGAGGAAGAGGTTGAGAAACAATGAGGGATTTGGCTCTAGTGCCTCGATAGTGGGCATCTTCCCATTCACTACTTTAGGAGTAGGAGTAGTGGGAGGCTGTAGAGGCCAATACATATAGGATTCCCCATGGGGACCCTTCCTTCTACCGTATAGGTAGGGCCAAGGTCCAGGAGGCACAATAGGAAGATTTGATATCCTAATCTTAGCTTTGCACCAAGTAGGCACCATTTGACTTCTCATGTAGAATCCAAGAGTAGACATCCAAAACTCTTCTTTAGAAAGAGGAGCAAAAGGAGCATCCTAAGGATGGGAAAGCCTCTCCTTTCCATTTCAAGGAGAGTAGTAAGCTTGTTGTTGTACTACAAGAAGGGTCAATTTTGGCTGTCCTTTACCCCCAGTCTTATCCTTCATGTAGTTTCGATAAAGTAGGTTCATTCTTGTGGGAAGTAGACTGACAAGGATGGGCCAAAAATGATCCAATGAATAGCCCCCACGAGACACCAATGGTTGGTATTTGGTGTCATGCACAACGTGCACAACACTTTCATGGGAAAATTTCAAACACTTATGAATGATGGAATTGATTATGTTCATGGAAGCTAGCCAAGGTATGCCTAACTTCACCTTGAACAAATTGAATTCTAGGATAACATCAACTATTGTCTTCACATCCCTAGGTCCAACAAGGACTGGAAGAGTTATTGAGCCATACAACTTGAAAGAGAGGCCATTGTGCGTACAGATGGTAGATTTTGTTTCTTCATACTCCTTTTGTAATGAATTGAGCCATAATGTTTCCTCTGTGATAACATTCACTCAGCTTGTGGGGTCAATTAAAACCCCCATCACAATATTCCTATCGAGGTGAGCGAGAATGTAAAGGGGAGAGGGCTTGTTGTTCAAGAGAATATTTTACGAGGTGAACGTCATGTCTGGCAAAGTAGTTGTACAAGGTTGTGTGGAAGGAGTAATTGTGACCATGTTAACATACGTTGAGGGCTAAGTGGAAAAATTAGAAGGATCAATAATTAAGTTAGTAGAATGCAACAAAAATAGGTCCGTGTATATTTGCAACTCACTATTTTCTTTCACCACTGATTTATTTACATTTTTTTTACTCCCACCGAGACGAATAGTACTATTGTCAATGCGTTCCTATATCTCGTGATGCATGCACATACAACATTCGATATCATGTCCATTGACTCAATGGTATTGACAGAAGGAATTTGCATTGTACCAATTAGGGTAAGGTTCCTTGAGAGGTTGAGGGTTCTCTAAGGTTATTGTGATAGGTCGAGATTGGGTGCTAGAAGATGAACAACAAACAAGAGAATGCAAATAACACTAAAAACAACCTACACCCAAGATTAGCCTAGTTGGATTCAACACAAAATAAAAGAAACCAATGAAACCTTTTACCTTATTTCAAATCGATCCTTTGGTTGGCCCTTCGATCCTTGATGTGTATGCTCCTTGGATGGCACAAGATGCAAGCTAGATGATAATATGATAATGGATACAAATGGGTGCAAGCATGAAAATGGCTAAGTATGGCTCCTAGAAAAATTTTGCAAGAGTTTGGCTACAATGCATGATCTCCCTTCAAATGAGAGAAAAGAGGGGGTATTTATAGAGATTTTGGAACTCTCTAGGGAAATGGATGGTCAAGATTGAGCCACCAAGATCAAGATGTAGGGCTAAGGTGAGTTGAGAACTCACAAGCCCTCACATCTTGACATGTGGCATGTGATATGGCTTAAAAAGGGTGATGTGGACATGAGGTGGAGTGGTAGTACATGACATGGATGGGGTACATAGTACCTTGGGATTGGGACAAGATCTCCTCATAAAGGAGGTACTTATCACCATGTGGGTGAGAGGACACATGGGGAATTAAAAATTCCTCAAATATTCTCATGGGGAAGAGAGAAGGAATTTAAAATTCTTTTAAATGCATTGGGGGATTAAATGTGAATTAAAAATTCACATGGAGAATGGAGATGCCTTGTCCAAAAGGAGAAAATATTTAATAGGGTTGACTCAATTAAATGATTAAGGTTGTGCAAGTACTTGATTAGACTAATTAATGACATATTAGAAGAGGGTTAGATTTCACATGTGACTTGATGTGACAAGTCAAATATCACATGGGGAAGAGGAAAATGAATTTAATATTCCTTGGAAGGATAAAAGGAATTAAAAATTCATTGAGAGATTGATTAGGCTAGCTAATGAATGATTAGAGGAAGGTTAGGTGGCTAAGAGATATTAGAGGCCAACTTGCAAAATTTGGAGGATGTGACACATCCTAATTAAGGATTAGGCATGTGCACATCCCTAATGATGAGATTAAGAGAATAATTAGGATTAGATAATAATGATGGAGGATGTGACATATGAGGAATTAAATAAATGTCATATTTATTTAAATTATTTGATGAAAATGAAGATTAAAGAGATAAGGTATTTATTTATTAATTAAATACCTTAGGGATTTGATAAAATTAAGGATATTAATTAAATAATAGTGATATTACTTAATTAATGCGGATAAGGGAATGCTTAGATGAAAGGGGATAAATTTGGATAAATTAAGTGTCCAAATTTAGGTGTGTACATTTTTCCCCTCTTTGAGATGGTGTTATGAAGTAGCATCATTTTAAAGAATATTAAAACATAGAACCTAGAAGAAGATGGTTAGATTGGAAAAGATGCCCCAGTCATTGAAAGGAGTGACTAGAAAGAGAAAAAGAAAATGATGAAAAATTGGGGATGAAGGATGCCCCCTCGAGAGGACATTCGGGTTCAAGAGAACATGGGTGTGCTTTCGAAATGGATTAGATGATGCAAGGGAGATGAAGAAGATGATGCAACGTGATGTAAGATTGGGAGAGGAGCGTGATGAATGATGAATGAATGGGGGGATTTTGATAGATGATAGGATGGGGGATACATGCAAGAGGATGGAATGGAAAGTGAAATACAATCCTAATGCAATTTACCATCGTCGAAGCACTAAGTTTTGCTATAGCAGAAGACACGATGCACCAAGGTATAAAGAACCAAGGCAGATTAGTGTCTAATGCATAAAACAAACATATCAAACAAGAAGGCTATCCCAACACCCCAAAGTCATGATGACCTTGGTCAGACTAGGTATTGGGATAACCACAAGCACACAAGGATGCCCCAACGTAACACAAGACCTCAAAGATCTTGGTGGGTACTACGTGAGACAATCGAGAAGACAAAGAAAAGATCAAGATACACCCCTATGTTGACTAGTCAAAGCACACCATGATATGATGGATCAAGGAGACCATGACAAGTGATGATAGGGAGCTCAAATGATAAACAAAAGCCAAAAGCATCAAAAGATCACAATAAATTTCAAACGTCCTTTTCCATAGGATCAGGGGGATGGATGGGATTGATGAGGTCTATTAGGAAGGATGCATCCTGTTGACTGATGATGGATACTAAATTAAAAGATCGATATGACATAGGATATTTAGAACTAATTGGATTTGATGATATAAGTGGATCTTGTTTGTTAAGAACTAGCTAGATAAGGGCATAGCTCAACAATACGACACAAGAGACATGACAAAAAATAGATGATACCCTAAAGACCTAGGGGCTTGGGGGCCGATCAAAGATTAGCCTTGCCTATGTGTAGAGCCCTTGTAGTTCAATAAAAGGCTGATGACATACCATGATGGAGGTCCCTCAATGGATGATAGGATGGAAAAAGAAGAAATACCGATGATAGATGATAAAGGATCAGATGGACAAAACCCTACGGGTGGATCAAATGACCGACCTTGCCTACGTGAAAGCGTAGGGGCAACGTAGTTTGACGAAAGGACAAGGACAAGTGATGGATGAAGGATGATGAGATAACCCTAGATAAGGGGATAAAATGATTGGATCGACACAATGGGACAAGATAGACTTGTGGGGTTGGATCGGAGGATGATGACTACACAAAGCTTAGGGATGGGATAGTTATTCAAATCATCAAAAGATGAATTGGGAGGATGATAAGATGGATATATGAAAGATTACTTGGAATGAGTAAACAGATGATCGAGAGGGATAAACGAATACTCAAAATGAGTAAACGACCGCTCACAATGGATGAATGATTCTTGGAAAAAGAAAATGGAGGTGTGGAATAGATGAAAGATTACTCAGAATGAGTAAACAATTGAGCAGGATTATTGAATGAGAGTTTGAAATGATAGGAGGAGGTTTGAAATGGATATTTAAGATGATAGATGAAGGTTTGAAATAGAGGAATGTTCACTTGGAACGAGTGAACGGATGAATAGGAAAAACTTGAAGAAGATGGAGGGAGGGATCTTAAGATTTGTTTCGATGTCCAAAGATTTTGACTGCAAATGGACTAAAGCTCAGATTAGGGTTTTGGTTAAGCTTAGATTGGGATTAGATTAAAGCTTAAATTAGGATTGGATTGAAGCTTAGAATGATTGGAGGATGTGATGGGATTGATTCTACACAAAGTTTCAGAGTTTAAGGGACGTAAGGTGTTGGCAATTAGATTTTTCCAAATTTGGCAATTTTCAAAAATTGTTAAATTTTGCCATTTTAGGAAATCTCATGGGCGTACTTTTGAGAGTCCAATTTTTTTCCAAAAAATACCCAAAACAAAGATAGGATGAATTGCCAACTAATATCCCCAATTTGAGACATGCATTTCGAGTTATTGACAAAAATGATTTTTCGAGATACTAAAAAAAAACACTAAAGTGCAATTTTGAGTGTCAAGATGAAAGTTTGAGTCGAGGCGGGTTCGCCCTGAGTTGCGGTGGATCCACCTAAGCTAGGTGGGTCTTCCCTGGGGGCAGGTATGCCTTAGGGGCGAGTTCGCCTGAGCTGGGCGGGTCCACCCTAGGGGCAGGTTCACCCTGGGGGCGGGTCCGCCTGAGCTGGGCGGGTTTGCCTGAGTCGAGTGAGTCTGCCCCGGGGGCGAGTCTGCCCAAGCCTGGGTGGGTCCGCCCAGGGACCAGGGAAAGGTCATTTGAGGTCTTGGGCGAAGCCAGGGGCTTGGTCGAGGATCTGGGAAGACCGACGAAAGGGGAAAATGATTGTTTGGATGGATTGGACAGAGGCATAAGGATTTGGATGAGGAAAAGGTGACTAGATGGATAGATGAAAAAGGGATGCTATGATGGATGGATAGGAAGATAGGGATGGGGAGATGGATATAAGGATTGTTTGGAGGGATAAAAGATAGGGAGGGGGAGATGGATATAACGATAAGGAGATGCAGATAGGGAGATGGAAATGATTGGTCGGATGGAATGAATGATGTCTCCAAGGACCATATCACAAAGGTCCCCACTCTAGATAAATGTCCCCACTCTAGATATGTCATGTATAATGAGGCATGAGAGATGGAAGATGAGAAAATGAAGGAGATAACTAGAGGAGGATAGGATGGGTGATTGAGGGATATGATAGAGCATGTGTGAAGGGAATGTATACCAAGAGGTGTCCAAAGCATGCTTATATGCTTTCCCCTGTCATTATCAAGATCACAAGGAGGATGGAAGGATTGGGATAAATGAGATATGCCAAGTATGATGTGTAAGATAGGTAGGATGGAGGGGATGAATGAAAAGGATGTATAGGAGGAAGACAGGTGCAGAGCTAGAAGCATAGTGGATGGAGGGAATGCATATCAAGAAGCTGCCCCCGAGTGCAGATGGGGATTTACGCATGACACCTGTTTGCTAGGTTTTCATCATGGTACTTATCCAAGGTGATTTTTTCCAAAATTTCACCATTGGACAAATTATTTCTCTTTACTATTTTTTTTTCTAATTTTTTTTTGGACTTTTTGACTTTTTTGGATTTTTGAACTTTTTTGGATTTTTGGACATTTTAGATGGCATATGAAAGGAGATGGATAAGGATAGGGAGGTGAATAGATGGATTTAGAAGACATGCAATAAGGATATGGATGAATGAATCAAGCATCAAGTTCCATACAAGATGTTAAGAGCCCATATTCAAAGTGACTGTTAGACGTTGGTACAACTTTATTGGGAGAAATGGATTATGCAAGAGGATAAATTAGAGGGTTTGAGAGGGGAGATACAGGGGATAATGGGTGGGATGTTGGAAAGTGTATGGATGGAATGATGTGGTGGATACATGATGGGGAGATATGTTCAGGACCAACATTGGCACATTTGATGGTGGATGTGAAAAGATAAGAGGATGAATGGATGGAGAATGTGTGGATAATGGAGGAGATGGGATGGTGAATTTTGGAACATAAGGACCAAAAACAGACTCAGGAGATGAAAGGGGTGTATGACTAGCTTTTGGATTAGCAATTTTGGATGTTCTTATAGATTTTTCATTTGATGGCATTGTATCTTTTTTCTTTGGGATCCACATGGTTTTGATTTTTGCTTTGGTGGGCCTTTGTGGCCGACGGATTTGATTTGGATTTTGGATTTTATTTTTCTTCTCCTCACCATGTCTTTTAGAGGGGACATGGGGAGCTTTAGATTCATGTGGATGTTTGAATTTATGTATTTTTACTTGAGCATCCAAAGTGATTTTAGTAGCAATGGGATGGGTGCAAGGATATGGATGACATGGAGCGATGGAGGTAGGATTATGAGGATTACGTGTAGATAGAGAATGTTTAGGTGTGTGCCTTTGTTGATCCTGATTATGGGATATGTGAGTGGGATGTTTATGATGGATGACATGGATAGGTGATGAATGGATTAAAGGATGACTAAGACGCGATGGAGGAGGTGATTTTGGGATATAAGGGCCCAAAACAGACTTAGAACTTGGAGGGTGTGTGATGGCGGATGGAGGGACATAAGGACCCAAAATGGATGGAACAGATGAAGGAGGAATATGGATGGTTGTTTTGAGGTGATATGATAGAGGAGGAGGGATGGGAGCATATGATCTAGTGGAGCAATGGGAAGAGCCGACATTTCTTTTGGAAAAGGCTCATTGAGGACGTCTAGAGATTGTACTAACATCTTTAGATTGTGAGTCTTGGGAAATAGGTCCAAGACCTTGCATGTAGATTTGTTCTTTGACTTGGACGGGCTCTAAAATACCTTGCTCATAAAGGCCTAGACCTTTTCCTTGATAGTTCATTTTCTTGAGCATGCAATCCAGGATAGGATTTGTGTTATTTTGAAAACATGATGCGAGTCCATTATTAGGTGGAGGATGATGGGTGGTAAATACACTATGTTTTTCTTCTGCAAGGAGGCCACCATGGAAGAATGTGAGAGTACCAAGGGGATATGCAAGTGGTGTGGGGATAATAGTTTTAGGCGATGATGGGGGATCATGAAAGGGAGATGATGGGATAGCATCATTTGGATGGGTGGTATCAGGAGAGGGATCAGGGGATATGATAGGATCTGGATTTGCGGTAGCGAGCTCATGTGATGGAGATGGAGATGGAGTGGTGGAAGCTTGGATGACAAGGGGATCATGGGATGAAATGAATGGGGGACTACGATCTTGAGGTGGACTAGATGGGGTGGTGGGATCTTGATCTAGAGAAGGGGATATGTTGGCATGCTTTGGATTAGACTCTTGGCATGACTCATCTTGTGTGGATGGCAAGATGACAGAGTGTTCAAGTTGGGGAGACAAAGGGATGGAGGATTCAAAACATTCATGGGAATGGATTTTAGTGGATTGGATTTAGGTGTCGTCGATGGGTTTAGCGACTATCGGAGTAGGAGGCGGGTGTTCAATGGATTTGGTAGATGTGATGGTAGGAGATGAGGGCTTAGTGGATTCAGAGGATGTGATGGTTTCAATGGTTTGAGTGGTGTTAGGGGTGGTATCATCAATGAAAGGTGTTGGGTGGAGAAAATTCCCATCACTAATGACCATGGATGATGGGTTGGGATGGCATGATTCCACAACTTCAAGGTGTGGAGTGGGAGATGTCTTCTTTGTTATAAGTCCTTGGAGAACTTCTGGAGTGATGGATGAAGGACTAGGGATTGGTAGAGGATTAGGGATATGGATTGGTGGACTAGGATTAGATGGGGAAATGGGATTGGATGTAGGACTGGGAATAGATGGGGGATTAAGATTAGATGAAGGGTTAAGATAGGGGTATTGGAATGGTGAATTAGGACATGATGATGTGGGTGGTGGATTGTAGTAAGGGTATTGGGATGGGGGACTAAGATGTGAAGACATGGATGTTGGATTAGAATAGAGAGAAGTGGATGTTGGATTAGGGTAAGTTGATGGGGTTGATTGGTATGGAAGATTAGGATAGGGAGACATGGATGGGGGATCATGATAGGAAGGTGTGCATATAGGATTAGGGTGAGAAAATTAATATGGAAGATTAGGGTAGTGGGTATATGCGGATGAAGGATTGAGATAGGAGGATGTGGACAGGGGATTAGGGTAGGGGTATTGTGATGGGAGACTAGGATAAGAGGATGTGGGTGTTGGATAAGAGGATGATGTAGATGAAGGATATGATGGGTATCCCTTGTCAAAGGTAGCATAAGGAGCATGATTGGGCATGGATGAAGACATAACAGGATGATTTGAAGGGGTGATTGGATTTTGGAAAGTGGGTGGAGAAAGCTTACTAGCAATGATAGTGTCAAGGGGATCTATGTCACACTCTTCTTGATCAACAAGACTCTCATTATCATTGTCAACACAATTAGGGTTTCCCTTGATCACTATTGATGGAGGATAAGGATTCATGATGATGAAAGGATAAAGAAGATGGATCAAAGATTTTGGATGGGAATGGACTAAAGCTCAAATCAGGATTTAGGTCAAGCTCAGATCACGATTGGATTGAAGCTTAGATTAGGATGATTGGATGATGATATGGGATTGATTCTGATGATCAGATTGGATTATCAAAGGATGATTACAACACTGAATCTACTTTGAGAGGGAAGTAGATTCATTGGGTTGAAGGTGATTGGATAGGGATGCGATTAGATAAGATTGATTGATGATTGATGAGATCGAATGACAAATTGGATAGGATGATGGAAGGGATTCTTAACCCTGTTCAGAGATTACCCTAGGTGACGTAGGATACTGATTGATCAGATTAAGGATAAAAGGATGATTGCGGCACCAAATCCACTTTGAGATTGAAAATGAATTGATTGGGCCGACAATGATGATTAACTTAGGATGGATGAAAATCCTAAGAGGATGTTAATGATGACAATCAGATCAGACACTTAGGTCAATTTGGATAATACCCCAAGACGAAGTTCAGGGGATTTGGATGGGGAAAATGATGATTTCATTGGAGGAAAAAATGATAAAAATGGATGAATGAATACTCAAAACAAGTAAACAATTGATTGGAACAGATGAACGACTACTCGAAACGAGTAAACAATTGCTCAAAACGGATGAATGATTCTCGAAATGAGAAGATGAAAGTTTGGAATAGATGAAAGATTACTCAGAATGAGTAAACGATTGATTAGGACTATTGAATGAGAGTTCAAAATGATAGGAAGGAGGTTTGAAACATTTATTCAAAACGAGTAAATGGATGATCGAAATGATAGAATGAGAGTTTAGAATGATGAAAGGATGTGTTAAATGGATGAATGTTTACTTAGAACGAGTAAACGGATGATCAAAATGATAAAACGAGAGTTCAGAATGATGAAAGGATGTGTTAAATGGACGAACGTTTACTCAGAACGAGTAAACAGATGATCAGAATGATAAAACAAGAGTTTAGAATGATGAAAGGATGTGTTAAATGGATGAATGTTTACTCAGAATGAGTAAACAAATGATCATAATGATAGAACGAGAGTTCAGAATGATGAAAGGATGTGTTAAATGGATGAACGTTTACTCAGAACGAGTAAAAGGATGATCAGAATGATAGAACGAGAGTTCAAAATGATGAAAGGATGTGTTAAATGGATGAACGTTTACTCGGAACGAGTAAATGGATGATCGAAATGATAGAACGAAAGTTCAAAATGATGAAAGGATGTGTTAAATGGATGAATGTTTACTCGAAACGAGTAAACAGATGATTAGAATGATAGAACGAGAGTTCAAAATGATGAAAGGATGTGTTAAATGGATGAAAATTTACTCAGAATGAGTAAATGATTGATTGGAATGGATGAACGACGACTCAGAATGAGTAAATGATTGCCCAAAATAGATGAATGATTCTTGAAATGAGAAGATGAAGGCTCAAAATGAATGATAGATTACTTGGAATGAGTAGATGATCGATCAGGACTGTTGAGGAGGGAAGGTATGGCTATGGAGGAGGGTGGGTATGGCTCCGGAGGAGGGAAAGTATGGTTGTCTAGAGGGGATGCCCCGGTCTTGTAAGGGAAGGTTTATGACAAAAGATTGAGAGAATGCTAGGGCATGCCTCCCTTGAGAAGGTGGATGAGGAAGGAAAAGGGGCCCCAGGCAACTTCTCAAAAGTATGAAGTGGTATATGTCATTGGAAAGAGTAGAAAAAATTGAGAAGATTGGTGCTTGAACGAAGGAAAATGGATTTACTGTGTGGAAATGGCAGGGAATATATGGTTGTTTGTTAGGGAAAATCCACCCCTGGAGACTATGGAGGGCAGGTCCGCCCCTGGAAAAGGTCAGATCCGCCCAAGGAGCAAAAATTGGTCAAAATTGGCTGAAACAGGCTAAAAAAGGACTGGTTAGTGGGGCAGGTCCAACCAAGGAGAGGGAAAGTCCGCCTGAGGAGTAAAATTTGGTCCAAAATGGCCAAAATAGACTCCAAAAGGACTAATTAGTGGGGCAGGTCTGCCCAAGGAGAGGGCAAGTCCACCCAAGGAGAAAAAACTGATGAAATTGGGTCAAAATAGGCCTGAAACAAGTTAGGTCCGCCCCTGGATGAGGGCAAGTCCACCCAAGGAGAAAAACTGATGAAATTAGGTCAAAATAGGCCTGAAATTGGTTAGGTCCGCCCCTGGATGGGGGCAAGTCCACCCAAGGAGCAAAAACTAATGAAATTAGGTCAAAATAGGCCTAAAATAGGTCAGGTCCGCCCCTGGATGAGGGCAAGTCCACCTAAGGAGTAAAAACTGAGCAAATAAGGTCAAAATAGGCTCCAAAAGACTAGTTTTTAGGTCAAGTCCGCCCCTGAATGAGGGAAAGTCTACCCAAGAAGAAAAAGTTTTGATATAGGAGGGCAAATCTAGCTGTGCAGAGGTCAGGTCTGCCTGTTTGTAAGGGAAAATCTGGCTGTGTGTTGGTTTAACTTGACTTTTCGACAAAAAAGGCTAAGAGAAAGGACTGAAAACATAAAAACCATAAAAGAAAATAATTTGGTTGAATCAGACAATTACTAGTTTCGCACAAAAAAGACAATTCAGATAGCACAAGCCTAAGTCTAGTAAGACGGGTATAGTCGACAAAGTCCTCTAATCTAGGGTGAACATGGTTACTAGGGAGTCCTTGATATACACTCGGTACGTGAGGCCCAAACCATGAACACCAACCTGTTACAAGCGTGAGTCGGGAACCTAAAAGGCTTGGACCAACTCTTCACATCATCCCGATGCTTTGCCAATTACAATGTGGTTGGATTGAGGTACAACTTTCGCTCTCCCCCCTTTATATACCCCGCCGGTACGCGTGGTTGGAATCATCCCTTGGGGTGATGAAATCCCCAAGTAGGTCCCACTAAGAAAAGTAAAAATGGGTAGACTCAAAGGACGTGGTAAGCTACAATTTCTCATCACCCAGGATCGTCGAATGGCACAAGGGGATTGGATTCGTCAAATAGCTCACCCAAAAACACAACATACAAGGTTGATTGACACTTCTTAATTAAACTATGTTCATAATTAGGGGTTAAGAACCCTTAAAAAAGTCAAAAAATTGCTAAAAACCTAAAATTTCACCTTTTGGAAAAAGCTGTCTGGGGCAAATCCGGATGTTTGTGAGGGAAAAATCAACTATTTAGGTCAGGTCCGCCCCTCCGTGAAACTTTTTCCAAAAAACATTTTTTGTAGTATGGGGAGGGCAGGTTTGCCCCTGGGAAAGGTTAGGTCTGCCTGTCTGTCAGGTTAGGTCCACCCCTGTAGGTCGGGTCTGCCCCAGGAAGGTCAAATCTAGCCCTATTAGGGTTGGGTCCGCCCCTCTATAACCTGTACTTGCAAAAAGTCAAAAAACAACAAATGTGAAAGCAAGAGACCCATGTGTGGGTCCCACCGGGTGTGCCAGAAATGTGATAGGTCGAGATTAGGTACTAGAAAATGAACAACAAACAAGAGAATGAAAATAACACTAAAAACAACCTACACCTCAAGATTATCCTAGTTGGATTCAACACAAAATAAAAACAACAAATGAAACCTTTTACCTTGTTTCGAATCGATCCTTTGGTTGGCCCTTCGATTCTTGATGTGTATGCTCCTTGGATGGCACAAGATGCAAGCTAGATGATGATATGATAATGGATACAAATGGGTGCAAGCATGAAAATGGCTAAGTATGGCTCCTAGAAAATTTTTGCAAGAGTTTGGCTACAATGTATGATCTCTCCCTCAAATGAGAGAAAAGAGGGGGTATTTATAGAGATTTTGGAACTCTCTAGGGAAATGGATGGTCAAGATTGAGCCACCAAGATCAAGATGTAGGGCTAAGGTGAGTTGAGAACTCACAAGCCCTCACATCTTGACATGTGGCATGTGATATGGCTTAAAAAGGGTGATGTGGACATGAGGTGGAGTGGTAGTACATGACATGGATGGGGTACATAGTACCTTGGGATTGGGACAAGATCTCCTCATAAAGGAGGTACTTGTCCCCATGTGGGTGAAATGACACATAGGGAATTAAAAATTCCTCAAATATTCTCATGGGGAAGAGAGAAGGAATTTAAAATTCTTTTAAATGCATTGGGGGATTAAATGTGAATTAAAAATTCACATGGAGAATGGAGATGCCTTGTCCAAAAGGAGAAAACATTTAATAGGGTTGACTCAATTAAATGATTAAGGTTGTGCAAGTACTTGATTAGACTAATTAATGACATATTAGAAGAGGGTTATATTTCACATGTGACTTGATGTGACAAGTCAAATATCACATGGAGAAGAGGAAAATGAATTTAATATTCCTTGGAAGGATAATAGGAATTAAAAATTCCTTGAGAGATTGATTAGGCTAGCTAATGAAGGATTAGAGGAAGGTTAGGTGGCTAAGAGAGATTAGAGGCCAACTTGCAAAAGCTGGAGGATCTGACACATCCTAATCAAGGATTAGACATGTGCACATCCCTAATGATGAGATTAAGAAAATAATTAGGATTAGATAATAATGATGGAGGATGTGACATATGAGGAATTAAATAAATGTCATATTTATTTAATTCATTTGATGAAAATGAAGATTAAATAGATAAGGTATTTATTTATTAATTAAATACCTTGGGGATTTGACAAAATTAAGGATATTAATTAAATAATAGTGATATTACTTAATTAATGTGGATAAGGGGATGCTTAGATGAAAGGGGATAAATTTGGATAAATTAAGTGTCCAAATTTAGGTTTCTATAGTTATGATCTTATCCTTAAGCAACTTTTGCAAGATGGAAGAATAAGATTCTACTAGCTTTGTGAACTTTCTTTTGCATCTAAGGCCATTATCATTCATCGTGTCAACTACATTCATAACAACCTTATCTTTTCCTATGATTGATATGATAGATTTTCCTTTTGAATGGGAGTGCGAGGAAGATCCCCAAAATTGAACTACCATTTGATGATATTATCATAATACAACACATAGATGCGCAAAAGAAGGGTACTTCATGAGGGAAACCTTTTCCTTCCAAGGCCTTTGCAGGTTCCCTATAAACACCATCTCAAAATCAGGCAGTGGGTACAAGATCTAAGAAAAGAGCACTTGATATTGCAATATAAAATTAGTTATCTTCTTGTTATCCCCCTGCTTGCATAAGATGAGATTCGAGAAGGCCATCTTCAATCTAATGTTGGCTTGGAAATCTCGGAGAAACTGATTTACAAGTTGGTCAAATGAGAAAATAGATTTGTCAGGCAAGGAATAGTACCACTTGAGTGTTGTATCCTTAAGAGATTGAGGAAATAATTTTTCCATCAACACATCATGATGGAAGAAGTTTGTACACATGGCATTTAAGGAAAACACATGTGTTTGTGGGTCGCCTTTGCCGCCATACTTCTCAAATTTGGGAATATCCATTCTTTGTGGGAAAGGAGTACTAAAGATTGCTATAGACAATGGGCTATGTCAGAAAAATGATTGAAAGATAGGTTGGGAAGATGCCTAGGAAAGGCTTGCTAACTGGTTTTGCATTCAACCCATGTTTTGATGAAGAGCATTCAAAATAGGTTCAGAAGATGACAGAGGACTAGTGGAACCTCTAGAGCCACCACCTCCAGAGTTGCCTCTAGAGCCACTACTATGAATGCCACCAGAGCCACTACCATTGGTAGGGCCTCCATTGGAACCACCTCCACTATCAAAAGTACCACCATGACCTCTACCAAGCTCTCCTCCACTAGTACCACCTCTGCTACCAAAGCCACTACCACCCATTCCATCAAAACCCCCACCGCTAGGGGTAGTAGGAGGGGTGAAAGTGAACCCAAGGGGTGTTTTACTTGCCTTGATAGTGGGGGAATTTTGAGAAGCAAAAGAGACATTGATCAAAGGGCCCATTTTAGCCATGCATATAAAAGTGGTAGGCATGGAAACACCTTCCTGTCTTTCATAGGTATTGAGCACTTCCCCTCGGGTAGTACCCAATCTAGTCTTATACAAACTTGGACATAAGCTTCAATTAGATCGGTAAGGCCGCATAAGAATTCTATGCTTGTTTAATCATTTCCTAACAAATGTCTCACTTCGCTAGTAAGCCTAGTGGCTCTTGCCATGTTTGGTGCTTTCTCCAAATGATTCATAAGGTCTACCAATATGTTATCTAATGCCAAAAGGTTTTGCGTAGGGACATGCACATCCTCATCCTCGTCCATGGATGAAGCTGTAGGGGATGCTGGAGGAGTAGGAATGTGAGAGGTCTCATCTATGAAACCCATATCATTAGTGAATCTCGTAGGAAAACCAATGGTAAACTCATTAGCTAAACCAATGGAGAAAATGGAGGTGAAACTAGAAGTGACCTTTGTCTTCTCCATCGGTGTGTTGTATGCTTCTAACAACTTACCAAGAAGTTGTGGGTTGGGTTGTGATGCTCATAAAAATTCACAACACTTAGGGTTAAGAGAATGACCAAACATAGGGAAAAAGTCTCAATACAAGCGAATGGAAAGACATTGTTCACGTCGGGTTCACCAAAAATGTAAGAGAGGGGGACTAACCACGTCAAGGCTCCAGGTCACAGAGAGCCAAGAATGAAGGGCTACCCTAACTTACCTTAATCTAAATGATGTACTAGGGTGAGGATCATGAAGAGCACTATATAGTACTTATGTTACTCTACAAACCCAAACTTCAGATTTAGGCTAGGAAAGCTATTTTTTGGAGTCAGTACTACACCTCAAACAACTCTCTATCTGAAGACAACAACGTAGTTTTGGGAGGAAAGCTCACGATGTGCTAGTGTCTCCTTGTCACACTAGCATATGTATGGATAGAAAACATAGTGTAGTAAAAAATACCTAAAAACTAATTGATAGCCTAGCTAGTTGATTTTGAAGGGAGAAACAGAATGAGAAAGTATAGAAAATAAAGATGGAGATGATAAAGAAAGTAGGTAAAAGCTAAGGTGATGAAGATGATCTAAAAAAAGTTCCTATTCGCCAACTAGCTCCACGCACATGTTCACCTACACATATTAAAGAGGGGAAAATTGTTGGGGTTGTATAGGGGTGTGCCTCAATCAGACCCCCGTTTTGGTGTTTCCACCTCCATGGATAGCCAAAAAGAAATGAAGTAGAATATGTGATAAAGAAAATGGAAAGAAAGATTGCAATGAATACTACAAAACAATACTATGCTACTCTATCAAATCACAAAGGAGAGGAGTGAAGCATTACCACCTCCACCTAAAAGCTTACCAACCAATAGAGGGAGAATGCAAGGTATGGACTTGGAAAAGTCACCACAACTACATCGATGATGAAGAAAGGTCTCACAAGACTCCAAGCCCACAACTTCTATGGTTGCCTTACACTTGCTATGTGGAGTTGATGGAGTGTTAATGCTGATGCAATGCTCATAATGAAGTGCTTGAATGCTGCTTGAGAGTGTGTAGAAGTGAATGAATTCCTAAAATAGATGAAGTGAATGTGTATAAGATTTCTAGAAGATGAAGTGATTGAATGAATAATGTTTTTGAAGGTGGGATGAGAAGAATCTACCATTTTGGGTCAATTGGTCGAAGAGGGATGTTATGATTAAACCCTAATTGGGTGTGTAATGCCTTTGCCAAATTTAGTCGCATGAATCCATTAGGGACAACATGACGCTGCATGGATGTTTATGCACTACATGTGCATTCTTGATAAATCTTCTCTCACTGACACATGAAAAATGCTAAGTGGATAGAAGGAAGGTGGGTGATGTAGAATTTCACCTTAGGTGAAGCCACAATAGTGGTTTACAATTCAAGTGAGGAAGGAAAACTCACAAAAAATGACCCCAAGGCAAAAAATGTGATTTTGGGGGTTCGTACGAACCTATTGGTTCAGCCGAACCCATAAAGGGTTTTCTCGAACCCCCCTTATCCCTCATCCTCCCCCTTAAACACAAAAAAACCTAAATTTTGGCACTTCAGAGCTCAAGTTGAGGATGAAAATGGAGGAATCTTCACAAACCCAAATAGAATCAAGTAGTCCTCAGAATGAGCTATCCAACAAATATAATTTTAATATGTTTTGGTTTTATTATGTATTTGTTTTTTTAGTTTTATTAAACATTGGTTTTTCATCGAAAATGAAGGCTTTATTCTGCACATGTGGAAAAATAACAGATTATCAATTTTTTTTTGAAAAATATGAGTGCACCAGATATTGAAGTCCTTGATCCAACAAAAAAAAGAATTTTGATATATAGAAAAAATGTTATGTGTTATAGGGTTGTGCTATGTCTGAATTGTAATTGGTTTGACTTCAAAACATGATTAAAGAAAAAATTTCAATAAAATACTATCTAACCAAGTGGAAGCACTAGATATCAGAGTTACAAATCTAAATTCGAAAGAATTAGAATTTTATCTTTCATGGAAAAAAAGTTATGCGTTATACGGTGTGCGTCACTTTTTTAAAATACTATTTTCTAAAAAAAACTAGTTTTCATGGGAGATGGAAAAAGAAGTGCAATCTGATTCCAAAAATTTTGAAAAAAATATTTTTAGAATCTACAGACAAAATGTGATGAGACTCTAGTTTGCATCATCTTCAAATTTCTCACAGTTTAGCCACTATAGGTGTTGAATGTGAAGATTTAGTTAAAATAATAATTTCAGTGTCCAGTTTGGCCAAAAATTGTAAACCAATTTTATGGGATCATCCCCTTTGCATTTGATTTTCCTAGGTGAGGATATGTGAAAGGGAATTTTCTTAAGGGGTACAAATTCGCTCCTATATGTAACTACATCACAACACTAGCTCAACTACATGCTTGATGCTTTATGATCTTGACATGATGATGGATCTCGAATTGCTGCAATAAATGATGAAGAAATCTACCCTTGAATTCTTTAAAGATGCTCTTGAATACTCTTCTAAAGTATTGTAATCACATACTTTCTATTCGGAATGCTCTCTTGAAATTCTTAGGTGAGAATGAGTGAAATAACCTTGTATTTATACATTTTTATGCCAAATTCCTCAAAATTACAACACTACAAGCTAACATCAGATCTAGAAGAATAAAATCCCACCAAGAATTTGAATTCAATTTAGACTTAAGCTGCACAAGACTCATAAACCAATTGTGGTGTATGAATCCTATTAGTCTAGGCTTTGGGACATATTTTTCAAGAAATGCTTAAAGTGATGTGAAATCGAAACCGAGGCCCCAAAAATTAGGTGGGACTCATACACCCAAAGTGGCATGTATGAGTACCAAATCAGTAAATCTGAGCCATATAATCCAAAAACACATGAATTATGATTGGATATTGGTAAATTTCAGGATTATCCTCATAAAGATGTATTAATTAAGGCTTCTAGATGCAAAATTAGGCCAATTAAGGCATAAAGAAGCCCAATTTATTAATAAAATGCTAGATTAGTGTGAAAGTGTAAAGGTACACTTTATAACAGTTTAAATATGACACAACTAGGTCCACTTAGTTTACATGGGCCCAAGACCTAATGTGAATGTGTTAATCACATTACAATACTAGATCAAGACAACATTAAGCTCAATTTAACATTAATCATTCCCAAATCAAGTGTAAAAATGTATATGGATACATTTTTGTACACTACATTTAGCCCCCACTTTAGTGAGAGAAGGAACTTACTTCAAACTCACACTAAAGTAGACATTCAAGAGGGGTCCAAGTGTTCCAATACAGATGACATAGAATGACAAAGATCATGGTGCTGGCCAAGCCTCCAGGATCCAATATCTTATGTCAAATGAATATAAGCACAAAGGGACAGACACAAGTTGTACAATATGCAACATCAAGGTACACAAACATACAATGTCAAAGTCCTAAAGAAAGAAAAGAGAAAACAAAAACAAAAACCAAATAAAAAGGGTGGATCAAGCATCAACCATTTGTCCAACACGATGTGGATCAGTTCTAAGCTATTTGTCCAAAACACACACTCACTTTGAGGCGATAGAGCTTCAGGCTGTCTATTGGATGAGTATCCAAAAAGGTGAGACACATACTCATGCGGCTAATATGCACTCACATAGATAAGCAAGTGGCCATGGGAAAGTCACGCCTAAGTTTGGCTTCCCGTACAACCAAACCAAAGCTATACCTCATGATAATTTTGATAAGGCACCACACAAAAAAAAAATTCAAGCTTTGTGATGCAAGAAAAGCTTCGTATGCTTGATACTCATGAAAAAACAAGATGGCACCACAAGCAAGCAAAGTGTGTTATGCAAGGTGGCCATATAACAGAAAATATAAATGCAAAAATAGTGCAAGGTTCGTTCAAAGGAGTTTTTCTTAGTTTATGTAAGGTCTATTATTAGGAAATGTTGTGCCTAATGTCTCCAAGAGAGGACATATCAAAGAAATATCATGCTCTCAGAGGAAATCAAACCCAATGATACCACCAAGAAAAGGATGCATCACAAGAATAAAGCAAACCACACAATGAAATATGAGTTCCTTCGAGGAAACCCTAGAGATCTCAATCCAAGGATGTAAAGGGAAACAAGATATACAATAGGGATGTCAAAAGGTTTTATTAGTGACTAAAAAGTGGGTTCACCACCAAGATAGGGCTTGGAAAGACAAAAAATGTAAATAACATACAAAGTACCATGCAAAACCTAACTAAATGACATAGAATATGAAACTAAAAATCATGATAACAAACTAAGAATGAATAGAGGTGCACCTGGAAGAATGATGACGTCAAAAAAATCTCTAAATAGCCTAAAACTCTATTGTTTGTTGCCCACTGGGACTCATACACTAGTCTGGGTGATTTAGTACTAGACTAGGGTTTCTGTGTCAAAATTGGAATCTCATAGTGGTTGATCTTAATTCAGTGAAATATGGAAAATGTGTTGTATTGGGACTCATACATCACAAGTGACGTATCAGTCCCACTCTACTTTTCTAGAGGGTCAAGAACTGAATCTTCTCTCCTATCTTTTCTCTTCCTTCCAAGCTTTGTTTTAGGGTCTGAAACTCTAAATTATGACTTATAGGTGACTTTCTATGATTTTGCAAGAAAGGTGACAACTTGACAACTTTCCTCAATCTTTCCACTCAATCGTCAAAGGATCTTCAAGCTCCAAGACACCTAGATCTACAATCATACATGTAGAGAGAGAAAAAAACTTGTTGATTGTTAGGAAATAGGGGTTTGCCTTGGACAAACCCCATTTATGTAATTAAACCTTGTGACGAAACAATGAAATATGAACATGAAACATAAAACATGAATCATGAACAATAATAACTTAAATGATGTCTTGAGGTATAAATCAACAATACAACATGAAGTGGTCTTGTAGAATTTAGATCTTGATCTTGAATTGGATATGAAACAATGCTTGCAAATGGATCTTCAATGCTACATCACAACACTAGCTCAACAACATGTTTGATGCATTATGACCTTGACATGATGATGGATCTTGAATCGTTGCAACAAATGATGAAGAAATCTACCTTCGAATGCTTCAAAGATGCTCTTGAATGTCCTTGAATACTCTTGTGGAGTCTTGTAATCACAAAGTTGCTATTAGGAATTCTCTCTTGAAAGTCTTAGGTGAAAATGAGTGAAATAACCTTATATTTATACTTGTTTATGCCAAATTCCTCTAAATTACAATAAGTTACAAGCTGACATTAGATCTAGGAGAATAAAATCCCACCAATAATTAGAATTTAATTTAGATTTAAGTCACATGGACTCATATGCCAGTTGTGGCATGAGTCCCATTAAGCTAGGCTTTTAGACACATTTTTCAATAAATGCTTAGAATGATGTGAAATCAGGATCGGGGCCTGAAAAGTTAGGTGGGACTCGTATGCCCAAGGTGGTGTATGAGTCCTAGATCACCAAATCTAGGCCATACAATCCAAAAACACATGAATTGTGATTGGATATTGGTAAATGTTAGGATTATTCTCAAAAAGATACATTAATTAAGGCTTCTGGATGGAAAATTAGGCCAATTAAGGCATAAAGAAGCCCAATTTATTAATAAAACCCTAGGATTAGTGTGAAAGTGTAAAGGTACACTTTACAACACTTTAAATAAGGTACAACTAGGTCAACTTAGTTTACAAGGGCCCAAGACCTAATGTGAATGTGTTAAACACATTACACCACTAAATCAAGGCAACATTAAACTTAATTTAACAAGGAGGGCTCAAACAAGTGTGAAAATGTAGAGGGATACATTTTTCTACACTACATCTACATACACACCCCAACTTTTTGCTTGGAAAAGTTAGTGACCCCTATGTTTTCCTTCGTTCTGTTGTTGGTGTTGTGTTTTCCTTTGTTGTTTTCGCCTTCACTATTCTCTTTTCCCTTTGTGATTGTTTCAGTCTTCATCTCTCATTTTTCATTTCCTATTTTTTGGTCTTGTCTTGAAGTTGTTTGCAACCCCATGACCCTGCTCTGTTTCCCTATTGTCTTTGTTGAGTTTCGAGTCTTGAATCGAACTTTGAAACTTTTGTGAAGGTCTAGGTCCGATTTGGTTTCCCAACCCCGCTCTATGGTCTTGTTCAAGACTTGGGTTCCATAATGGATTCTGCACCTTGTACTCCAAGTCCTAGTCCGTTTTTGGTTCCTGGTCCTAACTCATTTGTGTTTTAGTCCCAGGGGCTTTCATTTCCCGAGACCATTTTTGGTTTCCTTATTGCAATCAGAACTCTGAATCGGACTTTGACTTAGTCCAAGTGTTGTTTGAGTTCTCAATCTCGACCTTTGTCTTCTTGTTGAGATCAGGATTTCAAACTGGATTTGGACTTTCTTTTGAAAGTTCAAGTCTAGTTCAGATCCCCAACCCCAATTCGTCTTTTCTCCGTCTTTATCCTAATTGTGTTTCCCCTTCGTCTTTGTCTTTCGTGGTTCTATTTTCAGTTTTCATTGGTCTTTGTGTTGTCCTATTTTAGAATCCTGAAAATCCAAAAAAATTAAAAAATAAAAAAAATAAAAAAATAAAAACACAAAAATAAAAATGTTAAAATAATTTTAAAAAATTAGAAAATTGAAAAAATAAATAAATTTTAAAATAAATTAAAACAAGATAAATAAATTTAATATCTAAATAGAAAAGGGGTTTATATTTTTGAAATAAAATAAGGCAATAAATAAATATTTTAAATTTAAAATTAAAAGAAATGGCAAATTGATTCATGCAAATTCTCTAGTAAACATACACACGAATTGTCTCGCGGTATACTTACAAAGGCGATGATTGCACGGTCTGCCTGCTATGGATTTTGTTGAAAGGCGTTAAGAACCTTCAAGAAAATGCAATTCATAGTGTAAATCCCACGACCAACAACTTATGTCAGTGTTCTTATCACGCCAAAATGGGAGCTTCAAGCGAGGTCTGAGCATCAATCAAAACATAGAGTGGAGACAAAGCACGTGAATTGTTAGATAAAATTCCTCTATGGAGATGCGATGAGTGCAGGATATTCACAAATGGTTTATTTAAAATGCTTTAACAATTCTCAAGAAAATGTAATGAGTAGAATTGAATGCCCAAATAGTTGCGAGCTCTTGTGGCAATCTATGAAATGAAGTCAAGGGTTTCAAAATGGAGCAACAACTACCCTCGTAAAACATGCTTGCGAAATGGGAAAGAAGAGAAGGCACATAAAATTTTGATAAAATTTTGAAGGGAATGTAATCCAATGATGTCACAATGTTTGCAGGATTCACATAAAATAGAATTGATTAGAGGGCATGAGATTACTGTTTGATCGAATGTCTAAGAGCAACAGGGGTTCAGAAATGCAATTGTTGAAATTTATGCACAGAATGAATTGGTGAAACACCTCAAGAGAAACTTCCAAGCTAATGCAATTAGCAGAGGTTAAGTCAATTCTTTTCTATCTTTACCAAACTGGCGAGCCAAAGTGGAAGCCTATAGAAAACTGATCTTGTAATGGGACCCTACCTTGGATTGTACCAAAATGCAAATAATGGAGCCTCTCCTATTTGTCATTGTATCAAGATTTCACTCTGCCCCTTGGCATAATACAAAGTTAGTGCTAAGGATTTAATTGCAGGAAGAGCATTATTGGAACATGTTCGCATTTCGAAGGATTGCTCAACAGTGGACATTTGTAATCCTGCCCAAAGAATGCTTGCTTCTAGCCCTATTTCCAAAATTAAATTATGTCACTTGTTGAAGGATTTGTTTCTTAACTTGTCATTGGCTGTGTATATTTCGTTTGTGGAGGAAACCCTTATATGATTGTTTCTATAATTTCTCAATTGGGTTGAGGATAGAATGGTGTGATGACAAGTTCTACAAATTTTACCAACCTCTTCCCTGCCCGTGTTAAAATAGGAACTTTAGAATGGAGAATAGCCTGTTACTAAAGCATAAAAGATTGAAGGTTTTTGTCACAAGTTGTAATGGTTTTGGTAATTATGGATTAATTAATTCAATGGATTAATAATGAAATTCATCAATTCACTAGAATTAATTGATTCATGTTTTTTAATTTATTGATTTTTTAAATAAATTATGACTTAATTTTAATTTTAATTTATGAATAACCTCAATAAAAAAAATCATGTCAATAGATGATTCCATTTGACAGTGTATCCTCCTTAATTAAAAGGGTTTAAACAAAGAGTCTACTCTTGTCAATACTATAAATTTGTATTAGGAGTGTAATGCAACTTAGTCAAGTATTAACTCTAACTTTCTAGGTATTTCCCACCTACGTTCTAAACATATAGAATTCTATAAACTCAAGTGATTTGGATTAAGCACAAAAGCGAGTTCTAACCTTGATACATCCTAATATTAGGATACAGTCATCGACCAATGACTAGTCTGATTATATAGGTTTACTCTAACCCTATATGTTCTAGTCAAGACCAATCAAACAACTCAACCAAGTAGGCTATTCCCAACCATAGGTTTTAATGAGTAGTCAAGTATAATTTCTAAACTAGTAGGTACAACTCTACCCAAGATCTTAATTCAAGTATGATCAAGTGATCATGCAAGTACAAATTAGCAATGACTCATCCCATCATTTCTACCAAACTGTTGATGTGCAACTAACACCATAAGCTAGTAGTATCAAGCTACTTTGTGACATTGATATGCTTCCTATTATGAATAACCCTTAAACTATTCTTGTTTAATCATATCTAGTATCTTAATACTAATGACAAACAACCTCTCCTATTATGGAGTAATTACAAGAACTTTCATAGAAAAGCATAAACAACTTCCTTTTCCTTTCCAAAGAAAATGCTATAATTCCATAATGCAAATAATCTCAAATAGATCAAATAAAGCATTCAAAACTCAATCTTTTATAAACAAAGACAAATAAACGAAGATTATATCCTCATGCCTATAATACGCTTATCCAATTGGCTGATTGTTACACAGCTTTCCAGTAACAACTAGCTTTGCTTTGACCTCACAAGCAATGCCTCAATAAAACCTCTCTCACAAGTGAATAATATGCTTCTCACAAATTGATATTATGCTCTCACAAAATACTCAATACTCTCTCAAAATACAACAGAATGCACTTGCAGAATAATGTAGATTAGAAGTGTGTAATAGAATGGAATAGAATGCCTCCAAATGATAGAACATGCTTCTCTATTTATATAGAAAAAAAGAGACTTCACAGCCTACAAAAAAGGTACGTAAATTGATGGCAATCTCCATGCTAATTAGCTCACTTCACTTAGAAAAAAGGTGGAAACAATCAAAGAGTTTACTCAGCACAAGAAGCTACAAGTCAACCTCTATGTTTTGACAACAACTTAAGATTATTTCAATCTACACATGATCAAATGGTGACAGTCGATTTGTTTCCAAAATGGACTTCTACAACATTTAGAACTCCATAATATGGTGCCAAGCAAGCATCCTTCTCCCTATTATTTTAGTGTGGATTTACTCATTGAATTAGTCTACATTCAAAATACAACACATGTATAAGGTTGACTAAGTCTAAGCTTAGCAGAAAATAGAGGAATGAAGAGTCACTCAAGCGCACAAATATGCTTTGACCAATTTTCTTTTCCTTTATGTAACTTTTCCTATTATCATGCATTTGAATCGCTTTGTATAGCAGACTAAATGATTAATACTTTCATTGCATAATGTCATCATGGTTTACACACTTCATTGAACAAGTAATATGCTACTTTAAAATAGCAATATATTTGTATTACATTGACCAAGGCTTATATCCCAAAGAATTGACCAAGTATAAGGTATTTAAACCATACATTATTATCTTACATGCATGCTATATAAATTTCACTATGTATTAGCATATATGTTGTGTGGGCGTTGGTCTATCAAGGGCACCATACAATTCTAAATTGACCTTTATATATTGGCCTCTAATACTTGAATTTAATATATTCCATATATATAACATATAATATATATCCATATATTATATTCTATATATATATTTACAACCATATATAATATATATAATAATTTTTCCAAAGCATCATTTGATAATTGAATACATGATATATTGATACATATGCATGATGTAATGATTTTGTGTGTGTGTGTTCAATTATATATATATTTATACATACATACATACATATATATATATATATATATATATATATACATACATATGTATGCATGCATGTATGTATGTATATATATATATGTATGTATCATTACTTTCATATATACATAAGATAATAATATAATATCGACTTCATATATATACATACTCCTCTATGCTCATGTATACATGTATTTATGTATTTATCTTATATATATATACATTGATCACACCATCAAGCACATACACAATTACCATATTATTTATAGGAGGTATACGTGCAATGCATGTATACACATTCCCTATTTATTCACCTCACCAATACAAGTAGAGTATATAAGGAAGAACTTATAAACTCCAAACATATAAACATCATCCAAGAATGCACTCAACAATAATCAATACCTTTACAAATGCAAACACATCATGCTAAAGATGACTTACCAATTCCCAACACTGTGTCTAGACTCAATCATTCTACTGTGAGTATGTGTAAGCTCTAATAGATTTCATTTAGGGTTATGCAACCAATCACTTCTCCTAAGTGATACTTCCCCTCCTCCAGGAGGATTGAACCTATCCTTGCAACCAACTTAGCACATATGCAATTGGTAGTTAGAAATTCACAATAAATTGATATGCATCATAAAACTTAAGCATATACATATAGCAATACATGTTCATCATCAATTTAAACATAATTACTCTTTCAAGGTAATAATAACTTAATACCTATTTTAGTATTCCATTTATTAACAAACATATCAAAACCATGATTGCATTTACCATCCTATTTACTTAATACCTATTTTAGTATTCCATTTATTAACAAACATATCAAAACCATGATTGCATTTACCATCCTATTTACCTATGAAGGTAAAAATAAATCAGTAATAACAAGACGGGGTGTGACATTGTATGATAGGATTCTAACACATGGTAGTGGATAACTTGGGGTCATACCTTCTATTTTGGGTTTCACCTTCTTATTCATGTGTGAATTATTTTTTGGTTGTTAATATTATCTATGACCAAATGTTATTCCCTTGATTAGCTATCAACGAGATTTAGAGTAGATCCTATTTGGCCATTAAAAATTCTTTCTATATTTCTTAGATTGCATGGAATTCCTAGACGAGTTGTTACAATAGTTGGGCCTACATTATAATCTATTTGAGATTCTTTATCTAAATGGGATTTTATTCATGATTAATTTCCATCCCCATGGCTGCATGCTCTTTATTTTTTAATGCCTCAATATTATGATAAAATATTAATAGATAAAAAATAGATACTTCTTCATGATCAAGATATAACATTTATATGTTGCATTGCATGCTACTGCACACACAAATTATTGTGATAAACATAATGACAGAAAAGATGAAATCACCATTACTCAAATAAGAGTGCCACAAGTAGAATAATTTACTAATCATGCAATAAAGTCACCATATAATCATACAAGAGAATGGGTCTTCATCTAAAATGAGGATTGGAAACAAGTCCACAATCTCATTCTCTTGTGAACACATGGAGTAGGTTGGGGATGAGGATGATGATAAAAAAATATCTCCAATCTATTCCATGAATACTTAGATGACACACAACATAAGAGTGAAACCTACAAAATAGGTTTATTAACTAGGAGGTTCAAGCCCTCAACCAATTGACATGAAAAATAAATAATTTCATGCAAAAATATCCTCCACAATGCAAAATAGAAAAAATCTACAGTAGGAATTCTATCAATGAAATGTATGTTTGGGAAGACTCGACATACCAAGGGGAACATTTTTTGTATAAAAAATTCTTTGGGAAATGTTAAGAAACACTCACTCTGCAATACTACAGAGATGTCGAAGTAGTTTAGAGGACTATAATTCCTTAAGACAACTCCTATGCACTAGATGGACTATAACACATCCCTATAGTGTCCTAAAATGGTGATAGAATCCCAATTTTGTGTTGTCATCCTTTCATAGTCCTTTATTTATTTATCTTAAAGAAACCTACTTAGAACTTTGACCAAGAATTCTCAAAAAAGTCTACTAACAAGGAAAACCTCTCTAGGCCACCCACAAATTTAAATAAGTTTGAAAAAGATCGAGGAGATCATTCGAAGAACTTTAACTTGTAAATATATGAGAAATATACAAGATTGAAACATTCTCCAATATGAGAGTAGATTACCAAGTTGAACATTCCCAAGACATGATATAATTCCAAAAATACCTAACCAACACACTTTAACTTGCATGGGCACAACCACATACAAAGGAGATGGTGGATAGGTAAGGGATAAAATACACCCTCCACAACCATTAAAAACCAACTCAAGATGATTTGGCACACCAATTGAACATCATTAACCATATACATTAAGTACTTATCCAATTTACAAAATTATGAAATAAGATATTTTCTCCATAACCATATAGTCAAATATGATGAAAGCATTAAAAAATAGTATGCTTATTTGACATCATTGTTAGCATGTGCAAAAATCAATAATAAGATCCTCACCACCTATATGGATGGAATGAAATCCAACAATAATGCATCCATACAAACCATTTAGAAAGTTAAATAACTTGAAGTTAACATAGTCAATTATGACGATTTAAAGATTCTAAACATACTAACACCCTCACAAAATGAGGTCTAAAAATACAAGATGATATCAATTATTTATTATATTTAAAGTGTCTCATCCTAAATGTGGATGGATCATAAATTATATAATAATACATAGGAAATATCATAATAATATTATTACAATGGTCTCAAGTACCTATTTTATAATGTTTACACTTTACAATAATGAGAGCTATATAAGTGCATAAAATACCATGAGAGTCCATCATGCTCTTTGAAAATAATCCTACAAGTTCACCAATCCCCAATAGTGGTTTAACATCACCCAACCATGTGATACACTTAGGCCCACCCCATTGTCCTAGGAGATGGTGAATTGGGTACATGCATACTCACTCCAAACACTAGAACATGGTAATGTTCACACACGTCATAAAATACATACAATATATCACACTTGGAAAATGCGCTAATCAATGAATAATATCAAAGGCAACATACACACCAATCACTTCATATAAGATTATACCTATCTAAAAGAAATCTAATATATTGTAACTAAATTCCAATCATGATATTTGTACATAAGGGCTCTCACACCTTCAATGTATACAAAAAACACAACGATATTGTCACGACCCTTAATCTATTCTTAATATGAATGTGGTTGTTGCACTCATTTTTATTTATGATTGATTAATCTGTATGCATCCATGCTAGTTAGTGTCCTAAGTTGTGTATTTATTGATAAAACGATGTTGGTATAATAAAATTACCTTAAATTAGATTTATTTTGAGAATGGTTATAAAATTAATGGTTTGGTCTCCTTTGTGGAAATATGTTGGCATCTTTCTAATCAAATCACAAGTGTTCATATTATTAGATCAACTATAGTATTACAAGAATTACTCTAGCTTCCTTATTCCTTCTTCAAATAAGTTAATCTTTAAAATTTATGACTTCAAACCTTTGTGAAAATATGGCATTACACAGAAAGTTTAAAATTATTATTTCAAGTCTATTCTATTTTAGACTAAAATATGAAACATGTGATTTTGTTAGAATGAAATGCTTTATAAATAACTTACCAAAATTATAATTTATCAACTAAATACGAAATATCAGAATGTACATTTGAATAAGATAATTATGAAAATCCCATGATATTACATCATATTTATGATAACACACCAATTATTTCAAATATACCATGGTCATAGTCAAAATCAGATCTGTCAAAATTCTATATAAAATTAATATGCATTGAATTCTTACAACTGACCATCATAACGAATTCTAAGTTTGGAAAGATGCTTGATGGTGAAGAGGGAGGCATGATAAATGCACACATTTCTTGTGCTTTTAAGTATGGAGGAAGAAGTGCAGAAAAAGGAAGGAAATAATAGAGAGGCAGAAAAACGTGTGAATCTATTAGTGAACAGCAAAAACACTCAAGGAAGTTCAAAAAGGTAACATTTGTTGATTTTTTATGTACTTGATTATGTATTTTGGAAGGGGAATGATAGTTGGAGGAATATATGTTGTTTTAAAATTTCTGATGAAGCTTTTCAGTGACTATATTGATTAATAGTGACCTGCACATATGTTTTAATTTTTTTTTCATGATGTAGAGGTATTTACAGTTTATTTATTTGAATTATGAATGAATTTCAACTTGCATAAATGCCTTCTGTATTCCTCACAATCTGCAAATGTTTCCAGATTTAATATGTGGATGAAATTCAATTTGAATTAATGTCATCAGCATTCTTCACGCCATTTCGCACAGGCAGCAAGGATGTTAACGAGCATCGTAGGCTTGACTCTACACCTACAAATAACATTTACTCGAATGTTTCAAAGACGTTTCTAACATATCCTGAACCATTTTAGGCCGTGCGACCACATCTCTCTTCTGCATTCTGTCAAACAGTTCCGGCTTACTTTAATCATGTCTATTATCTGCACCTTATGGTGCTTCTTTCAGACTACTTTGTCCAAATATTTTCATATATACCTGTGCTTCCCAAATTTACTTTTATCGCCTTCATTATGATGAATTTTACCTTGAGTTGCTCAGCTGAATAGTTGCATAGTTAAGTATGTGCATATGATATTAAGCCTAGCTTTTAAAAGAAAGTGTTTTTTTTTAATTTATTTTTAAAAAATTAATAATTTTAATTAATGTTAATTGATATTGTATTTTGTGGTTTATTTATTCAATTTTTAGTTCATGTCATGGATATGTAGAGGAGGGGCACATTTTAACTAGTGATTAAATGTTTTAATTTCAACCAATCAAAATTCACAATTTCCATTTCATATAGTCTACTTTAATGTTTTAGTTTTTGTATATGAGCATTTTTTATGTCAAGTAAACAAGAAATTGTTTTTCCTCCATTGTGATTGGTCATATTTGTAGGTGTAAAAAATGTTGGAGGTTCAATTGCATAATAAGACTCTTTCTAATGACATGTTTGCTAACTTATTTCAATTATTTTTAGGCATAATTTGAAGTAAGATTTGTTTCTTCTTTTTAAATTCCAAACTTCAATACAACAAACCTACCTATTATGTATTTACTTTGTTACTAATTTACCTCTTCAACCATCTTTTTTTGATTTAACATATATTTCTACCCTATTCATTTTATGAAGGAGAAGATTAAACATTTTTTTTTTGTTTTTAAATGTCATGATTCTCAAAGTTTATCAAAAGAGTATATATATTCACTTGTTTAATAAAGATATAAAAGAGTTTAGAGTTGTTTATTTAAAAACATAATATTTTATAGTTGCAAATATTAAAAACAAAATTGAAACTTAAAATAAAAAGATATTGTAAAAATAAATTAAATTTAAGGAATGAATAGAGTTTTAGAAGTTGGCAATAATAAATATTATTTTATATATTATATTATAGTTAACTATATTATATTATAATTTATTATTTAATATATTATAGTATAAACTACAATATAATAATATTATATGTAAATTCTTAATGATTTAATATATCATATTTTTAATAATTATAATTATAATTATATATATATATATATATTATATAATATAATTATTAATATGCATGCAATAATATTTTGATAGAAAAACATGAAAAATATTAGAATTTAAGTTTTATTTTACTTTGTATTTTTGTTATATTTAAAAAAAAATTAAAATTAAAATTAATTATAATTTGTTTATAATTTTCTAAAATAATTATAATTACAAATTATGCTTACATTATGTATATTATTACAATTTTAATTATATAAATTAAATTATTATTATAATTAAATATTTAATAAAATATAATACATTTATTAAAATTATAATTACGTTTAATATTACAATTACAATTTAATTACAAATAAGAAATAAAATTTTAATTGAATCAAATGAAAATTGATTCTATTAACCTACGAAATATTCTCATGTTTAAACTATGGTTTCCCTTAGCGTCAACTTTTCTTAATCGTTATCAAGACCATTTGTTATAACCAAATATGGTTTGTATTAGGAATTTTTTGCAAAAAATAGAGCTAGGTAAGGAACTCGGAAAGAACTATTCTCTAACGTAAGGGTGGATAATATTTAAAGCAATATTTTTATAAAACTGGAAATGGAATCTATAAAAAGTAGATTTTAATTTTAAATTTTCAAAAATTAAAATTTATCCACAAAATTTGTTTTAATTATGTTGAAAGGTGTTATACAGTGAAAGCATTCAAGGAATATTTTCCGTAAAGTTTTTGAAGCTACATTGAAAATGACAGGCAGGTGGAAGTCATGTGCTGCTTTTTTTCCAAATAAAAATAAAAATAATGATTTTTTTTCCAAATATTTATTTTTTGTACATCTATATTTTGCGTTCACCTAAATAAAATGGTTATTGGTAACCACTGCATTCTTCGGTAACTATTTTTCATAACTTACATATTGGATATCAACTGTGCTTTAAATCACCAGTTTGCAAAGTTGTTGTAGAGGAACGCACACCTTGTAAATGAGCATGCACGGGGGATGTTGATTCAGGTATGAAAAATTTTGAACTATTTTGCATGTATGATCCTTTATTAGATGTTCATGCCCATTCCAAAGTTTCTATTTCTAATCAGATAGGGAGGATGCTAGCAAACAACCTGCAATTTTCCTTTATACCAGCCAATTGTATCTATGTGTGGTTTTAAAGCCTTTTAAATATAAATTCATTTTCGTCCATGTACAATAATAGAACGTTGGCCTTTGTATTGTACTGTAACATGCATTAGAGATATCGTTAAACCTGAATCAGAGTAGAATAACACCTCCTGTGATATAATATAGATTCTACATGCAAGTAATGTAGCAAAGAAGAAACTTTAAAAAGCCTAGAAATTTAAAATAGGATGACATTTTTAAATAAATGATTAAACATTCAGAAAAACATATAGGGGATATCACCTTTAATTTCTAGTGGATGGAAGGATCGAATATCAGTTGCCCTATTTATTTAGTTTCCTATGAGAAGGAAATATGGGCTTCAGTGGAGCTTTGTGGATGACAATCATAAGCGGCTCCACAGACCTTTCACTTTTTCACAGTTGCTATTTGAAACTATAAAGAGTTGGGCATCTACTGAACTAAGATCACATCTTTATCTGCAACTTTCATTTCTGGTCACATCTAAGGTGATGGTGATAATTTTAAATGATTGTTCAACATTTATCAAACAAAGAATAGAAATACCCTCCCCTCCCAAATGTTTCCATCTAGACCATTTCAATAGATTGCTGTTTTGAAATGGTATGCAAAATTAGTTAAATTGAGATAAACTAGTCAAAACATATAGTTGCAACATTTAAAATTTGTCTCAATCAAGAATCTTTGTTCCTCATCTGTATTTGGAAGGAAACTCTTCACATTCTCAAATAATTTTCAAAATGCTGCTCATGGTTCAATGTTTATGCCCTTTGAAATGGGTTGTCTCAGGCCACCACTTTATTTATAGCTCTATTTATATATCTTTAACTTATTTACTATAATATTGCATACATGTTCAACACTGCAAAAAATATTTTACCTGAAAACAATTTATCAAATCACAAATGTTATTAAACATAACATAAAACTATACAATGTCATTTGATATGACAATGTCATTTATGTTTAATCTATTTTTTAATTATTTTCTGACTTGGTTGTAGTTAAGTAAGTAGATCAAGAAAGGAGGCAAAGTATGGATGATTACCTCAGCAATGGATTTGAATGAAACTTCATTGTTTGGAAGGCTATTCATGATTTGGGTCCTTTTCAAAATGATAAAGATTATATTAATCTACATCAAGTAGTTGATAAGTTGTAGCTTTGAGAACAGGTCCCAGGTTCAAATTGGGAAAAGAATCTTTCTCACTTTTCAAGTGGGAAGTATGTGATGATTATAGTCAACTGAAATTCCTAGCCCTGTATCAGATTCACCTAATCATTTTACTATTTTCTTATGAAAAATAACAAACTCCAATTTGGTATTATTTGTCTTTCAATAATTATAATTACGCCTCTTTCAATAATTATAATTACACCACTCTTTTAGTGTTTTTGGTGCTGTGTTGCTTTTTATCTGAAGGATTCTACCTATTTGTAATTTGGTTTTCATTTGATGAAGTATAAGCTATTTTTGTTTTCATTTTTTATTTAAGATTTATAAATCTAGTTTTCTATGATATCTAGCCTATATAGTGTTTTAGAAATGCACGAGATGTAAAAAGTTGTAAAAAGAGGCATATTATGGAATTTGTTTATAGGGACTGAACAGTTTCATATGGATATCAAAGATAGATTTATCTAGACAAGCATCATCATAAATACATGAAAACTATTTTAAAATTCCTTCAATGGTATTGAATAGTGAATAAATAATAAAATTAGATATGAACTTAAAGGTTGTTTTGAATCTTATTTATTTTTTTCATTCTTGTATGCCATATTCATTAAAAACTCTATGAACAAAAATCTATTTTTTTCGTTCATGCATTATTTTAGGGTTGCTATTTATATTCTTGATCTTGAGCATTCTACCATTACTAAGAGATTTAATGATATTCTTATTTTGTTATTGTCTCTCCCTTACTAAATTATAATATCTCCTCTTTTATATGAGAAAACAATTTTAGTTTTAATATCATTCAATTTCTTTGATCTCTAAAGTGGTGGTTTAGGTATAGATTTCTCATTTGGATGCTTCAAATTTATTTTTTCTTATGAACTACTTTATCATTGTTCTTAACTTTTTTATATAAATTACAATTATCAAATTTAATCATTGAATTAAGATAAACAATTTGGTGAATAGGGATAGAGTTTAAAAATTATTTGTCATAGATATTTTGAATTAAAAGGATATAAAGTTTAAAAATTCAATAGTGAGAGTTGAGAGTAAGAAATTTTCTTGAAAGTTTAAATTGATTGTTTTATACAAATATGCCGAAGTTATAGATTATAAGCTATTCATTTTAATTATTTGTATGAAATTGATAATCTTAATAATATTACAAATTTTTAGAATATTTTGTAAATAGTCAAATTACTAACATTATAAAATATAATTTAAATTAACTATAAATAGTATTGAGTTTGAATTTTCTATATCTCTCATATATCAACATGGGTAAATTTGAAAAATATTTTAAATGATAGAAATTTAAAACAATATTAATGTTTATATAGAAGATTATTTTTATTAAAGTAATAAAATATAAAATAATGATTAAAATAAATGTATAATATATAATCTTCAGTTATTCAATTTGAATCAAATTAATTAGAAATTTTATAGAGTTGAGCATATCTTTTATATAAAAAAATATAGAAATTTGAAAATTTATTTAAATTATATAGCTAAAAATAAAAAATATAATGATTTTTTAAATAATTTTTCTTTTAATAGTGTTCAATATTAGGGTTAGGATTCAATTAAGGTTATGGTTATGGTTCAAAAAAGGTTAGGGATACAATTAGGGTTCTAAGATAAAACTTAGGCTTTTGATTAGGGTTAGGGTTGAGATTACGATTAGGATTACAGTTCAATTATGGCTAGAATTAGGATACAATTAAGATTAAAATTCTATTAGGACAAGAGTTAAATTAGGGTTAGGGTATAATTAAGGTTATAGTTCAATTACCTAGGGTTAGGGTTAGAGTAGAGTTAGGTTAGGGTAATGGAGCTCATTTAGAGGGAGGGATATAGATAGAAAGAGGGAGAGATGGAGGGGGGAAGAGTGTGAGAGGGGGGGGTAAGGAGATAGAGGAAAAAATAGTGGGACTTAAAGAACAAAGACAAAGGACTTGAGAAAGAAAAGGATATACAAAGAGGGGAGAGGTAGAGAGAGAGATAATTTGTCAATATTATAGTCACAACTTCGATAGTAGACATGTATACAAAAAGTGGAAGCATTAACAAGGCACATGAACTATTTAACATAATACCTAAAGTTTTGAAGATGTCATCTCATGGATTGTAATGATTGCAGGATATGTACAACCTTCCCACATCTACATAGACTTTTAACAGCAGACGATAAGTCACAATTTTTTTAGGATCCAAGTAAAAAGTAGCATCATTGTAAATACTCTAAAACCTATTTCCATATGTGATTTGTAAGGGCCAAGAAAAAAAATCCACACAAACATCACATGTTTAATTGGAATCTTAATCATAATTTTTAGGGTGTTCTTGATGTAATTAGCATAGGCAAGAACCTCAACCATACACACAATGATCAATTTTAAGTGTAATGCAATAAGGGTTACTTGTCTTATTGAAATATATAAATGCTCATCCACTAAACTTGAATGGCTACATACACAAAGAAAAAAAGCAAAGCTTAAATTGTTATGATATGTTTGAGAGTGCCTCATTATTTCAAATATTATGAGAACATCCTTGCAAAATCCATTTTATGCATATCCTGCAAATGACACCACATTTCTTTAATGCACTTTTTTAAAAATTTAACAAGCCTCATCTATACTTTACATTTTCCATACATGTCTATCAAAGCATTTCCAACTAAATTATTTGAAAAAATTCCCCCTTCCATCAAATCTATACCATGTTTCAAAAATCCCATTTTGGGATAGGCTGAGAGAAAGTTGGCTTTACAACTACCAATTTGATTTTCTTGAAAGTTTCTAAATATTTTTCAACAAATCCATTTTGTTTGTGTCCTGCAATCATAACATTCAATGTGACCAAATTTATTTTGAGGCACATTGTCAAATAGTTTGTGTGCCTTGTCTATGCTTGCACATTTTGCACACATGTTTACCACTCTGGTTGTAACTACATCTTTCCAAATTCCTCTATCCTTTAGATGCTTTGATGGATGTCCATACCCTATTCCAAAGCTCCCATTCAGTACAAGCTACAAGGATGTTGGAAAAGGTTGTAGAGTGTGCCTATAAGCCCAGTAGCTGCATATGCCTAAAAGTTTCTAAAGCCTTTTCAACAAATCCATTTTGTGAATATCGTGCAATCAAGGCATTCCATGAGAACTCATTTCTTTAAGGCATTAACTCAAATAGTTTGTATGCCTTGTTTTTCCATCAATATTTTTCATAGATGTCTACCAGGGAAGTTGTGAATACATTACCTTATGAAACCCCTCTATCTTTTATCTTATGAATGATGTGCATAGCCTGTTCCAAAGCTCCCATTTTAGCATAGGCGAGGATTTTGGCAATGGTTGAGGACTCTAGCTTTACACCTACCAATTGCATTTGTTTGAAAGATTCTAAAACCTTTTCAACATACCCATTTTTTGCATTTTCTATTTTTTTTGCATTCAATGAAACAATGCAACAAGCTCTGGAAACCCATGTCTTCTTATCTTGTAGTAGCTAACTTCTATAGTGTGGGAATTTAAGTTGTGCGTGGGTGGGTGAGTGACACCATTAAGCGGCCAAAAAATAGTGCAAAAATTAATAAGATCAATGATGCACTTGTTTGCAATCATTGGCCAGGTGTTGTGGAAAGAGGTCAACCATTGATTGTTGATCTCTCTCAAATTGGATATGCCTTCGATGTAAAATATATAGGAATATATGTGGACACAAGTGTAATAGAAAGCTAATTATAGTAAATATATGATAATGAGAACGTATGGATAAAGAGAAATATATAGGAATTATGTGTGGACACGAGTGTACTAGAAAGCTAATTATAGTAAATATATGATAATGAGAATGTATGGATAAAGTAGAGTTAAATGGATAGAAATGAGTGAGTGGAGGATTGGATGGTGGAAGAAGGGATTGAAAAATGTGCCCACCTTACATGGGAGTGCTTTTGTCAATATGTATGTTTATTAAAATTGTTCTAAAATTAAATTGGAATTAGCATGGGTATTAAAATTTCATTATTAAAATAGATAGAAATAATTATAAATTTATTTATTTTTTTAATAAATGTATAAACAATAAAATAATATGGATACTTGATTATTTCTTTTTAAACAAGGTTGTGTAGAAGGATTTTTTTTAAATGTTTTTGATAAAGGGTAAAACGAGTTTTACAGGGACCTGAAACCACAAAGTTTATAAAAATAAAGATAGGAAACATAAGTCCAACAGAAAACACCAGTTGCCCAAAAGAAAAAGGAAAGAGCAAGCAGCATCCAACTGAAACAGACCAGAAAGGTCAAGCCAAAAGGACCAGCAGAGCAAACAACAAAAAACCCGCCGCAATTAACTCAGAGTCTTGAGGATAGACTTTGTCTCCGCCTCCAAGTTCTGCATGTCATGGACACCCTTTTTAAAAATTTGAATCATCTTCGGAGTAGGGGGGGCCTTTCGCTTCAGATTGGCTCTAGTTCTCTTTGATATGCCAGCATCCGTATCCTAACTTTTGCCATCGGTTTCCTCCAGATCCACCACCAGAGACCCCTATTGGGCTCTGTCTAACTTCTCTGTCATCACATTAATAATAATGGCGTTGTGTCTGGCCATTCGATTGTTTTACTCTACAACAGTTTTGATGGCGTTCCTCATATTCTCAACCTCAGAATCAATATTTCTATTTTTGTTGGCCTGGTACAGAGATTCTTTGTTGAGACCATGAACACTGCAATCTGCATCTTTCTTTTCAATCACAACAATCTTGGCACCCAGCTCTTCCAACTTGCTTTGAAGGGCCCAATTTTTTATCTTTAATTCATTAATTTCATTGAATGTCCATTCTGAGAGTTTGAAATGGGATTCAACATTAGTTTTGGCTAAATTCAGAACATCCAAAGATGGATCCCTTCCAGTATTAAAACATGTTTTTTCAGGGTCAGGAGTAATAGGGGAGTCATCTTTAGCAGGTCTATCCAGCAAAGGGTCAGCACAAGACTCAGTATTGTTGGCACTAGACTCCTCAAAATCAGAGGAATCTTCAAAGTAGGAAACAAATTTTTTAGCCTGGGGGGTCTTATCAACAAGATTGTTCTTAAGGGAGGGGCTTCCCAGATCAAAGTCAACATATAAGCTTTATTAGAAAAAGGGATAGGGTTTTTATTCCCAGAAGGGAAAACATGCGGACTAAGGATGGTTCTAGCCGGACTTAAATTGGGAAAAAACTCTTAGCAACTGGGCTCAGTGTCATCACCCTTAGAATTAGGAAGAGTATCTAGATTGGCAGGGACAGGCATTTTTTGATAATGCTCTATAATCAATCTAATCAACCTAGTATGCAAGATAGGGAATCTTCTAGGGTTTTTCTTATGATCATCCAAGCTTTTCCTCAAGAATAGAAAAGATAATAGGGGAAAGAAACCCTAACCTTGTAGCGGAAGTGATTGAGCAGAGCAAAGTGATAGCCATAAACCCTGGTGAAGCGCCCGTCCACCATAATGTACTCCATGATGACCCGTAGGACCTTTCTCCAAAGGGCTTTAATGGTGTCTACTTCAAAGTAGTTGTTAGCAATTTTTACAAGATTTAGCCTTTCTTTATCTTTTTTTAGGAAACTTGATCATGACTTCATCAGAAAAAACCTTGTCCCTGAAGAACTTCTTCCCATCAGTAGACAAACCTGTAACTTCAGCTATCAGATTTTCATTAAGCTCCACATTCCTACCAAATAGGGTCAGGTTTCCATTATTCCAATTTTTTACAAAGAGGTCCATAGCCTCTTGATTGGAGCCATGGAGCTTCTCCAGGAAAGGAAGTAACCCGCTACTTTTAAATTTATTCCAAACCTTAACATTTTTTGTATGCATCTCATAGTTGTTTGGCTCGATTCTTTTCCTATCTCCACCCATCTTGGCTGACACAATGGGGTAGACATAGACAAAATATTTACTAAAATTGGCCCCGCCAAATCTGAGAACCCACAAAGCGTGCGGAGCTTTCTTGCAGACTAAGCCACTGAGCTCAGTCCCATACAATCTAATAATTGTGATGTGAAAGATCCAACATGTCTTCATTAAAGGGATGACACACCTCTTGTCCATGTGATTTATCATAATTTAGATCACTAACATTAAGCCAGGTGCACAAATCATTACTCCTAACTCCTTCATTATCAAAAAAAATTGCAACAATATTTTCGCTTCTCTATAAGCATGTGATATTTTAAATTTATCAAATTTAGCCAAGGTTGAGATGGCGTCATCAACCCAAGATTTTATTTTCCATGAGGGGGGAGACTTGCCATAGAGGTAGTCAATTATATTTTTGGAATCTCCTTCAAGCCATAGATTTTTAAAGTTAAGACTTTGGGCTAAATTTATAATGTGAAAAGCGCAAGCAGCCTCTGCCAAATGATTGGTTTGGGAACCAAGAGGAGAGGCCGTCGCACTAATGAAATTACCAAAGGAATCCCTTATGGCTCCACCATAGCCCACTGCCCCCGGGTTACCTTTAGCCACACCATCAAAGTTAGCTTTGATCCGTCCATTAGGCAGAAAAGACCAGCGGACACACTCTCTATCCTTCTTGGCTTTCATAGGAGCACAAGGAAAGTCAAGGCTTATGTTCTAATCCTTAGCAACTATAAGGTCATAGGGCGAATGTCCCACTTTCATTGACAAGCAATCCTTCTGGGACAAGACATTGACATTTTCCTTCAAGAATCTGACAATTTTATCAAAAAAAATATCCATAGGAGCTTCTTTATCTCTGTAAATTCTATTGTTGCATTCTTTCCAAAGACCCCAAGCAACATGAGGAAAAGAGAGATCACATAAAATCCTGAGCATTGAATTTTTAGTCAGGGCTTTCCATTGAAGGTAGAAGTCTTCAATGGACAAAGGAAAAAAAGATGCCATAACCTGATAATTTTTTCCCAAATAGCAGCAACAAATGAGCAATGAAGGAACAAGTGACACATAGATTCAGCCTCCATCTTACAAAGAAAGCATATGTTAGGTATTTGAAATCTGCATTTGCAAAGGTTATCAATAGTGAGCACCTTGTTTTGGAGAAGGTTCCAGAAAAAAATGTTGATTTTAGGGATCAAATGTTTGAACCAAGCCTTCAACCAAAAGGGAGGATAGTCTTGAGATGAAGTAATCCTGGCAAAGGTAGATGAAACAAAAAAATTGCGCGAGGGTTTGTCGACCCAGACAACACGATCTTCTGACTGCTCAGAACAAAATCTAATAGCCAACAAAGAAGACTAGATAGGAGCAAGATTCTGACTGACACTACACAGATCCACCCATTTACCATTCACTCTATAGTCTTTCACATAAGATCCATACCGGGCCTTGCAAATCTTAGCCCATTCACTAAAGGAATTGATTTTTGTAATGGGCTCCTTGAAAAGCCATCTGTCCTCCCAAAATATTGTATGGTTACCATTTCTCACTTGCCATCCAATTCCAGAGTCCACAATATTTTTTCCATTGATTAGATTATTCCAGCAAGTGGAACCTCTAGGAAGAAGGTGGGAATCCTTCAGAATTATAAAGGAGCAGTTGTTTTCTAAGTATGTGCTTGCTAGGATATCAACCCATTCCCCTAAGGAAGAAAAGATTCTCCAAATTTGTTTTGCTAGAAGGATTTTGTTAACCGTTATGATTCTTCTAAGACCTAATCCTCTAGCCTTTTTAGGTCTACAAATCAGATTCCATCTAATTAAGGGAATTCTTTTTTTTCTTCAACACCCGACCATAGAAATATTTTTTGAATCTTTTCTATAGCATCAGCAAATTTAGCAGGAATCTTGAAAAGGCTCAGGGCATAGATAGGAAAATTCTGGAGCGAGGCTTTGACGAGCTGAAGTTTTCCTGCTTGAATTAACAGAGCTCCTTTACAACTAGCAAGCTTCTTGTTGAATCTTTCAACTAGCGAGAGCCAAAAAGAATTAGGAGGTTTAAGGCTTAAGGGTAAACCAAGATAGGTGGCAAGTAGGGAATCCACCCTCCATCCCAGAATTCTGGCAATTTTGGCCTGCCTATGATCCGGTGTGTTGAAGAAGAACATAGAACTTTTTTTATTGTTGATCAACTGTCCTGAAGCTCTCCCATATTTATCTAGCAACTATTTTAAAGTTTTTCCTTTAGAGACCAAAGCTTTACCCATAAGCATAGTATCATCAACGAATTGTTGATGGGAAAAAACCAGGTTACCAGAGGAAGGTTTGAGACCAAGAAGAGATCTATAGTCAACCAATTTTTTTAGATTTCTGCCTAGACTTTCAGCCATAATAGTGAATAAAATAGGAGAAATAGGATCACCATGTCTTAGACCTCTAGTACTTTGGAAAAAAGAGGTAGCCTGGGATCCATTAACCATAACCAATATGGAAGCAGTAGACACTAGTTGTTCCACCATTTGGAGAACTTTGCTACAAAAACCAAAAGCCTTTAAAATTTTAAATAAGAAAATCCAGTCAACTCTATCATAGGCTTTTGAAATATCAAGCTTTAATAAAAAGCCTTCAGTCTTTGATTCCACTAAGGAATGAATATTCTCATGAACCATAACAATAGAGTCAAGAATTTGTCTGCTAGGGACAAAGCCATTATGTTGTGGAGAAATCAAAGAGGGAAAAAAAGGAAAAAATCTTGAGGTTAAGACCTTAGAAATGATTTTGTATAAAGAATTACAAAGACTTATGGGCCTAAAAGCCTCAAAATTATTAGCTCTAGGTTTCTTGGGGATAAGGACCAAGAAGGTGGCATTTAATTCTTTTAGGAGACTTCGGGATCTAAAAAAACTCTTTAACAACATTCACCACATCTTCTCCAACAATCTCCCAAAGCCATTGAAAGAAAAACAAAGGGAAACCATCAGGACCCATAGCTTTACTCCCATCAAAAGAGAAAACAACCTACTTGACTTCCTCATTAGTGGGGATAGCAGTCAAGAAAGATTTATTTTCTTGGTTGATAATTCTTGGTATAGCTTCAACTAGCTGATCCTGATCATTTTGGTTTATTTCATCACTCACCGAAAGAAGATGTTTGAAAAAAGAGGTAGCATGCTTTATAATATCCTCCTCCTCCTCATACCTGGTGCCATTCACTTCAATTTGAGATATTCTGTTGATAGCTCTATGTTTTGAAGCTGATAGATGAAAGTACCTGGTGTTTCTATCACTTGCAGATAACCAAAGAGCTCTAGATCTTTGCCTCTAGAACTCCTCCTCCTTTCTGATTATGTCATGCATCTTAGTGAGGAGCTCATTCTCTTTTTCCTTAATGTCATTCAAATATCCCTCCTGGATTTTATATTGAATTTCTCCCAAATCCATCTGGAGGTCAGACTTAATCCTAAAGATTTTCCCAAAGGACTCCTTTTTCCATTTTTTCAGATTACATTTCACTTCCCTTAGTTTTTTAGCTATTCTAAACATAGTTGTTCCAGGAATACATATATTCCACCATTTCCTAATTTCCTATTTACGAGCAGGATGAGAGATCCACATTTTTTCAAATCTGAAAGGAGTGTTTTTCTTCTTTTTTATGGGATCCATAGTGAAAATGATAGGGAAATGATCAGAACCAATCCTAGATAGAGCTTTAAGAGAGCAGTAATAGTCAAAAAACCAATGATTAGAAATTAAAGATCTATCTAATTTGATATGAATGAGATCCATCCCTTTTCTGCGATTAGACCAGGTAAAGGAAGCTACATGTAAATCCAAATCAATCAGCCCCTGATTATTAATGAAATTATGAAGATCCTCTTTGCTCTCCACATTGATCTGGGATCCTCCAAATTTTATTCCATTCATTAAGGGTGTATTGAAATCATCCATAACAACCCAAGCCTCTCTATCAAAAATCCTCCTAAAGGCAGCCAGCTCCAACCAAAAGGATTTTCTCATTCCTTTTCCATTTGGAGCATATATATTCAATTGAATCCAGCTAAAGTTGTCTCTTATATGTGTAAATATAGTGGCTATATGATTCGTACCTTCCAAAATTAGAAAACCTTTGATTATATGGCTATTCTAGAAAGTAGCAATGCCTCCAGAAGTGCCAGTCGAGTTATTACCATGAGTGCTACAGTGCTGGAAAAGTTTCATCTTTTCAATTTTCTCCTTTGACATTTTAGTCTCCTAAATTAGAAGAATATCAGGCTTGTGATCTCTAAAAAAATTGGGAAGAACATCCTGCCTATGGGGGCTATTGAGTCCCCTGATATTCCAAGACATAATCTTCATTAAATACCACAGGAGTTAAGAGATTTTGAGATGGTTTTCTGAGATCCATCTGCTATATCCTGAAAGCTATTCTGCTCTCTTTTCTTTTTTGAAGACTTTTTCCCTCATGAGTTCTTTACTGCTCCACAGTTTGCCTTTACTTTTGATCTGGTAGAAATGCCACTTGGAGTCTTCCATTGTTTATTTATTTTTTCTTTCTTCTTCTTTGATATGTTCTCCTCTTTATCAGTCTCTTCTTGGCTATTCGTCTCTTTGCTAGACTCCCATTCCTTATCAATTGGGAACCTTTATTCCCAGGGTAATGTATCCATATTACCATTTCCCTAAAAAGATGAGAAATTGCTTGAAAGATCAGCAGAGTGGTCTGGGTTTTCAAGGGAGTCCTTGACCATCTTAATGGAGTTGGGATCTGTGAGGTTCACAACACCCAGAGGGGAAATATCTTCAAAAGATTGGAAAGGGAAAGGAATATTGAATTCCAAGGACAAGCCCTTACTAGGGATATCCTCCAAGCTTGGAGTCTCAACATTTTTCTTAGTTGGGATTGTCACTTGGGACAAATATTTAGTTTGGTTCAGATCTTCTTCCCCAGTTGACATGTCTTCATTGGATCCATTTTCCTTAGAAGATAAGGTTTTAACAAGATTCATATAATGGGGATCATTGGGGATCTCACCATTATATTCCATGACCACTTCAATCTCAGGAGAGGTTCTCTGAATATTAGACTCTTTATTTTCCAAGTCCTGCACATTAGAATCTTTATTTTCCTTACTATCTCCTCCTAACTCTTTTTTTTTCCAAACCACTTTTAAGGAGCCAGCTGGTTTTTCTTTCTTTGATGTGGTGTTTAAGGGACATTTTTTAGCCCAATGCCCAAATTTCCTACACTTGAAGCAAGCAAACAGGATGGTTTCAAACTCTATATTTTGCAACCATGATCTAAGTTTAGACTAGATCTCAATCGAAGAAGGAAGGTTAGCTTCCTGGGAAACCCCCACACATATTCTCGCAAAAACCAATCTCTTTCTAGCAGCTGTCATTGTATCAATAGAAAGGAGATCACCAAAGGAATTCTCAATACCATAAAAGATATCTTCACTCCAGTACTCCAAGGGTAGGCCCAGAAGTCCCTAGGTTGAATGCCTATGGGATAGGTTCATGTTGGGACCTATTTTTTGAGATTTGGATAAGCTTTGTCCCTCCTAAAGTTCATATGAAGAAATTTTACAAGATTTAACTTGGCTATGAAGCAACTTGACTTTAAGTCATCAAATCTCTTTTACCTAGGTTCATACATCCATCTTGGTATATTTTATCTATAAAACTCTTGAAGTTTGTGGGAGTTACATTCAAAGTTAGGGCTAGAGTTCAACTAGAGTTCCCTTAAAAGATTCAATTAGGCTTAATATTTAACTAGGGTAAGTGTTAAGGTTAAGGTTGGCTGCCAGGGTAGGGTAAAATTAGGCTAAGGGTTAGTATTAGTGTTAGGGTTAGGGTTCAAGTAGAGTTTTGATTCTATTAGAGTTATGATTCAATTATAGTTATGACTAAATCAAGATTATGATTTAATAAAAAATTAATATTCCACTCTTTCACTCCAATTTTTATGAACTTTAATTTTATGTTGAATATGCACATCTTAATGCGATGATCAACTATTTGGGTGAGCTAGGAGTTAGTGACAACCATTTTGAAGTTTGGGTTTTCCATCTAAACTTTTTCAAAATTGAAAAACACTCTTCTAGGGAATTTGTCCTCTTCTATAAGTCAGTAATCCAAACCATCTTCAAATAGGGTTCTGATTAGGGTTCAAATAGCTTTATGGTTAGAGTTAAGCTTCAATTTGGGTTAAGGTTCAATTGATTAAAAAGAGACGTCTTGAGAAAGATATCTTTCAGCGTACTTTACATATATTTTTAAAATATAGGTATGCTAGTATTAGTCCAACCAAATAAATATATATACATTTTGGTTTTGCTTTCTCCAATTTTTAGTAAATTTTTATTGAAGAAAATCTGAATTAATTACAATTACAATTATATTGAATTTTTATGAAATTATAATTATATTTCAATTAATTTAAAATTATATTAAATATCAATTGTACTTACAATTAATAAAAAATATTTATTTAATTGAAGTAAAATTTTAATTAAAATTAGAATAAAAATTATACACATAATTATTTATTCATTTAGTTTTATGGTTAGTGTGTGTGTGTGTATATATATATATAAGTTAATTAATTATTACTTTTCAATTTATGGTCTACCTCTAAATCACAACCATGACTCATCTATCAATTAGAAAACAAGAAATTTTTAAAAAGTTATAGTAAGAGTAAAACAAGTGATGCATGGCCTATTTTCTTGTCATTTATGAATGGATAAACATTTGTCATGTACCCTTGTTCAAAATACCTACAAGATGTGTTGAAATTATCAAAATCGATGGAAAAATCACTAATACTTGATAAGTCAATCAACATATTTATAAGTATATATTTCATATAAATGTATGTGAAATAGTTATACAAGCAACTAGTTTTATGATTTATCCTTTTATCTTATAATCTAGTTATGCTTACTTAAATTATCAATGTTTGTTTGTGTGTGTGTGTGTGTGTGTGTGTGTGTGTGTATTCCTTTTATTGGTTTCCATAGGCCTCTGTTTTATCATATACTAAATTTTTATAACCAAATTGAGTCACCATGAACAAAAACTATCATCTTTGTAGAACAGTGTGCAAATTTCAATTTTGTGCATTTGTTTAGTGATCTTCTCCAAGCCATATCATATACTACGCATGTGTGTAGTACAAAAATTCATTTAATTCTTTCAAAACTTTGAAAAATAATTATTTTTTTAAGAGGCCCATACCCATCCAAGTCCTTGTAAGATTGTTTCTTTAATTCAAATTTTGTTGGTTATATATATATATATATATATATATATATATATATATATATATATATATATATGGCACAATGGGGGCTAACCCCAAATACATCATTTAACAAGGTGCTTCAATCAATACAAAATTAAAAAATTATAGTAGTGAGAAAAATACACCTAACCATCCTACCACTATTTACCATCTCCTTCAAAAGCTTCCCCAAGACCATCACCCAACTCCTCGATCATTTCTTCTACACTTGAGGATTTTGAGAGAGCTAAGGTAGCTATCATGGCTGCTAAGTTGTTTTCCCCTATTCTATCCTTGAGTAGGGAAATGTTTTTGGCGACATCTATCAACCAAGCCTCTTGGTTTTCACCAAAACTCTAGAGCAAAAAGGGTACTCCATAGGCCACTGATGTGGAGAGTCAACAAGGGCCACAACCCACTCAAATGTCTCAAGCCCAAACCCAACACTTCCATGTGCAAATAAAACTCCTTTTCCTCATGCCACCTTGCTCTGACTAAACGCCTCATCATGAAACACACAACTACAATATCTTCCCTCACATATTTGAATTTACCCTAAACCAGTAGGTTGAGCAAAAACCTTACTCCTAGAATGTGCTTCATTGCTTTAGTGTCTCCTCATCCATGGTGTTGAAGATCTTCTTCAGGTGAACATATAAAACAACCCCATGAAAGGTCATCTATCACTCTTTGTTGCTTAAGTAGATAGTAGACTTCATTCCATATGTGGTTGACATTGAGCTTCATTGTTATTTTAAGATGTTGATCATCATCACTACATCAAGGAGTAAATGCTACCGCTAACTACACATTATAATCTCTCAACATCTTGCAACTCTCCTTCATCTTGCACTCATGTGGGATCATTTGCGTTGAACATTTGAATCCCACTGTGTTCATACACAATTATTATTTCCTTTTTGATAAATAGCTAGCTTCAAAATTTAAAGATAATTGATGTTGCCTTTACATATCTTTGAGTTATCTTCCAACGTGGCTACCTTGCTAGTTGTTTCTTGTTTTAAAGTAGTTTTTTTTTTAAATGTTGTTTTTCCCTCTATGCATAAAGCATGCTTAGTTTAGAAGATTTTACTTGTTTATTCTTTGAGCAGAAATCTCTTTATATTTCCCTATTTTGTATTCATTCTTATGTTGCAATAAAAGAAAACTCTATTTTTAAATAGAGAAGATTATTATGATTTTGAAAATCATTGGATGATAATTCTTTGATATCTAATTAGAGGTTTTGAATAGGGTAGCATATGATCTATTTTATAATTGTTATTTCTTTTCTTTTCTTTCTATTGTTCTATTCATTTGAATCGGTTGGTTTTGGAGGAGAGGCCTATTTTTCAAAATCTAAAATTGTTATTTTTTTTGGGTTTAAGATTTAGTAGTTGGAATTTATCCAAAGATTATTTTGATAGGAAAATATTTTTGGGAGATTGTTGAAACAGGTTATGTAGAGCCAGCTGATTGGAATGCCCCCACATCGAATGAAAGAACAACTAGAAAGGAGGCTAAGAAGAAGAATTCTCAAGCCTTATTTCATAGTTAAATAGCTCTAGATAAGAGTTTGTGTATGAGAATTATAGGTGCAATGACAACTAAGGATGCATATAAGACTCTAAAAGAAGCTTACCTTGAGGTAGTGATCAAGTTAAAGTTGTGAAGATACAGACATTGAAGAGAGTTTTCAAGAATTTGAAGATGTAAGAAGTTGAAAGTGTGAGTTCCAATTGTTTAAGAGTAAAAGATGTGGTCAATAACATGGCTACACTAGGAGAAATTGTGAACAATGAGGTTATGATAAAAAAAAGGTGTTGAGGACTCTCACACCAAGATGGAATCATGTTGCAAGCCATAATCATAGAAGAAAGAAAGGATTTGACAAACCTTAAATTTGATCACCTCGTTGGATCTTTGATGTCTTATGAAGAAAGACTAAGAGATTCTTTTGGAGAAAGTGTTGAGAAAGCCTTTTCCTCCAAAGTAAAATCACAAAGAATGAAGATGAAAACAATAGTAGCAAAAGAAATCAAGGCCAAGGTAAAGGTCAAAATTAGAATAATTCAAGAGGTAGAGGCAAAGGTGGCTTAAGAGGAAGAGGTGGTTCCACAAGAAAAGGTAGAGGAAGATTTGATAAAATAAATGTTCAATGTTATCATTGTAATAGGTATGGCCACTTTGAAAGAGATTGTAGATTAAAAGAAGGTAAAAGTAATAAATATGTTCAAGAAGGTGATGAAAATACTCCAGATCATTTATTTTTATCTTATGTTGAAGGTAAAAATACTAGTAAAGATGTTTGGTACCTAGATTTTGGATGCTCTAACCATATGTCAAAGAATAAGAAGTTATTTTAATCTAAGGATGAAAGTTTCAAGTCAAAGATTCAGCTTGGTGATGATAAATCATTAGAGGTTTCTAAAAAAGGAGCTATGGAGGTCCATACAAAAGAAGGAATGAAGAGTGTTAAAACACATTTATTACACTCTTGAGTTAAAACATAATTTGTTAAGTGTTGGAAAATTGTGTGAGAAGAACTATAGAGTTGTCTTTGAAAATAAGAAATGTACAATTTATGATAAGAGTCAGGGCAATAGAGTAGTCATAGTTGTGCCTATGACAAAAAATAGGATATTCCCATTGAGACTTGGTGAACATACCAACAGCCTTGCCCATATGGCATATGAGGATACAAGTTGGTTGTGGCATCTCAGGTATGGGCATTTAAATTTCATAGTTTGAAGCGTCTGACGTCACAAGCACTAGTTTTTGTTTTTCCCAAGGTTGAAGAGTACAAGGAGGTTTTTGAAGGATGTGCTAAAGGAAAGAATGCAAGGGAAAATTTTTCAAAAGGAAATGTATGGAGGGCCCATCACCCCCTTCAACATGTTCATTATGATATTTGTGGTCTTATGCAAACAAGGAGTTAAGGTAAGTCATCATATTTTATCACTTTTATTGATGATTACTCATGAAAATGTTGGATGTATTTTTTGAATGGTAAGGATGAAGCCCTTGATACATTCAAGAGGTTTAAAGCACTTGTGGAAAATGAGAAAGGGTGCAAAATCAAATGTTTAAGGATTGATCGTGGAGGTGAATTTTGTTCAAGATCCTTTAAAGATTATTGTGATATGAATGGCATCAGGAGGAAACTCACCACTACATACACACCTCAACAAAATGGGGTAGCTGAAAGGAAAAATTGCGCAGTGGTTGAAATGGCAAGGAGCATGTTACAAACCAAGGGATTGAGTAACTCTTATTAGGGAGATGCAGTAGCTACAATAGTGTACATTCTCAATTGAAGTCCCACTAGTGTACTTGAGAAGATAAATCCTTATGAAGCATGGTATGATAAAAGTCAATGTTAATCATTTCAAAGTTTTTGGTTGTTTGGCTTATGTCCATGTACCTGATTAGAATAGACAAAAGTTAGATGCAAAAAGTGATTCATATTTTTGTTGGGTATAGTGAGGAAAACAAAGCTAAAAAGTTAAATAATCATATCACTAATAAGCTTATTGTTTCAAGAGATGTGATTTTTTCTGAAGGGGGATTTTATGATCATCAAGAAGGCCATATTGAGAAGTCAAAATCTATTTTGAATGATGATATTGATCATGAGAAAGACACTGATGTTGTTGTTCAAAGTGCTATAAATCCACCAAGTAGCCCCTCATCTAATTCTTCAAGCTCGAGTTCAATTCTAATTGCAAGTCAAGCTTCAACTCCAAGTTATAGAAGGAAGGTAAGAAGTTTGAGTGATATTTATCAAAGGAGTGCAAATCAAGCACATGAAGAAAATCCAATAGGTGAGAATTAATTTTTCTTTATTTACCAAGGCTGATTTTGAACCATCATGTTTTGAAGAAGCATGTACTAATGAGGTTTGGATGCAAGCGATGAAAGAAGAGATGGATTCCATTCATAGGAATGATACTTGGGAGCTTATAAAGCTTCCACATGAAAAGAAGAAGATTGACACCAAATGGATCTACAAGACTAAGCATAATAGTGATGGAAGTGTTGAAAGGCATAAGGAAAGATTAGTTGCTAAAGGCTTCACAAAGAAGTATGGCATTGATTATTAAGAGAAATTTGCACCAATTGCAAGACAAGAGACCATTAGAATGTTTATTTCATTAGCAGTTGAAAAGAATTAGAGCATACATCATATGGATGTGAAAATTTCCTTCTTGAGTGGGTACTTAGAAGAGGAAGTATATGGGGGACAACCACAAGGTTTTGAAATGAAAGGAAAAGAGAATCATGTCTACAAATTGAAGAAGGCTTTGTATGACCTCAAGAAAGCTCCAAGAGCATGGTATGCCAATATTGATGGATACTTTTAGGATAATGGCTTCAAGAGAAGTAAGATTAAACCTACCCTTTACTAAAAAAAAGAAGGTAACGATATTCTTATTATAAGTTTGAATGTTGATGATTTGTTGTATATGGGTAGCAATTCTAAGATGAAAGATGAGTTCAAAATTGCTATGATGAAATAATTTGAGATGAAAGATTTGGTCTCATGAAATATTTTCTAGGAATGGAGGTTTATCAATGTAAGAATGAAAATTTCATTTTCCAAACCAAATATGCAAAAGATATGTTGAAGAAGTTTGACGTGGTTGATTGTAAACCATACTCCACTCCTCTTGCTCATGGGGTTGTGTTGTGTAGAGATGATGGTGTCAAAATTGTTGATGAGAGTACTTACAGAAGTACTTTTGGGAGTTTGATGTTTCTAACCCACACAAGGCTCAATATTGCATATTTAGTTTCACTTGTTTCAAGGTATATGATAATTTTTATCCATTAGAAATACACATGAAGGCATCCAAGAGAATTTTTAGGTATGTGAAAGGCACTCTAAATTATGGTATTCATTACTACTCTTCTAAAATATTCAATCTTGTTGGTTTTAGTGATTTGGATTGGGGAGGTAGTATGGATGATTGTAAGTCTGCATCAATAAATTATTTCTCTTTTGGTTGGGTATGTGTAGGATTATGATGGGCCAGAAAATGGTGATATGATGGGTATGTGGCTAACGACTTGTTTTTAACCCAAAATTGATGAAACAAAAAGGGTTTTTAAAAGATATTCTTAGCTTTCCACCTATATAAACTATGCTTTACTTTGAATTTAATAAATAATTATTATTTGAATTTTCTATTTGAATTACGACTAAAGTCCTTATTGATAGATTGATTGAAAAATATCTATAGCCTTCAAACGGTGTCACATTTTTTGAATCCAAAACATGCGTCACATTCTATTCTCCACATACTATAGGATTAAAAAAAAATGAATTTCATGAAGTTTTGACCAAGTCAAGGTAGACAAACATATGAGTTTTTATATTTTTTAAAAGTTGTAATAAAAAATTCATAATTAATTATTACTTGGAAAAATTACAAAAAAAATGCAAAATTCCCTTCTATATTTGAGATAGTTTTAAAGCTTCCAAATCGACTAGTTCCTCCAATATTCGACTTATCCATTTATTCAAAATTCCAATTGGGAGTTGCTCTTCTTCTTATCACATTGAAAATGATCATGGAGTCTCCTTCTAGATGAATATTCCTCATCCCCACTTTTTTGCAAAGGTTGATCCCCAACCAAGTAGCTTGGATTTATGCTTCATTGTTTGTCTTGTCCACTAGTTTTTTTCCCCATTCTACTAACCACTTCCCATTATGGTCCCTTAAGATGCATCCCATGCCAGACGGGCCTAGATTTCCTTGAGCTTCTTTGTCAAATTTTACTTTAACCCATCATACATCTTGTGAGTACCATTTGGCATCCATCCTTTTGTTGGCACAAACATCATCCTTATAGGACCCATAAATGAGGGGCTTTTGAGATATTTTAATACATATGATATGTACATCTTTCAATCATGAAACTTAACATAATTCTTTTTATGTTTTAAACTAGTTTTTCTTGGAAAATATTTTGGTTTCTTTGAGATTTGTAAGAACTTCAATAAATGAGAGTGATGCTATGTTGTATAAGATACATATACACATACCTCAATAAAAGAGGTTGATGACATGTTGGCATAACATACTCAATTCTTAGAGTAATGAGTTAATTTTGATAGAAAAATTGATGTTAGAATTTTAAGGCTTGATGAAATAACTATTCTAGAATATACAAATTTTTGGTATTCTACTCTATTTTAGATTTTCATTTAAAATCTTTATCTTTGTGCCTATGAAAGTGAATTGATAGAAATTTATTGCTTGGAATTCACTATTCTTTAAAAATATACAAGATTATTTTTACATATACAAGTTACTTGAGTTATTTTAATGCATATCAACCAATACAATAATAATCACTATCAATGCACAACAATAAATAAAATGATTTTTTTTTATTTAGTTCATAATCTATGTCTTAGAAATAGTAGTTACTATCAATCCATATCAATAACTAAGTAATAAATTAATTATTTTAATTCACCTAAATATCTATTCAAATCAACTATGTCTTGGTCATTCCTTTATCTATTTGTGTTGTCAAACAAAACTAGTTTAGTAATACAACTATCAATTTCTATATTTCTAGTTTGATTGGACCACCACTACTCTCATTCTTCTTACAAATCAAAGAAAAAAATTTCTTGCCAGCATTTGGTAGGAGCTTCATAACAAAACAACCTTGTTATGATATGGATTTTCCTAGTTGAGAGATTAAATCCTGTAGTAACTTCTATTTAATAAAGATGGTAGAGTAGCTTTTTGTGGTTAAAGTACAAAATAGTGGGCATAGAATAATTAAAAAAACATTATGAAGAGTATGGAAAAGGATATTTTGGAGTTAAATTGCTTTTTTGTTTTTCTGGTATGTGTTTTTGGATACAATAGAAAATCCAACAATGGGGTTGTGTGATCAATAAGAAGATACTGCAGGAGATTCAAGGGAAGCCTAAGTAAGAATTTGAATAAGTTTTGTAATACTAAATGTATGCTCAATTTTCTTTTTTTAAATGTAGATTTTTTCAATCTATAGCTATCATTCAAAGTATTACATGAATGGAAATTTATCTTATTTTAACCTACATAAATAATCTAAATGAAACCCATGACTAGAAACATTAATTATTAACTCCAACAACCTACAATCTATTATTTTGGTTTTTGGTTGTGTATCTTTATACTACACCAACAAGTAATTATTTTCCCATAATTTAACTATTTTTATTTCTAGTCAGTACTTATCACATTTTTGTGGTCGAATTGAATATGTTATGATTTTGGTTCTTTAATTTCATGTAGTTAATTTTATTTGTATGCCTATTTTGTACCTCTTCTAACTTGTAAATGTTGATTTGTGTCTGAATAATTTTTCTTGTTCCATTTTGGTTTGTGAATATACTTTACTTCTGATGATCTACATGATGAGTTAACACTATTACTATAGTTTAGTGAGTGAACTATCTACTCTTTTAGTACTGCCATGTTTTAGTTGCAAACTCCTAATTTGTGGTAGACAATTTGATAATCATGTCAAATTAATATCCATTTTTTGGTATCATTTTGTAAAGTGGCTCTAATTTTGATAGTTCAAATTATTTTTTTGTATAAATGATTATATCTATCATTTTTTTTTAGTTATTATTTATTAGCTATACTTACTACATGATTAGTATCACATGGCTAGTGAGGTTATGTTCCTTTGTATTGTTTTGAATGTATATGATTGGATGATTAATTTAAATATAATTATTCATATTATTTGATATTGAAATTATAATCATTTTTCAATGATAGTAATGATTGTAATATAATTATTTAGGTTTTATATTTATAATAGATTAAGAATGTTGTAACTAAGATGATATGTATTACATATTACAAATATCTCTTATAAAAATTTGATTAGAATTGATTCATAAATGAGTTATCAGTCAAATGAAGGAACTTGAACAAATAAATAAGTTTTGTTGAATATCCAAGATATTGAGAGGGGGGTGAATCAATATCTTCTTAAACTTATTGAACAAATATCATCCAATTGTTCCAATGCATATAAAATTATAGATAAGCAAGAGCATTAATAGAAAATGAAAGCACACAACACATGAATACTAGGATTTTTGCATGAAAAACCCAAAATGGGAAAAACCACAGTGAGGGTTAGCTCACAATATAGTATAACTAATTATATATAAGATATTACAAAAGGTTGGCTCACTGCTAGGACTCACTATCCAAAATGGGACACTCACTGCCTATAGAAATACATGACAAAATGACTTACAACCAAAAAATGAACTGATATATTACACCTAACAAGTGAGCAACCATTTTTTAATATCTTATAACTGGTTATACTATATTGTGAGCTAACCCTCATCATGGTTTTTCCCATTTTGGGTTTTCCATGTAAAAATCCTAGTGTTCATGTGTTGTGTTTGGAAAGATTCCTATTGTATACATTACTTTTCAAATGGTTCAATCTGGTAAGCTCTTCATTTGTTTGTTTAATTGATAACTCACTTCTCTATGCCTTTCTTTAAATTTCTTCAATTGCTCTTTCAATTTCTGGACACACTCATTTGCCTCATCAAGATTTTCCTTCAAATTTTTGTTTTCACTTTCAACCTTCTCAAGATTTTAAAGAGTATCCCAGAGCTCGTCTTTATCATCCCTTTGTTCAATATTCAGGATCTTCCTCAAGTCATTAGGATTCTTCAGAGGAACAAAGCTCTAATACCAATTGTTGAATACCTATGATATTGAGAGGGGGGGTGAATCAGTATCTTATTAAAATTATTGAACAAATACCATCCAATTATTCCAATGCATATAACAATAAAGATAAGCAAGAGAATTAATAGAACATGAAAGCACACAACACATGAACCCAAGATTTTTACGTGGAAAACCAAAAATGGGAAAAACCATGATGAGGGTTAGCTCACAATATAGTATAACCGGTTATAAGATATTACAAAAGGGTGGCTCACTACTAGGACTCACTATCCAAAATGGGAGGCTCAATTCCTATAGAAATACAATGAAAAAATGGCTAACGAACTTTTTCTTTTTAAGGTCTCTACACTTCATTCAATTCATCAAGCTTGGTGGAGCTTGTCTTGAAATTATCCTCATAGATTTTTCCTTTCTCCAAATTTGCTTTTAGGTTCACCACTTCTTGTTCAAGCCTAGTGAATTCATCAGTCTTGCTTTACACCACAACATTCAAACATTCGTCAATTATTTTCTTTTCCTCCACTTTCACTTTCAATTTAGTAAGCTCTTCATTTGCTTGTTTCAATTCCTCACTCACTTCTCTATGCATTTATTTAAATTTCTTCAATTTCTCTTTCAAATTCTGGACACATTCATTTGCCTCATCAAGATTCTCTTTCAAATCTTTATTTTCACTTTCAGCCTTGTCGAGATCTTCAAGAGCAGCTCAGAAATCATCTTTATCATCTATTTGTTAAATCTTCAAGATCTTCTTCAAGTTGTTAGGCTTCTTCAAAGGAACCAATCTCTAATACCAATTGTTGAATACCCAAGATACTGAGAGGGGGGTGAATCAGTATCTTAAACTTATTGAACAAATACCATCCAATTATTCCAATGCTTATAACGGTAAAGATAAGCAAGAGAATTAACAAAACATGAAAGAATACAACACATGAACACCAATATTTTTACATGGAAAACCAAAAATGGGTAAAACCACGGTGAGGGTTAGCTCACAATATAGTATAACTAGTTATAAGATATTACAAAAGGGTGGCTCACTGCCAGGACTCACTTTCCAAAAAGGGAGGCTCATTTCCTATAGAAATACAATGACAAAATGTCTTACATCTAGAAAATAAATTAATAAAGTACACCTAACAAGTGTTGATTTAGTTCCTTTGATGCTCAATAAACTAAGTTAACACACTTCATCATTTTCTTACACTTCTCCTCATACTACACTTCAACAACCAATATATATATTTGATACTTTTGCAAGCATCAATTAGGTCAGCCTAATTAAATGCAACCCTTATTCACCAAAAAGATAATTGTCAAAATCAAGCATTTACAAAATCTTTCAAAAAAATAATCCAAGCATGCAACATGCTACAACATGTCAACATGGACCTAAGATAGGTCACACATACATCCACAATATAAAATTAATTTATTACAATACCAACTATCCATAAGGTTGGCTAGAGATAGACCTAATAGAAAAGTGCAACAAAATAATAATGATAACTCACCGTACGAGCACATGTGCACATGATATTCTGAACTTACCACCTTTCAGCACCCATAAACCATTTCCTAAAAATGCAAGCAAGAATAATCAATATCAAAGGATTGTGGACCAAAATACCGAAGGATGGTAACTGCATACCGGTTTAGAAAACTTGAACTTAACCTTGTAGTTATAACTCATATAACATGGTGACATCAATGAAAACACAAAAAATACAAATTGATATGTTCTTCATTCTTCCAATAGTCCCCCCTTTGTCATTGATGGAAACATGTGAAAAAATTCACAAAATCTCTTATGTACAACACTTCTCCTTTCCTCATTACAACATTCTCTCCATAACATTATCTCCCCCTTTCTTCATTACAAAACTCTCTCCCCTTTTGACATCAAGGACAAAGGGAGGTCCAAAAATAAATATGAAAAATAAAAAACATTACCCGAAGGATGGCGAGCCTTAAATATCCTTAAGAATACATTTCAAAGTTTCCTTTCCATTCTCCCAACTCTTCGTTGTAGACAACAACATTCTGTTAAGGGATTTTGGTTCTACCATACTTTCCTCTACATTATCTAGAGTACAAGGAGTTATATTTATCTTCTATAATTTTTCTGTATTTTCCAAAGCATTGGCAACTAGAGTGTACTCCATTCTCACCAATTCACCTAACTAACCAAATCTCTAATTATATCCTCCTTTTGCTTCTGAAGAATAAAGATTTTTTCTCTATGAGCAGACATTGAATTCTAGGTTTCCCTATCTCTATCTTTAGATGCATTGTAGGTACTAGAGACATCATTCAACTGAGACTTAATGGAGTCCATAAGATCCTTAATATTCTGAGTGGCATACAGACACTTTAAGAAAAAAGAAAAGACAACATTTTCCTTAGACTCACAAGTTTGCACAACTTTTAGATTCTTCTCAGCATTTGTGTGTCATAGAGCACACTTGCCATGTAGTGCCAACAACCTTTTCTCTATAATTTTCTTCTCAACCTCATGCTTTGTCCTCTCACCAATTTTGGAGGCATACTCCTTAAAGGAGTCCAATAAAAACTTCAAACTATCTACCATAGTGAGAGATGTATCCATTGAAGTACTGGGTGTGGCCTCCTGTAAAGCTTTAAGAGAATAATCAATAAGCTATGTTCCTTTCTAATGTGTTTCTAGAATCTCTCTTCTATTGAATGCATGCAATGCATTCCCTAACACCAACTTATGAAAAAGTGAAATTTTATCTAAGTCTACATTACCCTAAATCATGGGAAGTTGTAAAAGTTCTAAAGGAATCATTGGCTGGAAGCTGATCTACTTAGATAGCAACCCTTTCAACACATCATCGTTAGAGGGGGATTATCCGAGAGACCTAAGAGATTCTACAGCTTTCCTTTGATTTTCTTCATTCTTCCCAACAAATTCCCATTTTTCTCTTCTTTTTAATCTTTGTCTTTTTCTTTGTTTCCTTCTTCATCATTCCCTTCACCTTCATTTTTACCTTGTTATTTAGTATTATCCTTTTCACCTTCATCATGCTCTAGAGGGTCATCATCATGCTTCTTTGGCTCAACATTTCCCTCATTCTATTTCTCCATCTCAAAATAGGATCATTTGCAACACCTGTATCCAGAGGGATATATGCATCATTTATTTCCAAAGGAATGTCTATATCACCTGTACCAGAAGCAATGCTTCTGCAGAAACTTCTTCACCTAACTTGGTTGTAGAATTGGATGGGACTGCACCAACCATACCATATTTTTCAGCCATACCCTTGATGGCTTCTATAGTTTCCTTCCTTATCTTCTTTATCTGCTTCTTGTCATTTTTCATTAGAGTTTTTACTCTTTTCTTCATTCAGAACATCTTTGAACATATCTTCTTCAAGGTCTCCAAATCATTTAAGGTCAAAGAGGACCTAAGTTTCTCAAAAACATCATTTCTAATATTTTCTTCCAAATCAATAGTCTTTGTTCTCCTTTTCATCAAGGCTACCCACATTTTCTCATGCACATTATTCCTTACATAATCCAAACTAAATTCCAATGTCATAACATACAAAATAGTGGCTAAAATCAAATTTTTTCTATCCTCTCTACCAAATTGATCATAATACTTTGTTGTAGGCTTCAACATATCTTAAAAATGTATCAAGGAATTGACTATTTCCTTTAATCTGAAAGGGGAACCAATTCTTACCATAGAGTCCTTTTTTCTTCCTAGTCAAAAGTAGCTTCTTTTGATACCTTTTCTTTCTTCGATTCTGGTTTGGTGTGCACATGACCACCATATTCATGTTCTTCATCTTCTTCAAAGAATGACACATTTGAAGTCTCTTAGAACCAACACTGGCTTCCTGAGAAGCACCTTCACTAGAGGACAAGCTTCCTCTTCTCTTCCTTACCAATTTTGCCATAGGGTCCTCTTCCTCTTGATCTTCAGTAATGTTAAGATTCTTTTCCCTTGTAGGTTTTTCTTTCTTTCCTCTATTTCTAGGTACCACTAGAGGAGTCTCTTTTCTCTTCCCAAATCTTGTATTAGGTTCGGAAGGAGCTGGACCTTTACCTTTATTAGAAGCATTGGGTTCATATATTCACTACAGGGGCTATGAATCATTTTGAAGGAGTAGTCCTACTAGATCTCCTTGGTCCTGATGATTCTCTAGCTACCCACTCTCTCATAGCTCTACCTTGTGCAATCTAATCATCATTGAAGCTTGTCGCTCTAATATTTTTATCCACATTCTTTCTTATTATAGGCTTCCTATGCTCCAAGTGAACCTCCGTATATTTCTCCGAATAAGTCCCAACTCTAGGTTCATTGACATCTTTAGGACTTTTCGACAATACTTGCACATACCCTCAACTTCATCCTATGTAATCTCATAACCCAATGATTGAATCCATACAGGCTGGGGTTCAATAGATTTAATCATGCACACATCAAAAGAGACATGAAAAATGATATCATTCTTGTAATTCTCAACTCTCTTAGGAATCCTCTCTCTTTCATTCATGTTGCTCTTGAACACAACAAAGAATGTTGTTATAGCATTATCTTGAGCCTTCAAATCACCCAAACTATGCATGTAGTCAAAAATATAATGTGCAACTGGTCTAAATGTGTCCCAAAACACCACATCATCCCTTTTGAGAAGTATCTTAAGGAAGTAAAACAACAAAAAAAAATCAAAGATCCAAACTTAAATGCATACTTCTTCTCCCTTGTCATCTTCAGATTCTCAAATAGTTGCTACTAGAGAAGTTCACATAAATCATAATCTACACCATTAGGTTCCATATAAAAACTGGTGTAGATTGTTGTAGCAGATACAAAATTATCTCTATTAGTGAATTAGCTGATCATTATTATAGCATACTTCACAACAAGAATAGTGATAGGTTTTGTAGTAAGGGCTCTCTTTTCATATGTAGCTTCGGTGTGTTCCATCACCACTTCACACTTCACAACTTTAAATACAGGTACCAATTTGGTGTCACAGTCTAGTAACAACCTTAATGGCTTCCTTGGTAATAAGATGGGTTCTGTCAATCCACAAGAACTTGTCATGCATTTTTCTAAGAGTTGTTTTTTCATACTTATCATCAACCATGGAGCTGAAGTTAGGAAAGTAATTCCACCTATCCAACTTCTTTGTAACAATGTTTGAATATTCAAATTTTACCAATAAATCATCCCCAATGAGATCATTTTTCCATATGTCTATCAATTTACCATGATTGTATTCCTCAATTTTTAATTAAATGTACAATCATGTTTCTTCAGTTGACATAACCCAGTGAGGAATAGATGAGAAGGTTTCCATAGGTTTGTCTTCAAAAAATTTCATAGAATATTTCTTATAGGATCTGGTATAGATCTTTCTGACATATTTACAACTATAGGGGTCACCATTTTTCACAATTCAAGCTCAAATTATTTCAAAATAAAGATTCACACAAACCCACACCAACACATAAAAGCAAAGTACCTTTTTCCTTCATGAAAACTAGAACTATGGTTTACATAGCTCCCACTCCAAATCACCTTAAGAATTCTCTATTTTTTTCTCCAATTTCTTCAAATGAATAAATGACTAAAATTCCTTACACATTCACTTTATAAAACAATGATATGCCCCAATTCACATTAAATGTGGTAGATTTCAAAAAGTTGCTAAAAACCCCTCTTCACTACATAGAAAAATCCTAATCTTCTCTGTAAATGATCATGTTTGCACATTATCTTAAGGTTCCTCTTGCATAACCTCTTCCTATTCATTCTTTACAACATATCCATGTTCCAAAGTCTTACACACCAAACATCCAAGGGGTTCGAATAATTTTCTATTAAAGCTCCCCCTAAGACCATGTTAGGTCTGATTCCCAGAGGAATTATCTACATCAAATGGGGGAACAAATGCATCTAATGTTTTTGGCTCTTCATTCTTCCTCCATATCTTGTTCATTTCTTTCTTAACCTCATTCTTGTCAATTTTCTTCACTGGTTCATTCTTCTTTATTAGATCAGACTACTTTCCCTTTTTACTTCTGCAAACTCTTGAAATGTGTCTTGATTTGTTGCAGTTGTAGTAGATATAACATTTTTCTAATTTTTTTGACCTCCATTAACCCTTTACCTACATTGATTACCTTTGTGTCCAAAATTATTACATGTATAGCAGTAGCTAGCAAAATTTTGATTCATTCCACCTCCACTAGACCAATTCATCATTTGAGTTTTGCATTCACTAGCTCTATGTCTACTTTTCTTGCATGCAAAACATTGCCCAAAGAAGGAACTAGCATACTAATTCATTCTAATTTTACACTCTAATACCTTGTGACCAAATTTATTAGATGGAAATAAAACACCACTAAAAGATGAGTACTTTTGAGCATTTGGTTGTTTGATAGTCAGTCTCCTAGCAAAGTTCCTTGGATTTCTTTGTTGCTTCCCTTTATCTTGAGTCTTCTTTAATTATCCACTAGATTTGAGGTTTGTACATTCCTAGAGATTTCATTGGCTTCATTTCCCAAACCAACCTTGTCTTTAGAATGTATTTTCCCTACAATCAATTCCTCAAGCTTGGTGGAGCTTTTCTTGAAATTATCTTCACATATTTTTGTTTTCTCCAGATTTTCTTTCAAGTTCACTGCTTCTTGTTCAAGCCTAGTGCATTCATCAATCTCGCTTTGCACCACAACATTCAAATATTCTTCAATTCTTTTCTTTTCCTCCACTTTCACTTTCAATCTAGTAAGCTCTTCATTGACTTTTTTCAATTGCTCACTCACTTTTTTATGCCTTTCTTTAAATTTCTTCAATTGATCTTTCAATTTCTGGACACATTCATTTACCTCATCAAGATTTTCTTTCAAATCTCTATTTTCACTTTCAGCCTTGTTAAGATCTTCAAGAGTAGCCTAAAGCTCATCTTTATCATCCATTTGTTCAATCTTTAGGATCTTTCTCAAGCTGTTAGGCTTCTTTGTAGGAACCAAGCTCTGATACCAATTGTTGAATACCCAAGATACTAAGAGGGGGGTGTGAATCAGTATCTTCTTAAACTTATTGAACAAATACCATCTAGTTATTCCAATGCATATAATAGTAAAGATAAGTAAGATCATTAATATAGAACATGAAATCACACAACACATGAACACCCATATTTTTACTTGGAAAACACAAAATGGGAAAAACCATGGTGAGGGTTAGCTCACAATATAGTACAACCAGTTAAAAGTTATTACAAAAGGGTGGCTCACTACCAAGACTCACTATCCAAAATGGGAAGCTCACTTCCTATAGAAATAAAATGACAAAATAGATTATAGCAAGAAAATGAACTGATAAAGTACAACTAACAAGTGTTGATTTAGTTCCTTTGATGATCAATAAACTAACTTAACATACTTCATCATTTTCTTACACTTTTCCTCATACTATTCTTCAACAACTAGTATATATCTAATACATCTGCAAGCATCAATTAGGTTGGCCTAATTAGATGCAACCCTTATTCACCAAAAAGATAATTGTCGGATTCAAGAATTTACAAAACCTTTCAAAAAAAAAATCCTTAAAGTGTGTAGGATGCTACAACATGTTGGCATGGACCTAAGATAGGTCAAACATAGATACACAATAAAAAATTAATCCATTACAATACCAACTATTCATTAGGTCAGTCATAGATAGACCTAATAGCAAAATCGAACAACAAAATAATGTCAACTCGTCATATGAGAACTTTTGCATGTGAGATTATGAACTTGCCACCTTTTAGCATCCATAAACCATTTCCCAAAACCACAAGCAAGAATAGTCAACATCGGAGGATTGTGGAACAAAATTCTAGAGGATAATAACTACATATCAGTTTAGATATTGGTTCAAAAAACTTGAACTTAACCTTGCAGTTGCAACTCATATAACATGGTGACATCAATGACAACACAAAGCTGCAAAATGATATGTTATTCTTCATTCTTCCAAAAAAGTTTACATTCTATTGTGTAATGTATTTCAAATAGTTATAGTATTATTTACCTTGTTCCTAATTATTATTAATCTTGAAGTTATTGATAATAGTTGAGTTATCTTCAATCAATAAGGTCTCTTATGGATAAATAAATAAATCACATGAAGGTTTTGTTAAAATTTATAAGGTTATTTATTGATAAGGAAGAAGCATGATTTAGATAGAATTAGGATATTTAAATGTTATTGTAACTTGGTTATTGATTTTAATTGTGGTGATTTTATGAAACTTAACAAATTAAAGATTGTGATAATATGAATTAATTTAATAAAACCTATTTCCTTGATGTTTTGTAAGGGATAAAATTGGGTACTAATGTGTGGGTGGTTGGGTGAGCATCTCTCCTCAACAAGGATGTGGAGAGACTGTGACTATGGACACTCTACCCAAAAATGACAAGCAAGCAAATAAAATCAATAAAGCCATTGTTTAAAGCCTTTTGGTGGGGTTGGTGTTGGCATGGCAGTCATCGTGGATAACCAACTCGTGTTGGTTTTGAGCTAGCACTTGGTAGAGGTTTCTTAAATGAACCTTCATACCTAGCTTGTGCCTTTAGCATAGCTTGAAGGCTCATAATTACAAGCCTTAATAATGATACCTGCCTCGACAAGTGGTGACTTAATGGAGGGTGATTTTCAACATATATTGTGGAAAGTATGTTGATTTGTTGGAGAGATCTGAGGTGGATATGTTTGGACTTGATGTGGTTTCCTCACTATATATTTTTTTGGTGAGATAGGTGTCTTTAGGATGCCATCATTTTGGGGTATTGGTTGTGGCTAGGGTGGATTTTTTCAAATTCCAAAATAGTTTTTATGACTTCTCAATTTGCTTATACGCGTACTCATTCACTTGAGTGACAACAACATCAACATTTGCAATTGATCACATGGATGGCATATTAAAAGTGTACAGGGTAATAAAGGTCACAATCATTGTAGTGTGTTCTATTCTTGTCTAAGGGTGGTGAGGGTAACTTTTCTTTCCTTCTTTGTGTTAGCCTATTTTTTTCTTGGCTTTTGGGTGTCTGGGTGACTATGGTTGAGTGCACTAAATTCATGGTGGATATTTTGGTGGAGTCGATTATTTGTTTTGGGACTGAGACACCTTTAGCCCTTGATTGCAAGGATCATCAAAACACCTTTCAGGAGGTTACAAACCAATGTTTAAAGCACATTCTGGTCAATATTGAACCACTAACGATAGTGGAAGTGAAAATGGTGCTTGGAAAGGGGCACTTCGAGCACAAGGAGTATTTTAGAGTGAATTCATAGTGGTATAGTTTTTGGCTTCCATTCTGGATAATCGGGTCCCTAAGGTAGAAGCTAAAACTATCATGGGTAAACTATTCAAGGAGTTGTTGGGCGGTTTGGAGGAGGTTTTAAAGGTATCCATTCCTAGGAAAGGTGCTACATGTCAATTATCCAATTCAGATTTAGTAAAGAAACCAGGGGAGGTAATCAGAATTTACCCCTTCCTCCTCAATTTAAAAAGGATGATCCTTGTATGTCACAAGATTGCTGCAGGCACAGTGAATTTCCTCAAGAAGATATTTCTCCTAGTTGAGGTTAGTGATTTTGAATGGGTAAAAGAGTTTGATTCCTTTGTGAAAGTAAATGGATTTTTGTAAATGTTGGGTCCTTTGTGCTATGGCATCTAGTTTGGTGGATATAGGTGTCTCCTCTCAATTTCTTTCTGGTTGGTGGTCTTCAGGTGGTCGGGTGTGGTTCATAGTAGGGTTTCTAATAATCTTTTTCTTCTTTCACTATTCTATTGATAAGCCGGAGATGGGAATTTTGCTAGGATAATCCCAATTTGTCTATATTTTGGTGATGGTTGAACAATTAGTTGGTGTGGCTGGTAACCATTTTGGTATACATATGGGGATTAGTGTGGGTTGGTGTTTTTGGAGTCTTCTTTTTTGGTCTAGGTTTCAACTCCATATCATGTGCTTGCAGATGTTTGTAAATTTTCTTCATATTAATATAATCTCTCTTACGAAGCAAAAAAAAGGGTACTAATGTTATAAATGAATTTTATGAGAATTTTAAAGATGGGGTAATCTTGCATAACCTAAACTAATAAAAATCTATGCTTTAGTAATATTATACATCAATAGTTTTACCCTATTATGATATACTTATTTACATCATTACTCACCAATGTGACATTTATATGTTATTGTCCTTTATAGTTTCCTCTATTAGTTAGGGATTTGATATTGCATGGTTAGTATTTTGGTATATTCTATGATTTCATGGCAAAGGATTATCAAATTAGTGTTATTATTTGTTGGTGTTATCTTTAGTTATGAGTCTTGATTCCTAGACATTGAGTCTATAATTTTGAATAGTCAAAGTAAATATTTTATTATCAAATTTGGAACATTATTATACTCAAGTTTTCTTATGATATAAAATATCCTTTAATGTCCTAATTGGAGAATTAAACACTTTATTTGTATCATGATTATAAGATTTAACTAATTTGTATAGGATAAGAGATAGTCTTTTATCTAAGAATGGTGTGGTTTACTAACAAGAATGGACTCTTGCAAATCACTCACTCTCATAAAGGTGACTATGGTAAATATTATCATAGAATATTATTATATATTGAATAATATTTACTTATGAAAAATTATGCAATGAATCATATATGTTTAAAATCTAATTGATTTAGCTTGATTGTCTAAGTAATAGTAAGAATAATCATTGAGTTGGTTGATTTTAAGATGTTTTTTGTAGAAAGGAAAATTATAGGGCATGGGGCATTAAACACCCAATAAGAAAAACCATTAATCTTTATAAATAAGAAAATTGAAGATGCATATAGGAAAATAAGAAATTATTTCAATTGAAACTTCATGTCAAACACCTCTTTTAGGTGTTTGCAAATAGATGATTTCTAGGTTTTTTTCTTTGCTTCACTTAAGTGGGTTGCATTTTATGAAGAACTATCTAGGGAACTAGACCTTAGAAAGGATCACTTACCCACTAATACTATTGCATAGATATAGAACAAACAAAACTACATGTTCCACACACATCATCCTCTAATATCTTGATCTCATGGATATAGGGTATGTAGGAAATCTAGGAGATAAAGGATGTTTCTAGTACTCAAATATAGAGGACATTGTGAGGCTTTATGACCTATCTCCTAAATTCAAAAATGTGAATCTAATTATATAAATAATAAAATATGATAGTCACTAATACTCAGAAGAATCCTCGGGGAGGATTAATCTTGTACTTGGTTGGTTGCTAGAAATATGAGGGAAAGTATACATGATATTTTATTTAATTATTTTCTATTTATCAACTTACAAAGATCCTTGGTATAATATAATGGGAATACTATGAAGTCTTTTGTAAATGAATCATGGCTTGAATTGGTCTTGATGAGTTGAAGTCTTTGGTTGATGCATGTCCTTTTATGCTCATTTTTCCATTTGAATATCATGAAATATATTGGATGAAGTCATGATTCCTATTGATCATGAATAAGTATTAGTCTTGTATGAATAATATTTCCTAATGGATTGAAGAGCCCAAATTGGCTATGTAATGATTACACTATATTAGACAAGTTAGCTCAAATTGGCCATGGTTAATTCTTGAGTATTTATTCAAGATTCAAAAATTAATAAGTTAAATATTTATCTTAATAATTATTTTATATTTTGTTAGTTGGGTATGTGGCTGACGAATATTTTTTTACCCAAAATTGATGAAACGAAAAGGGTTTTTAAAGGAGATTCTCAGCTTTCCACCAATATAAACTATGCTTTTCTTTGAATTTAATAAGTAATTATTATTCATTTTCTATTCAAATTATGACTAAAGTCCTAATTGATAGGTTGATTGAAAAACACTATAGCTTTCAAATGATATCATATTTTTTGAATTCAAAACATGTGTCAAATTCTATGCTTGGCATAATATAGGATTAAAAAAATAAAAAATTCAATTTCATGAATTTTTGACCAAGTTAAGGTGGTCAAACATATGATTTTTTATATTTAAAAAAAAATTGTAATAACAAATTCATAATTAATTATTTACTTGGAAAAAAATTACAAAAAAACATGCATCACATCGGGGCACGAGTCCTCTACCTATATATAAAATCTTATAAACAAATATTATCATTTTATTGTGGTTAGGGTGGTCAGAAAGACACCTACTTCTTATTTTTTACCTAAAATTTAAGTACCACTACATTGAAATATCAAATTTTCACCAAATAGATTTTTTTTTTTTTTAAAACCTAGTAGTTTAGAAACTACATTAAATTTTTTATAGATTCTATTCTTACATATTTTTGAAATAATATAGGTAACTTATTCAAATTTTTATGTCAATTTTCCTAACTTTGATTTTTCTAATTTTTTTTCCACTTAGGAGCCTATTTTTTCCATGATGATCTTGCACATACCTAGTTAATAATCTTGTTTTGTGGATATTTCACTTGCATAAATTAATACCAATGAAAAAAAAGTACATAAATTTGAGGAATAACATGGAGGGCCTTTTATAGATAGACACCACCTTTATATATTCCTTGACGTTCTGGATGGTGATATTTGCAAGAACATTTCAAGGTATATTTTTATCTCTAAAAACTATATTGTTTAATTATTTCAAAAGAGTCCAACCAGTTAGGAGAAATACCTACCCCAATAACTCAATGATAAGGGGATGGGTGAAAGGGGAAGTTCAACATTCAAAGATACTATTTTAGCTCTCATTCCAAACCCAACTGAGAAGAAACCTAGAATGAATATTTTGGTGAACTCTCTAGGAATATATATAATGTAAAAAGAGGTTATCAATAATTTCCTCCTCCTTGCAAATGAAACACCTATTAACTAATTAAATTCCTCATTTCTGAATATTTTCTAGAGTGATAATTTTCTTGTGACAAACTATCCACCAAAAGAATCTCTTTAAGAATAGTTTTATTATTTTATATCTTCATCCAATAGAAATGAGAGGCCCATTTAGGGGATCGAATATTGTATCTATATTTGACCATGTGATTACCATCTTTAGAATCATACCAAACAAGAGAGTCAAAATAATTAATTCTATAGAACCTTCAATTAGCAATAATTCTTAAAAGCTCATCAACAACCCAATGGAGTGGGGAATTGTAACAATTAGAATCTATTCTCCAAGCAAGAGGGTTGAAGGAGGGGTCCCAATAGTCTTTCACCTTGCAGCCTACTACACAAATCAATCTAGATATCCAAACAAACTAGGTGAAATTCCAGAGGAGAAGAAAAAATCCAAGGATATTCCTAGATTAACTTTGTGGAATCCCCTTTACCTATTCGCCATAAGGATCTCTATCTTATGATGGCCTTATTTTTTATAAGGATATTTCATATAGTAGAAATTATTATTATGTGGGAAGAAGATTCCTTCACTACCATTAAAGTACTTGACTCTTGGGATTTTTACCTAGCATGCTCAAAATTTTATTTAATCAAGAACAAAATGAATTTAGAAAGGAGGGTTAGGCTTATAAATTTTTTTTTTTGATATCTAGACCACCATTCTTTTTTCTGAAACTATACCATATCCAAGTTCACAAGGAAGGTGCAATGCTTCTCCTAAATTTCAAACCAGAGGAACCTTATTTTAATTTGATCTATTTTTTCTATCCATGAACTAGGAATCATGAATAAGGAAAAGAGGTAGACACAATTACTTTGAAGAATAGCTTTGAGAAGCAATAGTTTACCAAAATTACTGAGGAAAGAACCTTTCCATGTAGCTAGCTTCTATTATACTCTTTTGAAAAGATTGGACCAAACTAAATTTTCAACTTTACTAGTTGTTAACATCATTCCAAAGTAAGAGGATGTGAGGGGATGAGTCTAGAAATTTAGAACCCCAACTATCCTAATTTGTAGAGGAGGAGGAACATTCAAGAAGAAAACAACACTTTTATCTAAATTAATGTTTTGACATGAAGTAGAGGTAAAATTAGAGATATTTTTAACTCAACCCCTAGCTTCCACAATCATGGATCCCCAAGGATAATGTGCTCATCAAAAGACTTGATGGGAGACTAGTTGCAAGGAAGAGGAAGGAGAGAAAACCTTGAAGCTTTCCCTCGTGATCCCATTAGCAATGTTCCTTCCCATGAGCTTTGCATGAATTATGAAAAATAAGGGAGAGAGGATCCCCTTTCCTAATACCCCCCAAATATAATAAAGTGGCCATGAGGGAAACCATTGATGAGGACCAAGAATATTGAGGTAGAAACACACACTTCAATCAATCTAAGTATTTTTCCTTTAAATCTAAACCTCTAGAGGACTTGGAAGAGAAAAATATAATAAAATTTATAATAAGCTTTGGATTTTTTCATATTTTGGAACATAATTTCCTTATTTCTCCTATTCGTGGAATGGAGAGTTTCATGATCTAGAAGAATGACATCAATAATTTTCCTTCCTAGAATAAATCCTTTCTGATTTCTATGAATCATGTTATCCAAGAAATGTTTTATGTGATTGAAGAACAATTTACAAAAAATATTATAAATCATGTTACAAAGACATATAGGTCTGAATTCAAAAATTCTATTCACCCAATTTTTTTTAGGGATAAGGACAATGTAAGTATTATTAATATCCTTGAGGAGACCAGTAGAGGATTGGAATTCCCTAACAACCTAAACAACATCCATACCTATAATGTCCTAATAGTTTTGAGAAACTATTAGAGGGATCCCATCAAGGATAGGATCTTTGGAAGGGTTAAGAGAGAACATAATATATTTTATTTCTTCCACAGAGGCATGCCTCTCCATAGTAATTAAATTTGAGGTGGAGAGTGAATTAGGAATAATTTGTAATAGGTGGTAATTAATAAGGTCCAGTTGGGTGGTGTTTTTAGGAGGGTTTTAGAAGGTCTTTGAATAATCTTATTCCCTCTTGATAAATCTCTTTTTCCAATGAAAACTGGGATCCATCATTGTTGGTAAGTTATCCTATTCATTTTTATGTGCTTAATATAAGATTAATGAAAAAACTTAGAGTTCATGTCTCCTTTTATCCATTGATTTCTAGATCTTTATTTCCAATAAATTTCCTCTTTCTCAATAAAAATATGATTATCACTCAAAAGAAACTTCTCCCTATGGAAGAGTAAATGTAAGGGTCCAATTCTATCCATTTCAAATTTTATTTTACTTAGTTGGTCCTCTATAATAAAGTTTTGAGTGAAAATGTTAACAAAAGAGTTTTTATTCCAAGATTTCAAGTTTATTTCAATGATTTTGATCTTGAAGGAAATTACAAACATTTTTGTACTATGAACATAAATATTCCACCATTGAAGTAGGACCATTTTGAGATTAGGGTGATGTGTCCATATTATTTCAAATGGGTATGTAGAGGATCATGATGGGCCAAAAAGTGGAAATATGATGGGTATGTAGCTAATGACTATTTTCTTACCCAAAATTGATGAAACGAAAAGGGTTTTTAAAAGAGATTCTCAGATTTCCACCAATATAAATTAGGCTTTACTTTGAATTTAATAAGTAATTATTATTCATTTTCTATTCAAATTATGACTAAAGTGTTGATTGATAGGCTAATTGAAAAACATCTATAGATTTCAAACGGTATCACATTTTTTGAATCCAAAACATGCATCACATTCTATGCTTCACATACTATAGGATTAAAACAATAAAATTTGAATTTCATGAAGTTTTGACCAAGTTAAGGTGGTCAGACATACGAGTTTTTTATATTTTTTAAAAAGTTGTAATAAAAAATTCATAATTAATTATTTACTAGGAAAATAATTACAAAAAGTTATGCATCACAGTAGGGAATGATTCCTCTGCTTATATATAAAATCTTATAAAAAAAATATTATCATTTTATTGTGGTTAGGGTGGTTAGACAGACACCTACTTCTTATTTTTTCCCTGAAATTTAAGTACCATTGCATTGAAATTTCAAATTTTCACCAAATAGATTTTTTTTATTTTAAACAAACCTAGTAGTTTAGAAACTACATTAAATTTTCTACAAATTCTATTCTTACATATTTTTGAAATAATATAGACAACTTATTCATTTTTTTACGTCAAGTTTCCTAACTCAAAATTTTTTGAATTTTTTGCCACTTAAGGGCCTTTTTTTTCCATGATGATCTTGCACATACCCAAATATAAAGGGATAAAAAACTTTAGAAATGGGGGAATTCTTCTTGAGAATCAAAAGGGTGTAAACAAAACCAACTCTAACTTGGGAGGATAGGGAACAATAATTAAATCCCATTTGGAGGAAACAAGGAACCTATTATGTATGACTTGAATAAGATTGTCTATTTATATCTTATTGCACCAAGTATATTTTCTTCCTTTGAGATCAAGGTGATGTAGAGTAGGGGTGAAAATTACAACAAAATCTCATAAAACCACTCACAAAATGTTTTTGACATCAAACAATGGGCCTCATTTAACAAACCCTCATTCTTGCTAGTAGCCTTTCAAACATGGCTTTTGGGACATAACTTGTGGGAAAGGCTTGGTATTCAAAATGTAAATAAAATTCCAAATACCCTTTTGGCCATTTTAAAACATATCCAAAATCTAGGTATGGTTATTTTTCTACAGAAGACCTCAAAAATAGATTGTCCTACTTCTCGACTAGGCTTAAATTAAGCAATTAAATAAGGAACAACTAGGTTCAAGGCTTAAAAATGTCTCAACACTTGTTCCAACACCTTCAACATATCCCCCATAGAGCTTAAATCAACTCATTTAACCACAAGACTCATGCTCCAATGCCTTACAATTAGATTCACCAAGTTTTTAGGGTTCCTAGGTCTGATACATGAGGATATCAAACCATAGCAGCAACTCCACACATGCCAAAATCCATCTCCTAACCTTGAAACTTTGGGAAACCAAAATAAAAATCAACACAATCCATTCCACTAAGTTTCAAGTGTTTTTATGAGTGGAATGAAAAGATATGCATTTTTCCTTACACTTTAGTTACCCTGCCTAGGGTTTACACTAGTATGAGAAGAATTGCTCTATTTTGCTGAAATCTTAATGAAAATGAATAAGAACAAGTGTAGCAGAAAGTAGATTCAATTTACTTCCATCCAACATTGGTTTTAGGTCACTAATGGATGGTACATATCTATACTAAATCAAAGAATAGCAAAGAAACATTCAAAAATGAAGGAAACAAATTGTTTTATTGCTCCAACTCCAAAATTTCATCAACCAAACTTCTTCTCGATGGTACAAGTATTTTTAAAGTATTTAAAACCATATCCCAAAAGGTAACCAATCATATTTCAAATTAGATACTCATAAAAACATCATTATGCTTTGTTATGACAAAAAAGTGCAAAAGTTGCTTTGACAACATTGTGCAACATTGACAATATTCGTATGTGCATACTATCTTACCTCTAGGGATGTAAAATAGACTAAAAAAAACATGAAATGGTATTCTTAGACCTTATTACATGAAAGCATAAAAAAATAAAACAAAGTTACAACTTCTTGATCTTTGGAGGCATGAAAACTTATGGGTGCCCCTACACCATACTTGTAGGGAAAAGAAAGCTCAAGTTCCACTTGAGGAAAGGCCTGCAATTGTACAACCATGCTTGATAATATCATCTTGAGTCATCCAAGTTGCATCCTCCATAGGATTACCTCACCATTTGACCAAGTATTGGTAATAGACCTTCTTCCTTATCTTCTTGAGTTCCTTCTTGTCTAAGATGCATTCCAACTCCAAAGGTTGGCTTAGTGGAAGATCCCTGACCCAATCCTCATCTAAGAGCACTGATGAACCTGCATTATCACTTACAAAAACATCCCATTTATAATGGTAACTATCATAAACATTAAAAATAGGAGAATGGAAAATCCAAGAGGTAGTTCTATCTCATATGCATTATCTCCAAACTTGTGCACCACTTTACATGACCCTATCTTCTTCATTTTAATTTTAGAGTACTACCCCTTAGGAAACCTTTTCTTTCTCAATTGTGTCAAAACCAAGTCTCCAACCTTGTAATGAACCTCTCTCCTTTTTATATTGGCATTTTTCTTACACTTGTCAACATTTGTTTGAATTATCCTTAACCTATTGGTGGATTTCTTGCATAGCCATTGCAAATTGTTCACCTTCAATGCTCATTTTCATCCCACTGATATCTCTTGATTCAAACACACCCCTGGGATTCATACCATAAACAATCTCAAAAGGACTATTTCAAATATTCATATTCATAGATTCATTATATGCCAACTCTGCTTGAGGAAAAACAGGATCCCATTCTGTTGAATGCTCCTTTGTTGTGCATCTTAGGACATTTCCAAGGCTCCTATTCAACACTTCAGTCTTCCCATCAGTTTGAGGGTGATAGGTAGAACAAAAACTCAAATTAGTGCCAAGTTTCTTCCATAAGGTTTTCCAAAAGTGACCAACAAATTTGTTATCCCTATTTGATACAATGTTAAGAGGAAAACCATGGATTCTTACCACCTCTTTGAACAAGAGTCTTGTAATGTATGGAGCATCATTAGTGCTCTAATGAGGTATAAAGTATGTCATCTTAGAAAACCTTTCCACAACAAAATACACCAAATCAAAACCTCTTTGAGTTTGAGGAAACCACATCACAAAATCCATGCTAATTGATTCCCAAGGCCTATTGGGAATGGGGAGAGGTTGATATAACCTTTAATTTGTGCTAGGTTCTTTATCCCTTTGCAAAATAGTGCACTTTTCCACAAAGTTCCTCATATCAATTTCATTTTTGGCTAAAAGTAGCACCTCTTCAACTGCTCCAAGGTCTTATCAAGACCATAATGACCTACAAGTCTTCCACTATGATGTTCTTTGATTAAGTTATCCCTCATTGAACATTTAGGAATACATAATTGTGCCCATTTGAAAAATAAATCATCTTGGATCAAAAAATAAACCATTTTTCATTATTGTTGCTACAAGGTTGCCTACAACTTGTGTAAATTTCTTTAAAATCTGCATCATCAATGTACATACCTTTCAAATAATCCCCTCCTAAGCTTTTCAATTTAATCTCCTACACCATGAGATAACTTCTACTCAATGCATATGCCACCTTGTTAGATTGCCCCTTTTTATGCTTAATAGTGAAGGTAAAACCTTGAAAATATTCAATCCATTTCACATGGCTATTATTGAGTTTATCTTGACTATTCAAAATTGGAGAGCATGATTGTCAATATACACTATAAAATACATAGGAAGTAAATAATGTCTCCATTTCTTTAATTCTTTCACCATTGCATACATTTCAAGGTCATAGCAAGAATACCTTTTCATGGATTCATTCAAATTTTCACTGAAAAATGTAATAGGTCCATTTTCTTGACTTAGGACAACACCTATAGCATGGCCACTTGCATCACATTCAATGGTAAATACCTTATCAAATCTACACAAATTCAATATGGGCTGCACAACAACCTTCTTTTTCAAATATTCCAAACTCCTATCAGCTTCATTAGACCAAACAAACTTCTTCCTTTTATCACCCTTTTATTGTATCAATCATAGGAGCACAAACATGACTAAATTTTTTTATGAATTTTCTATAAAACTAGCCAAACTGTGGAAAATCCTTACCTCAGCCACCGATTTGGGTGTAGGTTAAGTCTCAACCTTACTTGGATCCATCTTCAAAGTTCCATTTGAGACCACAATAATAAGGTAAACCAACTTTGTTTTCAATAAATTATACTTCTCCAAGTTTATCATTGGTTTCTCTTCATGCAAACTTCTAAAAACCAAATCTAAATGTTGCAGATGCTCTTCTTTAGTTTTTCTAAAAACAAGAATATCATCAAGTTATACTACCAAAAACTTACCAGTGAAAGGTTTGAGCACTTCATTCATCAAGCGCATGAAATTAATAGGGGCATTTGACAAACCAAAATGAATTACCATCCATACATACAACCCTTCATTTGTCTTGAAGGCCATTTTCCATTCATCACCAAGTATGATTCTGATTTGGTGGTAACCACTCTTGAGATCAATCTTGGAAAAGTAACATGCAACCCCAAAAAATCCATTAGGTCTTCAATTCTTGGAATAGGAAATCTATACCTTACTATGATCTTGTTAATTTCCCTTGAATCATTGCACATCCTCCACTCACCACCTTTCTTTGGTGCTAGAAATTTGGGAACCACATAAGGACTCAAACTCTCCCTAATCAGCCCCTTGTCAAGTAATTCTTGCACTTTCCTCTTGATCTCCTTTTTTTTTTTTGGAGTCATCTTATAAAAAGATTTGTTGGGAAAAATAGCCCCTAGAATTAGAGGGATCAAGGTGTTGGGGATCTCATCAAGCACTATCTCATCATATTTCTTCAGAAATGTTTTCACCTCTAAAGGCAACTCCTCTTTCTTTTCTGTTGGCATGACAGATTTGGGATTTACTATGATGGAAAATACCACAATCCCCTCTTCCATGGTCTTTAAGAACTCCTTTTCATTTACCAACATCACACTATACTCTGCTTGGGAATCTAGTATTTCATCTTTCAATGGTGTGAGGGTGTATGAAACGCCACCCTTTTCTATAGCATAAGTGTTTTTCCTCCCATCATGGATAGCTTACCTATCATACTTCCAAGGCCTACCCAAAAGAAAATAGAAAACATCCATTAGTATTATGTCAATAGAACCTTATCCTTGTATCCCCCTATGTGAAAATCTACCCAACTTTGTTCATTCACAACTAGTTGCCCTTTGTTAAGCCAAGAGACTATATATGAAATTTGGTATAAGGGATTCTCTTCAACTTAAGCTTTTCTACCATTTCAGCAAGACCAAATTGTCATTGCTACTTGAATCAATCACAACTTTGCAAAATTTACCTAGGAACTTACATGTAGTTCTAAAAATATACTTTCTCTATGGTGGCTCTTTCTCCATTGGTACTTTGATCAAAGTCCTTCTCACCATGAGATACTCACCAACTTTTGGATCAACATTATGTGATGGAGAATTCACACTTTCATTGTCCTCTCCTTGTACAAATTGATTTCTTCTTTCTCATCCAAATGAAGTAGTGGACCGATTTTTAGTGTAAATTTCCATGCTTGATGGCCTACAAATTTATTGCACTTATAATATTTAAAGATGAATCCACTTGATCCTCCTCTTTTTCCTCCAAATCTGCCCCTATTATTGGGTCTTTGTCTAAAGCTGCTTCTTGAGTCTAAAATTTGTTCTTGATTGTTTCTTGATTCTCCTTGTGATCTTTGGGGCTTCCCCCTACAAGAAAATGTCCCTCTTCCTCTACCTCTGCTTTAGTTTTTCTTTCCTCCTCCTCAACTTATCTTTAACCTTGATGGCCAATTGATAGCACTCTTCCACTATTCTTGAATTGGTGAGGCTTAATTCATCTTGAAGGTTGTATCTCAACCCATTGATATATCTTACAACTTTTTCCACATCATCTTCTACATGGATTTCCCTTATTCTCAATTTGAAGAACTCCTCAATATACTCCTGGACATCCATATCCTTTTGCTTTTAAGGTTTTGAAGCCTTCTGAATAACTGAATGTTATAGTCACTAGGTAGGAATTTTCCTTTGATTTTAGCAACCATCCTATCCCAAGAGGTGATTTTAGACTTTTCCTTCTTTATCCTTTCATATTATATATAATCCCACCAGAGTAAGGCATGACCCTTCAGTTTTGTCTTGGCCAACTTCACCCTTTTCTCTTTTGGCACATCTTCATATTCAAAGTAGTTCTCTAGTGCTCCTATCCAATCTAGGAGTTCTTCATTGTCCAATTTTCTTCCATATACTAGTAAATCCATCTTTATCTTAGGACCTTCTCCCTTGACTGTCTTCAACAAATTTTTCATCCTCAAGTCATCAAGAGTCATCTCTTCCTTGGACTCTCCTTGGGAAATTTCCTCTTCCCTTTCTTCTTCTTCTTGGTAACTCAAGTCTCCTATGGCCATTCCTCTTTTCTGACTTTTTTCCAGGGAAGCAAGTATCTCCTTCATTTTTCTCATCTCTCTTGCATTTCTCTTCTTCAATTCATTCACCTCTCTAGCGATTGGATTCCCTTTTATATGTTTTTTTTTTCTTCTTCACTTTAGTTCTTCCCCTCTTCAGACCAACCTATGCTCTAATACTAATTTGATGTAGAGCATAGGTTCAAATGACAATGCAATCTTAGATTGACCAATCACAAAGATATTTTGACATCAAACAATGGGTCTCATTTCACAAACCCTCATTCTTGCTAGTAGTATTTCTAACATGGATTTTTGGACATAACTTGTGGGACAAGAATAGTATAAAAAATGTATGGATAGTTCTAGATATCCTTTTTTCCATTTTCAACATATATCCAAAATCTAGGTAGGGTTACTTTGTATGGAAGACCTAAAAAAAATACTTTCCTACTTCTTGACTAGGCCTAATTAAGCAATTAGGCAAGGCACAAATAGATTTAGGGATTCAAAATGTCTCAACACGTGTTCCAACACCTCCAACATATCCCCCATGGCCTAAATCAACTACTCTCACCACAATAATCATGATCAAACATCCTACAATTAGATTCACCAAGTTTCTAGGGTTCCTAAGTCTAATAAATGAGGATATCAGACAATAGCAACAACTCCACACATGGTAAACTCCATCTCCTACCCCTACAACTTTGGGAAACAAAAATAAAAACCAACACAAGCCATTCCACTTAGTTTCAAGAGTTTGTATTGGTGGAATGGAAAAATATACATTTTTCCTTACACTTTGGTTACCCTACCTAGGGTTTAGATTAGTCTAAGAAGAAGTTGCTCTAATTTGCTCAAATATTAATGAAAATGAATGAGACCAAGTGAAACATAAGGTAGATTCAATGTGATTCCATCCATAATTGGTTGTAGGTCATTATTGGATCGTATAGATCTGTACTAAAACAAATAAAAATAAAGAAACATTTATAAATGTAGGAAAATAGAATTATTTTATTGCTCCAACTCAAAAATTTCATCAACCATACTTCTTGATGGTACAAGGAATTTTAAAGTATTTCCTATGTTTGATGATAAAATGTGTATAGTAAACAAGATCACACAAGCAATGAAACATACTACATTAGATATTTAATCATAAAACTGAATCAAATTGAAACAAGAGTAAATTCCAAAAATCATTCCATTGTTCTCTATTCTCAAGGATTCATTAAATTATATTAGCTCTTAGATTTGTGTATGCACTATGATTGTTAGAAAGAAAACTTGAGAAACAAGATGTTGTTTAGAATGCAAGAATCTAATTCCTACATGATTTATCAACAAATGATAATTATGCTAAGATTATGATGTTATATAAAATGGAGATTATACTATGATAAGGATGTTAAATTCTATGATGCAAATGTTGTATGAAATATAAGATGATAATGGAAATTCAAATATGAACTAAGACATGATTCTAAACCAAAATTATAAAACCATTCTAAATGATAAATGCTAAACGATGTTAAATGCTTAAACTCTAAATGCTCCAAATGCTCCAATGTTATTCCTGTATAATAAGTTTACTCAAAGATGGGATGATCAAATTTTGTAGCAAGAGGTTGTATTTATAGGATTTTGAAAGCATCTTGCAATTCGGTAGCAACCAACGATCGAGATTTTAGCATGAGAGATGAATGGTGGAGATGGAAGAATGATGGAGGATGTTCCCCTGACCAAGGGCAACATGCAAAATCTATGAGAGAATAAAATGTGTGATATTTCCAAGTGTCCAAAGTTTGTTATGGAATTGGTTGAGAATAATGCAATTTAAATATTAGACATATTTAAATACATGTGACAATTGATGATGTGGCCAAAAAGTGTTGTAGACATGTGACTAAATTTGAATTTGAAATTATTCAAACTTAGTGAGAAGATATTTAATTAAACAAACTATTGAATTTTTTTTATTTAATTAAATTTAGAAGAATGTGGTTTAATATGAATCATTTATAAAAGTGTGAACTATATAAATAAATTGGGAATGTATTTATAAGTAGATGAAATAAAAGGGGTCATTAATTAAATAACTAGTATTTAATTAATTAATTGTATTGGCCGATTTTAGGTGTATACATTTTGCCCCTCTTTGAAGTAATGTGTTTACATGTTGCTTCAAAGAAAAAATTTCTGCTAATGTTGACAAAAAAAAATTGATGCCCTAGATGCTAATGTTTAGGTGATGGCAGATATATGCCCCCTTAGAGATAAATTGGTGAAATTTTGAAATTTTAGGATTTTTTGGAATTTCTGAAAATTTTGATGGTTTTTCAATGATTTGATGATGATTTCAAACTTTTATGATCCAAAAACAATTTATCTCCCAAAAAATGATTTTTAAGCCACTAGGTGATGATTTGATTAATTAAGCCCTTTTGAAAAATAATATAAAACAATCTCATAAAAATCCCATTTAATCACTCTTTAAAAAGGTTTAAAAAGTGATTTAGAACTTCATTTGTGTATTTTGATTTTGAAATTGAGAGTGATTGAGTGATTTAGAAAATTTGGAGTAGGATAGTGATTCCTTATACACACTAATTTGAGCACGTCAAGTCACAACCACCTGATAGCATATGGACCTCTGATATGTACCCCAAAAACCTCCTCGTAAATTGTGCAATTCATTTTCCTACTCTTTTTCCACATTTAAGTTTGGCTTTAAATGTTCTAGCACATCTAGGCATTGATGTAGCACATTGAAGAATTGTTGTAGCACATCCACAAGTCTAGTGCATATGGTAGTTTTTCACATAGGGTAAATAGATTACGGCATAGGTGCATTTAGCATTTAGATTGCTTGAAGTAGCACATTGAGTGAATGATGTGGAACATAGGTGCATTTAGCGTTTAGTTGAATTGAATTAGTGCATTGATGAGATGGTGTAGCACATACAATGATTCAGTTCTTAGGGACTCTGTTCTGGTGCATTCATGAAATTTTCTAGTGCATATGGTAGTTTTGCTCATTAAATCCATGTTTTAGTGCATTGATAAAATTATCTAGTGCATGCATGCTTTGAGTGCATAGAAAAGCTGTTTTAGTGCATACATGGAAAAATGATGAATTTTTTATTAGACTCCCTGATTTTGATGATTTTTTATCATGTCAGTTATCGATTTGATGTTGTTTGATGATGATTGATCTCATGATAGGTGAGATTCTATGATAGGATGATGATAATTGACCTCATGATAGGTGAGGATCAATGGTAGTTTGATTGATTGGTTGAAATCATGATAGGTGTGGTGCATTGATATATTGATTGATAAACCTCATGATAGGAAAGGCTGAATGATAGATTGATGCTTACAAAATTTGATCAAAGTTTCACTAGAGATGATTAGATTGATAGGCTAATTGATTTTGATTTTGATGCTTACAAAATCTGATCAAAGTTTTACTAGAGATGATTAGATTTATAGGCTAATTTATTTTTATTGATTGATAGGTTGATTGATTAGCTAATTTGCAATCTTATATGATGATAGGAGCTTTTGACAGTCCTTCAAATTTGGGAGTGCTTCCTAAGGACATGGGAATTGATTCCACACCTGGCATTGGTTGAGGTAGCTATTATTGCACAATGTAGATTGTGCTTTTTGATAGATATGCCCTGGATTACTATTAAAAGGGTTTATTGATAGCTTTAGTAGAGATTTGGCATAGTGATCATAACACCTTTCATTTACCCACCGGCGAGATGATAGTCACCCTGGAAGATGTTTATCGGAAAATGTAGGTAAATGTTGTTGGAGAGTTGGTATTATATGATTCTGCTGAGTAGGGTGGGACTGGTGCACTTCACAGAGTATTTGAGCATGATCGAATATGTGGTTATGAGATTCCTTGGAGAGAGATGGTTGATTCTTATGCCACATTGTCGTTTGTGCTTAGCGAATTCATTAGAGGGCTCCTTTTTCCTAACTAAAAGTCAAAGGGAATTTCAATTGGATGGGTTAGGATTCTTGAGAGCATGATTGCTCAGTGTACTAGATATGCATGGGGATGTTGCATGCTTTCCCATTTGTACCATGATTTTCACTAAATTTTCTACCTTTGAGGGGCTAGTTTGTTAGCAGGAGCCAAATTGATTTAGATATGGGTGTGGGAGCATATAGCAGTCACCCATCTAGTTGTAGATAGACAATGACCAACCACGAAACCCTATTTTCATGCTTATGTAGGTCTAGTTGCTCATCCTAGGTTGGGAAAACTGGAGTATTGGAGGAGATTCCTTGATGATTTAGAGACTATGACATGGCATCCCTATCTTGATTGTAAGCAGTGGCCAGAGGATGATACTAAGTTGTCATTTGTGTGTCAGTCTATGTACCTAATTAGGAGGACCCATTTCATCATTGAGAGATTCTTGTTTTTGAGGGCACTTAGGAAATATGGCAGGGTCTAGGGCATGCCCTAGGGAGTGGCCCATTATGCACAATGATGAATGGATGTGATAGAGGGGGGACCTATTTTTTCATATGATGCAGCAATGCAGGAATTCCAAAGTTTATGGGATATTATTTGGGAGTTTCATCCAGAGATTGTTGAGGCTCCAATATCAGAGGAGTATGCATAATACCTCTTCTTACATCCATTCCCATGGATTTCCAGCCTAGATGAGCCTATTCCATTGTTAGATGATGAGGAGAGGATAGTAGTACATGGGTGCAGGTGGAGAGATGGGGGAGATGAGGAGGAGGAAGCAGAGAGTAGTGATGATAGGGATGGAGATGGAGATGACAGTGATGATGATGAAGGTGATGGTGAAGGAGATGAAGGTGGTGGAGGGCCAAGTATGGATGTTAGAGAGTTCAAAGTCCTTCAAAAGAGGCGATCATTGGTATTTGTAGCCCAACAACACATATAGATCTGACTTCCCTCACAACAATGGTAGACTCAGATTGTTGCATTATAGGTATAGGTTCAGACATTGCAGGGTCAACTTGAGTAGGTACAAGCTTTGTTAGCATAGAAATAGGGGAAAATACTGACACATGAACAATCCCAAGCTTAGGCCTAGGCTCAGATGTAGGCACAAATTTCCACTCTCACAACCAAGAGGGATGACCTAAGATAGTGGGTTGAACAAGCAAAGGGTATAGCAGAGAGATTACAGAGGAATGCAAGTGTTGTAGCTACTATAGATTATTTTAGAGAGGTATGATGCTTTGTCAGGGAGGATGAGTTTTATAGACTAAAGTATCATGAAGTAGTTCTACCAGAGTGTCAAGAGAGCTTCACCCAGTCTGATAGTCACACTCACACCAAAACTACTAGCAAGGGTGTGACATAGCTACTTCTAAGAGATCAGAGAGATCCTGGTGTAGGTCCCTCTGGCGAGGGAGGTACTGATCCGGTGATGCAAGCACTATCTAGGGGGGAGTACAACATAGCTATGATATATTATTGTTGATGTATTCTGTACATGTATACATTGATTTATTGAGACATTGATGATTCACTACCATTTTTGATGATGTACCTCTCAACTTTTTTTGGATATTCTTGTACACTTGACATTATTTTGAGATATATGTGACATGCAACAATGATGATGATTTATATATGCATCTATATGTGTTGACTATGATGGATTTCTATGATGCATGCATTTAATTTCTATTACATATGCTATGTGATGCTCTATATGATGATGCTATGATATCCTATGGATGCAAATGATGAAACATGTATTATGATTCTATGATGTTTTATGAAATGGATCTATATAATATATGTGATGGATCTTATTATACCAATGAAATGTGATGCATTTTATGTTTATGTACTTTTCTAATTCAAATAGATGATGCAATGAATGGATGAATATATGATCATATGATGGTGCATAGTTCTATGTTCTTATGATGTTTATATGATGCCTATGTGATGTTTATGTGATGTATGCAATGATGATATGATAATGCATGATTGATAACTCTATATTCTTTATGGATGATGTTTTATGCCATGTGATATGGATTTGATTATGAAAATGATGCATGGTGTTTATGTACTTTCATGTGATGATTATGTTGATGGAGTTAGTCCTTTGTTAGTCTTCAATTCGAGTAATAACAAATTCATCCTCACTACTAGTTTTAGATGTTCATAAAAATTGAATTATATATTTACATGGAAATCTACTTACTAGTCATGTTCCTCAACAACTTTTTCTTCTTGAAAATCTTACTCTATTGGATATGTCTTTCAATCTTCTTATACCATGTCATGTTTTTCAGCAACTTTTTCTTCTTGGAAATATTACTTTGCTGGATATTTCTTTCAATATTCTTAGTGGACCATTTTCTTAATCCATTAATAATAGATGAAATGATTTTGATTATGCAAGTGGGATGCAACACACTTCTTTTTGTGTTTTCTAATGTGGATATTATGATGAAATTCATGGATGTATGAATGATGTGATAATGTATGTATGATATGAGAATATATGCAAATGATTTGTTTTTAGTTAATGTCAAATATACTCAATCCATTAATAAGAGAGATAACCTCTTTGTGAAATTATTGCAGCTTTGGAAATCCCATAACTACAGATGCAAAAACTACCATGGTGCAATCTATCTTAACCATGCATATCTAATATGCAAATGTTGTCATTGTAATAGTTGATTGGGTGTTCTTTTTATCATCATTGAGCTTTTAAATTGTTGAAAGTGAATACAAACATCGATGGTATAATTATACCATGATTTCCTGAGTACTACTTCCATTATTTTTGATATTGAAATCTAACACAAGCATCTAGGTATAATTGAACTGAGATGACCTAAGCATTGCTTGTGTAAATAGACAAGGGTTAATCATTTTCTTATGCAAATTCAAAATGTCATCAATGATACTTTGTAGAGCATGTCCCACGACAATTTTCATATTAATAATGATCAACTCATAGACAACAAACAAAGAAAAATCATACTCCTTCCTAGCCCCTCTAGTTCAATACATCATCAAGTTGCTCCAAAGATATGATAACAAAAATAAAAGTACAATAGTTGAACATTCATACTAACATGATAAATCCATGATTTAGAAGGAACATCATCCATTTATTTAGTTTTCTTTGATTTGGCTATTTGATTTGGATGGTTGATGTGTTAGCGATGGTGATTGATGTTCAATGTTGGGTTTTACACTATGATTTTTGTGCTTTTTGTGTTTTCCTATTGTTTCTTTTCTTTTGGTTTAAGCTCAAATTTTATTGCCTCAATTGAGTTTAGGATTTTTCCCCTAGTCTAGGGTGAGGCACGACTATGATGCCAGTATATGTACATGATGCTTGATGATAGGAAGATAGATGGAAAAATCAAATGGAAAAAGTGAATGGTCAACATGCTCAAATAGATGGAAAAGCTAACCTAACACAAACAATGCCTATTGCCAAGTTTTCACTACTTGTTTTTATTGCACTTTTTTTTTAGATTTTATGATTTTTTGTATTTTTTCTCTTTTTATGATTTTTTTTTCATTACCAAGATGCTTGTTTTCTAGGTTTTCATCAAGATAAACATTTTTTCAAGACTTTTTCTAATTTTTTTTGTATTTTTTTAGGACTTTTACTAATGCTCTAGATGAATCAAGTGTAGAAATTCTTGATATGTAAGTTGTTGAGGGGTTCATCAAACAAATCCACTTCAGGCATAGACAATTGATATGTTCCTAATCCAAAGACTAATACAATAATAAAGGGACCTAGCCAGTTTGGTTCAAATTTCCCCTTCTTTTCTCCATCTTGTTGATTTTGGGGATTTTCTTTCAAGACTAAGTCACACACTTGAAATGTTCTAGGTTTTACTCTGTGATTGTAACTTCTACATATCCTCTTCTAATATTCTTTCAAGTGATCCACTAGATGCTGATGATAGTCATCCAATAGTTCCAATTCTTGTAACCTAGACACTTTGTAATCCTCATCTCAAATGATCCCCTTTAGTGACACATTGAGTGATGGTAACTCAACCTTAATAGGTAGAATGAATTCTGATCCATAGACTAGAGCATAGGGTGTGGCTCATGTTGGGGTGTGGATACTAGTTTTTTAAGCCCAGAGCGCAGGGTTCAGTTGAATGTGACAGTCACATCTATCATCGTTGATGGTTTTCTTTAGGATTTTTAGGATGGTTTTTTTTAGGCCTCTTCTTGGTTGTTTCCTTGAGGATAGTAAGGTGTAGAAAACTAATGCTAGATATGAAATCTCTCACAAAGTTCTTGGAAATACTAATTCTTGAAAGGTCTACCATTATTCATGATAATGGATTGTGGAATACCATATTGACAAATGATATAATTCAAGATGAAGGATGAAATTTGTTTTTCTATGATGGTGGTTAGGGGAACAACTTCAATCCACTTCATAAAGTACTTTGTGGCTGTGATGATGAACTTGTTTCCATTTTATGAAGATGGTTGAATTTTTCCTATAAGGTCAATTCCCCATTGACAAAAAGGCCACGTGGATGAAAAAGGTTGCAACTCTTATGTGTTGGTATGTGGCGAATGATCATGATATACTGTATAGCCCATGGTATACTATACACCCCAGCACATATCCTTGCTAGGGTCCTATAGCATACCAAAAATTATCCTCCTACTTTTTCGTGTGATCACCAAAAAAGGGAAAAATTAATGAAAAAAGAAAAATCTGATTTTGTAGAACCCAAAAATCTGGAAACTTCTAAGCTTGTTAAAAAGGGGTTCGGATGGGTATTACAGTATGATGAAAAACATGATTATTCACAAGATTGTAATAGGTTTTACACTGGATAATAAAAGTATTGGATGGCTGTAGTTTAGTGGATGTAGCCCAGATTGGTTGAACCACGTTAAATTCTTTGTGTTATGATTTATTCTATGTGTTTGTTAGTTTCTCTATTTTATTAATTAAATCTACATTTAATTGTTAGATATCTACCATTTCTAACCCTAACATTGTGTTGGTTCATGTATCAGGTTTCCATGGATTTGACATTTTTGGCACTTCTTGACATATTGAAAGGACTCCTCCATATTCGGCTAGCAATACCCCAAAAATAAGAGTTTTTTAGCTAGAGTTAAACCATTTGAATGTGTGCCACAAATACCTTCATGAACTTCATGCAAAATAGTTTCAACTTCGTTACATTCAAGACACCAAAGGAGAGTACCATCAAGAACTCATCTTTAAAGTGCATTGGCTATCAGGGTATGTCGAGCTGCTTGTCAAATAAAATTTCATTCTTGGTTTTGGGATAAATCTAGTGGTAGGGTATTGTCTTTTAGATAGGTGTAGATTTTCCCATAGATAGAAGCATCAATTTTGAATAGATGGTATATGACTTGGGATTCAGGGTTATCATAAGTAGGGTTAAACAATGGTTCCACAATGAATTCATAACGAGCTCATTTTTTTAGGTATCTATAAGAGAGAGGCAATGGTAGCCATAGCATTAGTAGCCCTTTTTTCACCTCTTGGAATCTGCATAAATTTGATTTCAACAAATTAATTTTTGAAATTATCCACCATTCTTTTAGACGACATCAATTTATCATCTTTTTTCTAGTAATCATCATTCACCTGATTAATGACTAGTTGAGAATCACCATAGACATGCAACTCTATGATCTTTCATTCAACTACCACTTTGATTCCAATGATCAATGCCTCATACTCAACTATGTTGTTAGTGCAAGGAAACATTATTCTATAGGATTTTGAAATGGTGTGTCCTTGAGGCATGATAAATAAGATCCATGTTGCATGTAAGATCCATCAAATTATAACATCCATTGTTGTGTTGACACTGTAAGGACATTTGTATTTAAAAATTAAATGCTCATTGGATGATCATCTTGTAATGGTGCTTCCACTAGTCGATTGCTATGGCTTGACCTTTGATTTCTTTCCTATCTACATATTGGGTATCAAACTCACTCAATATCATTACTCACTTGGCTAGTCTTCCTGTCAGGGCGGCTTTGCTGAGTAAATACTTTAATAGATCAATTTTAGTTGAGTTTGATGGTATGGGTCAAGATGTAATGTCTTAGAAGTTTAGTAGAAAATATGACCACCAGAAAATATTTTTCAATAAAATTATAATTGATCTCATAGCCATTCAAAGTTTTTTTAATATAATAAATAGCCCTTTCCTTTCCTGCAGAATCATCCTATTGCAATAAAGCACCCAAAGATACCTTCATTGTTGCAATGTAGAGTAATAATAGATTTTCTTCTATTGGTGGTACTAATAAGGGTGGTGACATCATATATTGTTTGAGTTGATTGAAAAAAGCTTCACACTTTTCATCCCACTTGAAAAAAATGTTCTTATGTAACAAATGATTGAAAGGATGAGCTTTATTGGCTAGTTGTACGATGAACCTCCTAATGGATTGAAATCATCACTGTAATGATCTAAATTGACTGATATTCTTAGGAGGAGGAATCTCCATGATGGATTTGACCTTCATAAGATCCACCTCGATGCCTTTAGCTGATACAATGTATCCCAAAATTTTAGCTGATGCCACGCCAAATACACATTTCTTGGTATTTAACATCACATTGAATTTCTCCAGTTTGGTGAAGATCTTGTCTAAAATTTCTAGATGTCCCTCTCTAGTGAATTATTCTTCCAATAAATCATCTACATAGTCCTCCATAAAGGTATGCATCATATTATGGAAGATGGTGGTCATCACTTTCTAATATGTGGCTCCGATATTTTTCAACCCAAAAGGCATTGTTTTCCAACAAAAAGTGCCCTAAGGACATGTGACGATTGTTTTATCTTAATCTTCAAGTGTTATTTTTATCTGATTATAACCTAAAAATTCATCCATAAGTGATAACATTTCATGTCTAGCAGTCGAGTCTACGATGATGTCAATGTTAGGTAGAGGAAAATCATATTTTGGGAAAGCCTTGTTGAGATCCTTGAAATATGTGCATATCTTGATGCTTTTATCTGGTTTTGAAATTGGTACAATGTTTTATATCCACTCAACATAGTCAATAGGTCTAATAAATCCCACATCCAACAATTTCTTCAATTCATCTTTCACCAAAAGGGTGATATGAGGATACATTTTTCTCAAATTTTGTTTCACTATCTTTACTCTAGGTGTTAGTGATAAATGATACATGATAAACTCTAGATCCATACCTAGCATGTCAACGTAGAACCAAAAAAAATTGATTTTCCTTTCTTCAAAGAACTTAGCAAAGCTTGATTTTTCTTCTGCTATCAAGGATGTTGCTAGATGTAGAGTCTTGATTGTTTCATCTATACCAATGTTGATGGATTGTGTAGGTTCAATCAATATTGAAGACCTCTCATGATAGTGCTTAGGAAGAGTGTCAAATCTCCTATCTTTTGGTGCCTCAAAGAGGTTTTCACCATCGGATGTGCTCTTTATTTTTATTTTTTCTTGATCTAATGCTTCCATTGAATGGTTTTCACCATTAGATCCATTTTTTATATTCATTTTGTAGCTGAGATATTTGGCACGTCCCTTGTCTGAAGCTTCGTTATGAGATTCGATGATGAAACATGTTTTAGGATTATCAGAGCAAAGGAAGTTCACATTGGATTTATCATTTGGAAAGGTAGGTAGATCAAGTAGCTTAGTTTGGTCCCAATCAATTAATTTAGGGTGTACCAATGGCAAGGAATTGTCATATTGGCTACGGTCAAATGGGGTAAGTGTCATGATGGAAGCATCATTAAAGTGTTTGATAGCAATATAGAGGTCTATGATGTTACTCTCTTCTGAAGTATCTATCTCACTAGAAGTTTGATCATCTTCACTTGAGTCGTGAATATGTTATGATCCAATTTCAAGTGGTCTAGAACTTGAGCTCTATCCCTCCATACATGTTGGTGTATACTTTTGTATCACATCAATTTCCTTATCATGACAAGAGTCTTTAGAGAGGGAATCCCATTCATACTCATTAGAATTTTTTTCAAAACTATTTCTCAATTGAAGGATTCATTCAAAACCCTACTGCCTGGTTTCTTCTTTTGATTCTTCTCTGTATCCTGGTCTTTTTTTCCTTGGTATGCATTGTGATAGGTTGTATTGGTTCTATGATGCCTTCTTTTCTTTTACCGATAGGACCTTTTCCCTCATATCCCATCTTTTCTAGGATTGTCTTTCCTTTGCCATATTGCTCTGTTTGCATAGTGGAGGTTAATTCTTGTGATTGTTCTTCATCCTTATACAACCAGTTTAAGACATCTTTTTCTTTTGATTTATCCACTAAGGTGCCTGCTTTCACAAAGGTGCCATCAAAGAGTGTGGTTGGTTGTGATGATTTTTTCCTTGATGTCGATTGGCTTCAGATTTGGCTTTACAATGTGCAATGAACCTTAGCATAGGTTATTTACTAAAAAAAGAGAAAAGGGGTAGGGAGGAGAAGTTCCTGGGTCTAAAACTAGCAGTGAACAGTGATCATGGAGAACCTTGCTATGGACAACCTTCCTATAAAAAAAATTCACTTAACCAGTTTTCCTCATAGTCTCATGAAATTTGCACAAGCTTCTAAGGACTGTAGATATTCAACCATTGATTCACCATAAGCATGAATACAAGATAGAATTTTAGATCAGCTTTTAGATTATGCCTAGACTAACTTTACAAAGTTTTTAATCATCAACAAACAACAAAAAGTATGGACCAGGAAAGTTGCCAGCACACAATAGAATTCTTCAAAATCAATGAACAATATCAACTAATCTATCAAAGTAAGCTAAAACATGAAGAACAACAAAGTAAATCTACTCAAATTAACTAACTATGGGAGAAGAACCATGTAACATGCAACTAAAACTCAAAAATTCATCAAAATTTAATGAACTTCTATTAAAGTTTTAGCAACATGCCTTTACAACAACTCAACTCTCTCTTGAAAATGAGAGACCCCCTATTTATAGTGTTCAAAAATAAAAATGAATGGCCAAGATTCACTACAAAATAGGGTTTCACCTACCCCCAAATATATTACAATTTAAAATACATTCTTGCCTTTTTCCCTATTTTTTCCTCATGCGGCAGCACTGTAGCAATTTGTCTTTTGTTGATTTCCCTTTTGTTGCAGCTACACAGTGAGGAACTCATCATCAATAATAGGTTTTCCTTCACTTTTCTTTGCAGTGGCATATTCCACAAATTTTCTCATCAAGACCCAATGCTTATCCTTTTGAATAATCTCCAATTGGAGGGTCTAAAAATGCAACTTCTTCAATTTATTAGCCATCTCTTCTCCATGCTAGGTGCATTTTGGAGTAGCCTTCACCATTTTTTTTATTGAAAAAAAGCCCTAGTAGTGAAATCCATGAAGAGTGGATAGATTTCATCCATAGTTCCCTCTTCCATCTTCTTATGGAAATATCCTTTAACCATTTCGACAACCAACTCTTCAGTAGACATGTCCTAATTAGTCATTAACTTGATATAATCTTCATTATCTTCCTAATGTTCCTTGGCCCATTTGAGATTGAGCTTGACTTCATGCAACACCTTCTCCAATACCTCATTTTGATGATCAAGTTCCATTTTCCATGTTTTGACCAACCATTGATCGTCCTTGATGACACCAATTTCCTTTTCCCAGGCCTTTTCTGGTATCTTCAGGATGGCCTCAACCTTTGGATTAGTGACCATGTAAAATTTTGCATAGAAAAGGCATACCTTTTCCATATCCTCCAACTACTTTTGGATGAGCCTGAATCTATTGGTTGGTTAGACAACATCCCCTATGTCCATATCACCATTATAGATTACCCATTGGAACCATTCTTCAGTGGCCTTTGTCCACTTCTTTCTTTTCTTAAACTAATCAATATGGTCCTTAAAAAAAAATTGTGGTGGCACTAAGGATATGGTGAGGAGTTCTTCTACTGAAGACCACTACTGAATATATGTTGTCAAATCAGCCACCTATGCTTTTAGTTCCTCCTTGGAAACCTTATCCTTGTGCATTTAATACATGATGGTGACAACAAACCCCTAGAGATGATCAATATTTTTCTCTCGTGTAGTTGTTCTTAGATATAAGCTAGAGATATTATACCTCACCCCTTTTTATCCTACAACAAGAGTGGCTATTTGCATAGTTCTAGACCTGAAGGTGTCCATTGTCAGATGATATTTGACCTTAGGCTTCTTCTTTTTCTTTGTGATGACTTGAGCTCAAGCAAAAATGGCCTCCAACATTGTTTTTGGGTCCCTCGGGGCTGGAGTTTTCTTTTCCAATTATTTCTCAAGCCACTCAGGCATCTAAGATTCTCCCCTTGGTGATTCATGATCATGCTCTTCTTCACAGGAGTGTTCAATCTCCATCACTTTACTACCTAAAGTCTCTTACTCAGTCGTCTCTCCTTCTTCTTCATCTGAATCATGAATAAACATAGTTTCCCTTTATGGAGACTCAATGGCTGCATGCTCTTTGGGGTTGTCCTCCCCTTCACCAATTTTCTTTTCTTCTTCATTGTGATGCCCATGTTCTTCAAGTTGTTCTATTTTTGGGCTCTTGTGGGCTTCATAATCTTCTTCAGGTTTATCTTCTTCTTCATGTTGAGGTGGCATCTCTTTATCACGCTCTTGATTCTCTTCTTGCTTTTGTGAAGGAGGCATTTCTTCACCATGCTTGGGGATTTTTTCATGCTCCCCAGTTGGAGTTTCAGTATCTTCCTCCATTTCCTCTTCAACATTCTTACTCATCAAATGGTTTCCTTTCTACTTCCTCTCCAACATCTTTGAGTTTTTGAGCTAACTCCTCTTTAAGGTTTGCATCAAAGGTCTCCATAATATATTTTGTGCCAACATCTTCTCCATCACTCTTAGAGGATTTTGTTTCTTCACCCTCACACACCACTTCATCATTTGGTAGATGTTGGAAATCTGGGTGCTCATGGTAATCATCTATTTTCTCTTCCAAATCCTTCATGGCTTCCCTTTCTTGTATCTCCAACTCTTCTAATATTTCCATTGTGGCTTTCATCTCTGGTGGTTCTGTTGGAGAAGTGGAGGCAGGAATATTGGTGAGAATTTGTGCCAAGGGAACCTGTATTGTTGGTTCATCAACAATCCTAATAGCTCTATGGGAATGTTCTACATATGTCAGGAGAAGGCCTCTGGAAGTGAGAGCATAGACATTGGCATTGTTGCTATTGCTAGGGGAAGTGATGTTGTTAGAGACATGGAAGAAGAGGAAAGCGGAGAGGTGGTGGTAGAAGAAGAGTCTATTGTCATCACTTGTGTCACAGGCGGAGTGGAAGCATGGTGGACAAAGATATCCACCACAGGTAGGGAGGTGCCAACCATCATCTGGGAAGTAAGCAAAGGAGCAAAAAGAATAACAACATTAGTGGAAGTAGTGGCAAGGGTGGAGGTATTAGGTGGAGACTTGGGCTACTTATCCTTGGCTTCCTCTCCTTCATGGAGAGGTTCCTCTTGAATGGTATCAAGACCTCTCAATGTCTTTGGTATTTTGGAGGATTCACCGTCTGAAGCTTTTCTTGAGTAGACTCAGGGTTTGGACTACTTTTCAGCTACCTATTTTGTCTTTCTCAATCTAGTGACTAGAGGATATTGAGAAGCCTATTCCATTGGGGTAGTAGTTGTTCCACTATCAGTTTCACTTGGAGGCTCTTCCTCAAGTTCTCCATAGGTCAAGGAAATCCCTTGTTTCTTCAATCAAAAAAATTTCTCGTCAATCTATTCCTTCATTTGAGCTTCAATGGGATTTGATAGAATATTGAGGTCATCGATCTCTTTCTCATCCCAATTAATTAGAAGCAATGGTAGATTAGCAACTACATCATATCAAGGATCAA
>VDFB02105785.1:435333667-435415811 GCA_007258455.2 Sequoia sempervirens | reverse complement strand
TTAGTAGAACAAGTGATGAAAAATATTGAAAATCATTGAAGACAATTCATAAATCAATCATGACAAATTCCATATAGGGATAGTAATTAAGATACGTTGAATTATTATCCAAGTGACTCCTACCATACCTATTTTTTATAAGTTTTAAGTTGCTCTCTTGGAACCTATGGTTTGTAATTCGTGTACAAATTAGAGTTAGGGTTGGGGTTAGGGTTAGGGATAAGTTTAGGGTTAGGCTTAAGATTGGAGTTAGGGTTAGGGTTATAGATAATTAGGGATAGGGATAAGGTGAGGGTTAGGCTTAATATTGGGGTTAGGGTTAGGGTTAGAGTTAGAGTTAGAATTAGGGTTAGGTTTGGGTTAAAATTAGAGTTATTTTTTGGGCATAGATTTAGCGTTATGGTTAGGAAAAGGGTAAAAATTAGAGTTACAATTGGGGTTAAAGTTAAAACATGAGTTAGGGTTGAGAATAGGGTTCAGGTTAGGGTAAGAGTAAGAACTAGAGTTAGTTTTGGGGTTAGGGTTATGGTTATGGTTAGAGCTAGGGTTAAAATTATGGTTAGGGTTAAGGTTAGAGATAAAATTACATGGTTAAGGTTAGGGTTATGATTAGAGATTGAGTTAGGGTTAGGGTTAGTGTTTAAGGTTGGGTTAGGGTTAGTGGTAAATCAAACTTAGGTGTATAAAGTTTTTTAGCTTACTTTTTATCTCCCTATTCTTCACTTTCTATATTCCTTGCTCATTTCTTGTAGATGGAACTTCTTACCATATTGAAACATTTTTCAAAAGATAAGGCTTCTCTCATATATTTTCATTGATTCAAATTTATTTTTCTATTAATCTATATTGTTTCTCCTTAATAGATTATTCCTAAGGGATGAGGGGAATGGTTTCAAATTCTTCTTCATCTTCCTATAAAACACGGGGTTTTAGGAATTCAAAAGGGTGTCACATGTTGCTCTACTATTTTTTTTTGTTGATTTTTCCCTCCTTTTGGGATTTTTTATGATTAAATATTCAACCAACTTCCTAGAATTAGCCCATTTGACTCCTTTAGCCTTGATTTAGAATTTGAAAATTCTTTTAGAAGAATTCCTCTTTTTCTCCTTACCCTTTTTTCAATAAAATTTTATGATATCCTAAAATATTTCTTATTCTCATTGGACTTACGAAAATAAAATAGGGAAATGACTATAATATTTAAGTATGTTATGAGTGCCCTAGTTATGGGGCCACTAGTGTAATAAAGAATGTAATTTTAAAGTGGCATTGATAAAAAGGTTTGTACATGTAGGTTTATTTTGGAGCTATAGTATTCCCTAAAATGGGAATATCAACTGCAAAATCATAAGATAAAGTAGGAATATAATTGATTACTTTTTAAAAAGCCTAAAGATCAAACCCACTTGATGTCATTGAAGATCCACCACCAATGAAGCTCAAATGTTATCCCTATGTGATATTGCTCATTCAATTGAAGGTGTTTCATCCTCTAACATGAGATCTATGAGGTTTTCATCCCTCAATCTCTTGCAAATCTATGAGTTTTTATCCACATATCTAGATTCTTGAAAACAAGTGATCACAAGAAGTTTTGGTTAGGGTTTTTTTTGTGTATATTTCATATATGTCTTTCAATCCCATGTTTCAACTATTTATACCCTTGATAAGATTGCAAAATCTACAACAATGGCCTTCATCTCAAAACTAGTACAAAATGGGGATTGATCATACCTATTGAGCATCATTTCCCCTTGAATCATACTTGAATTTGTGCCTATGTGTGCAAAAATATGCTCAAGAGGCATGGAAGAATGCCCCTTGAAAACTACAATTATCCTCAACAATAATGACAAGTGGTCCCTTAGTGTTTGAAAATTTACCTCATTAATGGTAGTTAAAGTTGTCTTCTTTCTTTGCATAGTTGAGTGAAAACGTAGAACCACATCCTCATTATTAAATGAAAATTTTGTTGTTATGATCTAACCCTTATAGAAGATGCATCATCAACTTGTGCATTAATGGTTATTTGGTCACACAAGAAGGTAAATGGAGACAAATAGTAAAAAGGGTAGGAGTGTCAAAGTTTGAGTGTTGAGGATACCCCATGAATCATGTCATATGTTGGAGTTCAAGGTTCAGAAGAGATGCATGTTGGCAAGAGGAATTCTAACTCTTCAATGAGAGTTTATGAAGAAGCAAGGTTTGGTTGAGCAGTATGACAATATGAGAAACCCAAAGTCCTTATGGAAGAGGTAACAATGTGAGGAATGGTTGAAGGGCATGATTGGATGGGGAAGTTTGATACTCAAATGGAGATAGAAGAGAAATAAAAATTGGGAGAAAATTCATACCTCAAAATGGAAGACTTCACAACTCTAATTGATAACATAGACATAGAAGACTAGCCATGCCTTTATAATTATAAATTTTGGGGATCTTAGGTAAATTCATGGGGGGAGTGATTGGGAAGAATGCATACCTAAGATTGGATCTCATGAGATGCTAGAGTTAAAAAAAATGGGACTTTTGGTTCACAACATAAATTGTAGAAAAATGAGACATGGCAGTGACAAGCGAGATCAAGATGTGACAACTAAATGGTGGCTTACAAGTGGTGAGTGCAAGATAGCAATACAAATAGCCAAGACAAATCAAAGGGTGGTGGAAAGCAACAAGATGGTGTGTGATGGTCAAGAAACTTTCAAAAGTTGTCAAACTGGTTACATAAACTAGTGGGGCTTGTCATCACTCTGTGATGGTGACAAGGGGTGGAGAAGCCTCACAACCCTGTTTAAATTTTATTTTTTATTTTTAAAATTAAAACTTTTAGTTTTATAAAAAAATAGTTTTTTTTAATTTTTTAAACATTTTTAATAAAATAAAATAAAAAATTGTATTGTGTCTATGTAGAGGTCATACAACCTCTCCAAAGAAAATATTTTTTCCTGTCACCATAACTTTGTCTAAATTGGATAAATGTTCTTTTCATTTGTATGTTCTTAGCCCTTATGGATACAATGACAAGGTATATTCCATATAGGGATAGTAATTAAGATACATTGAATTATTATCCAAGTGACTCCTACAATACCTATTTTTTATAAGTTTTAAGTTGCTCTCTTGGAACCTATGGTTTGTAATTCGTGTACAAATTAGAGTTAGGGTTGGGGTTAGGGTTAGGGATAAGTTTAGGGTTAGGCTTAAGATTGGGGTTAGGGTTAGGGTTATAGATAATTAGGGTTAGGGATAAGGTGAGGGTTAGGCTTAATATTGGGGTTAGGGTTAGGGTTAGAGTTAGAGTTAGAATTAGGGTTAGGTTTGGGTTAAAATTAGAGTTATTTTTTGGGCATAGGTTTAGGGTTATGGTTAGGAAAAGGGTAAAAATTAGAGTTACGATTGGGGTTAAGGTTAAAACATGAGTTATGGTTGAGGATAGGGTTCATGTTAGTGTAAGAGTAAGAATTAGAGTTAGTTTTGGGGTTAGGGTTATGGTTAAGGTTAGAGCTAGGGTTAAAATTATGGTTAGGGTTAAGGTTAGAGATAAAATTACATGGTTAAGGTTAGGTTTATGATTAGAGATTGAGTTAGGGTTAGGGTTAGTGTTTGGGTTAAAATTAGATTAAGGGTTATGGATAGGGTAACAATAAGAATTGGAGTTATGGTGGGGATTAGGGTTATGGTGAAGGTTAGTGTTAGGGTTAAGATTAGGGTTTGGGTTATCCTATATTAACCTAATTCCAATATTAACCCTAATTATAATGAAAAAACTAATTCTAAATGTAACCTAAGGGGAGAGAGGTCTCTAAGAGGTTTCTAGTATTACGTTTTAGGGTTTAGATTTCTAAGTTATGTCCAATTTAAGTTTAGATAAAATATGGTTTTCAATTTACAATTTAACGTTATTTATTTTTTAAATGCAATTTAAAACTATTAAAAATTGAAATAAAACGCATTAAACAAAAAAAACTTAAATATTAATTCAAAAACAAAAAAACAAGATACAAAGCAAAAAAGGGCAGAAATCAACTAACCTGGAGGTCTCAGAGGTCAAGTGTGTTGACGGGAGGAGCGAGCAACAGCCTCCAAACGCGTACGCGCTCTTGCTTGACTTCTGTTAATTCCCCAAAAATAGTGGATAAAATGAAAAGCCAGCAGTTTATTTAAAAAAATAAATACTTTTGAGTTAACGCTATGACGCTGCTTCGGGGAACACATTATTATGCGGCGATAACCACAGACGCTGCTTATTAAACGGGCCAGATAAGCGCTTAACGCTGGCATCGCCGCTTTTATATAACGCGGTACGCCGCTTTTAGACTGGTGATACCTCGCTCCCCGAAAGGCCGCACGCTGCTCGATTTAGGTTCTGCAATTGCCCGGGTGAACGCTGCACGCATTTTTAAAACGCGACGCTGCGACTTTTTTTGTTGCCCTAAATTTCCTTCGTACTCAACTTCGCTTACCCATAACCCAATTTACTTTAATTTTTTAATATGATTTCCTATAATGTTTTAGCATAATTGCAATAGAATAAGAGATGGTTCATTGTTTCTTTGTTGGAATAACCTAAAATGTATGTCTATTGGGAAGTGATAAGCCCATTCTTAAAAAAAGTATATTGTTGATGTATTTATCATGTGCCATAGTCCACCAAAAGTAGTTAACTTTTAGGATTAGTTTCCTATTTTAGTTCTTATTCCATCTCTTTCCATTACTTGGATTGTCAAGCTAGATATAGTGTATCTAGATTTTAATATGTACCTTCCCTTGTGGTCCTTACCCCAAATGGTATTGTCCCATGATAAAAAAATAGGGAGCCTAACAATTTTTAATTTGGGTTGTATTTGAGAGACAACAATTAAAAAACACTAGCAACTAACTACTATAGGTCTATCCACCTAGCTCATAAGCTTTCTTTTACGTTATAACCTTCTACTAAACCACCAAATCTCTTTGTAAGAATTTCTTGAAGTTGCATCATCTAAGGTGATTAAGAAAGGGGACCCATTTCTAACCAATTGTACTTCCAAAACTATATTTAATTGTCCCTCTTGACTTTCCATTGCATTCCCATTGCTAACAAGCTTCTAGCTTTACTAACATTATTCTAGACTAGGGAACCTTTAGAAATGCTCTTAGTAGATTAAAAAAGTATTAATGTCTCTTCCTTGAAAATAATTAGGTTTCATGATATCCATCCAATCTTTGTTGTCCTTAGTGAGTCCCCATCCAACTTTTGCTATACGAATTCTACTTAACTTTTGGATTTTTCTTAAACCAAGCCCCCACTAGCCTTGGTATTGTAAAATATGTCCTAATGGACAACACCCAATCCTTTCTTCTCCACCTTTCTAGTTCAAAGAAATGTTTTCTAATTTTTCTCAATTTTATATTCCACGAACTTAGGGATCTTGTAAAGAAAAAGGAAGTACATTGGTATGCTTTGAAGATATGCCTTAAGTATTTAAAACTTTCCAACTTGACCAAGAAGTTTACCCTTCCACCATGCAAGTTTCATCTAAATTATTTCCACCACCTCATTCCAATATGAGGTTTAAAGTTTCTTAACCATAAGGGGGAGTACCAAATAAGTGGCAATAATTTGGCTAAGCTATTGTTCAAATAAACAACAATTTTATGTTGTAAAGACAAAGTGTATTGAAGAAATAGAGGAGACTCCTTATCATAGCTTATTTTCTATCCAAAAGCTACAAAATGATCCATTTATAACTTCTTTCACCCCAAACTATTGCAAATATGAGGAGGGAGAAGACGGGTTTGGTTTAATACAAAAGGAGAATAATTATCAACCAAGTTAGATATTTTCATACTTAACACCCTAACCAAGATTATGAATAAGTAAAGAAAGTGAGGGTCACCTTGTCTAAGCCCTTTGCTATTACTAAAATCCTATTTAAAAAAACATAACATAAAACCTAGGAGTGGTAACACAAGGTTGGATCATTTTCAATAAATTTCCCTTAAACCCAAATTTTATAAAAAAGAAGAGTAAATTCTAAGAGACCCTATTATAGGATTTTATAATATCAAGTTTGAACATCACACCTTCTCTCTTTCTCTTCTCCAAAGAGTGTAGTACCTCATGACTAGAGATGATGATATCAAGGATCTAATATCCAAGAAAAAATCCTTTTTGATTAGTACTTATCTTATCTTCCACAATAGTAACCCCATCATTAAAAAAATTATAAAATTATATTATTATTTTTAATAGTAATAATGAAATTTATATATTCTAATAAAATTTCGTATATAATATAGATTAACATTTATATTTCATTAATATCATTTATCAATTAAACTATTATAAAATTATAATTAATTAGATTTAATGATGAAAATCTCATAACTTAAAGTTTTTTATTAAATATAATTTAAATTAATGTATACACATAATTTTTTCCCCTAAAAGTAATAAATCATTAGAAGAGTTTATCACATTAATGTTTTTTAGTTTGAATATTATAATGTAATTCATAAAATCTAAATTAATCCATACATTATAATTATACTATATATAATTTACTTATTTTGAAAGTAATAAATCATAAAAAAATATTTTAATTTGGTACATTAAGCCAAATTTAAGGTTGTATTTTTATTTTAAGGTCTTGTTTGTTTTTTTATTAATATTTATATATATAATAATAATTTTTGCTACTTTCTTATTATAAAATTATTATTAACAAGTTAACTATACTATATATAATTTATTTATTTTGCAATTAAGTAATAAATCATTAAAAACTATTTTAATTTGGTGCATTAAGTCAATTTTAAGGTTGTATTTTTATTTTAAGGTCTTGTTTGTTTTTTATTAATATTTATGTATATAATAATAAAGTTTTATATTTTCTTATTATAAAATTATTAAATTAACAAGTTATATATTATAAGTAAATATTATATTATAAATAATTAATTGTAAAGATTTTTTTTTGAAAGGGTGCAAACCCTTTTGATAACAACAAAGCTACACTTATATCAATTAAAATCCTTTTTGGTTAGTACTTATCTCATCTTCTATATTGGATCTTCCTCTCTTTGACTCCACTCCAATATTAGCCTTCTTCTTTGTATTTCATATAGTTTGGAAACATGGTTCACCAAAAATGTAATCTTTGTTAAAAAGAGAATTTTTAATACTATCAAAGGATTAGACAAGTGAACAAGGAAAACCTCAACTTTAATATTATATTTGACTAGATCCACTCAAGAAGTAGGCAATGTAGGGGACAAGCTTAAAAATCAAGATTTTTTTAAATTTTTTTGATATAATACCAATTTGACTAGATCCACTCAAGAAGTATTGTGTAAGGCCATAGATCCTCAATGTAACAACCACGGTGTATTGCTCAGAAAAATTTCAAAGTTTTCACCTCAAGAGTAAAATACATGATATTGTAACATAGCAATAATTTTTTTTCTTTCCATAATGTAATTGCATGCACATTTGAAATAACACTATTTCCAAAATTCCATTGCATTCCTTTATAATTTCATAAAAAATTCCATAACATGGATGTTTTATTGAATGAACTTAATTTTATCATTCATGATTACATCCTTCCATATAAATGGGTACATGATAAATACATAGCTCTTTTGAGCTTCATCTGACAATAGATATACAACTAGTCTTGATGTCGTCACATCAATGCATACATTCTGTATGTCCTTGCTCTTTGGTGCATACATTCTAGTTGTCCCTAATATTGACACAAACATCCACAAACCTTGGCCACCAACTGATCGGGAGAAGCATATCTCAAGCACTTTTTCACCAACCACAGACTCAAATGCAATCCCCCGCACATCTATCACATATGACAAGATGGCCCTACCCTTTGAAGAAGAGATTGGTTGGTAAACCTCATAACAATTGCCTATCTGAGCTTAGTGTTGTGTCCTACAAACCAAAACTATTCATACCTAGTTGTAATTCCTATGAGTATGAAAATATTGAACTAGATTGCATAAAAGGAATATAGTGAATTGACAATGTAAATAGTGGCTACTTACACTACTTTGGCCAAAGTATTCTTGAACCCAGTGCTTCGAGTGACAATCATTCTATTCACATACACTTCTATAGCTTGGTTTGGATTATGACCGTTCATATACTATGCTTAGGTTATTTCCTTCCATAGATAGCCCCTAACCTTAGAAATAACCTATTCCCTTTTTCCCAAAATACAATGGTAATTCTACTAATAAATCCTAAGCATAAGTTACCCCTTCAATGGATATTCCTATCCTAGGTATAACATATGAGCTTTTCTAGTCTAAAAATTAACTTTGCATAGACAAGCTATCCACTCAAAAACAACCCATTCCCAAGTATAACTTTATAATCTAGAGTATAGCTACATAAGCTTTATCTAATCATAGATTAAAATATTCATAAATAACTGACTCAATTCAATAATATATCACATTAGTAAGTGGTTCTCATCAAGAGTATAGCCACATCAATGAATGACCTCAATCGAAGAATAATCATACCATAGATGATTCCATTCGAGAGTGTAATCTCCTTAGTAAAATGAGTCATTCAAAGGAAGTAGAATCTTGTCAATATTATGACTTCATATCAAGAGTATTAAGAAACTAAACAAATATCAGCTCTAACTCAATAGGTAATTCCACCTATAAAACATAAAGCATCTCATAAACTCAAATGATCTACTTAATCTCATAAGTGAGTCTCAACCTTAGTATACCCTAATCCTAGGATAAAGACATCATCTAATGACTAGTTTGTTCATATTGGTTAATCTAAACCTATATGTTCCAAATAGGACCAATTAATCCACCTAAACATGTAAATTAATCCCAACCTATAGGTTTCAATGGTAGTCAAGTACTTTTCTCAACCTAGTAGGTAAATCTTAACCTAGGGTTTCCTCAAATAAACTTCTTGACTCATTAGGTTATTCCAAACCTAGGATTTCATTCGAGAGTGACATATGATCAGTGATCATTTCAGTAAAGATAATTGATGGGGTTTACATAATGTCACATCATATCTTGGATACCTTTACTTTTGTAATGCTAACCCTATCATTTCAAGGTTCCCTAGTATAATAAGCTATAGTGTCAAGTTGCTTCATGACGTTGATACATTTCACATTATACACGTAGTCTAAACTATCTATGTATAGAACATCAATATCTAATTCCTGTATAGGGTATATAGGAGTATTAAGAAACTTCCTTTAAGCTAATAATATTTTGTCATTTTTGGAAAGTAATACCAATGAAAATCAAACACTCCTATTATGGAGAATATACAAACACTTTCACAAAATTTAACCATAAAGTAACTTCTTTTCCTTTCCAAAGCAAATGCTATGATTTCCTAATGCATGTATTCTCAAGTAGTTCAAACAAAACATTAAAATCTCATTCTTTCATAAATAAAGACAAATAAGAGAAAATTAGATCCTCATGCTTGTAATACGATTAACCCAATTGACTGACTTGTTGCACAACCTACCAAAGACAGCTTGCTAGCCTTCATTTTTCCACTTAAAGTGACACTTCACTATGTCCTCTTTCACAAGATATCTCAATGCTCTCAGAAAGTAACTCTAAGCTCTCACAAAATATAGCTTATCAAAATATTTGCAACATAATAGGTTTTCAGAATAATGCATCCCAAATGAACAATCAAATCCTCTATTTATAGTAAAATCTGAGTCTATGATGCCTACAAAATGGGTGAGTAATTCGACACCATGCACCATGCAAATTGACTCAGCTATCATGGAGTAAAGGTGGCATAATTCTATAAACTTACTCAGCTTGGTATTCTACAGATTGATCCCTTTAGCTTGACAACAACTCAAGACCAATTCAAATATGCTCATGCCTAAAATATGAGAATCAACTTGCAACCAAAAGAGACTTCTATAGAAAGAGAGTTTCCATATATTGGTTCCATGTATTTGCCAACTTTCCTATCTTTTTGGTGTGGTTTACCTCATTGAAACATTCTTCTATTTGTAGGAAACACTATAAATGCTAAGTTAACTTGGTCACAGTTTGTTCTATTGACAGAGAAAAGATGAGTCGACTCCCCTATTTCAGCGTTCAAGCTTGTGCTTTGACCAAGAACATTACTTGCTAGGTTCACATCCTCATTTCATGCAATTTAAATACTTCAAACAATAGACTTTAATAAACATCAAAATCTTTTTTCTTCTATCATATGCATTGTCAATACATTGAATTGGTATGTGTCCATGCTGATTTTACCTTTTCACATGCATTAAAATCACTTGCAAGACAAACATGTTTATTTAATGTTTCCATTGCTTCTATCTTTTGATAAATGTGCCCCAATCTTAATGTATATTGCTGCTATAAAAAATGATGCAATTTAAGTGATATCAACTATTTTTTACTTCTCCATATCGGCCTTTAATATTGCACATTACTTGCATATAGATCGGCCTTTAATCTTAAGTCAAACATATGTATTAATTGGCCTATAATACTTGCATAGCATATATACAAATCGACATCTATTATATACAAATCAACATCTATTAAATCCCATATATATATATATATGTCAACGAATAGCATCAATGCTATGTATTATATATATGTATATAATACTAATATATATGTATATGCTTATATATATATTACCTGTCAATCAAGTATGTATACATTTGATATACAAATAAATATTATGAAGCTAACATTCATGTATATAATATCGACTGTACATATGTATATACATATTCCTCTATGTACATGTATACATACGTGCACATATATTGATATATTTGTATAGAAATTTCCATTTGTCCCTCATACGTGTAATATCAACACATGTACACATATGTATATGTGTATATATCCTATATATACATTTGATTACACAATCAAGCACATACACAATTACTATATTCAAATACATGTCATATTGTCCACTCAATAACACCATACTCATAAGCAAGTCGTTCATAATTGTGCATAGGTACATCTACCTATGTACTCTCATGTACATGCCCCTCCATATGTATGGCCTATCATTGAAACACATATCCATACATATATATACACTCAATGTATGTTCACCTCATCAATCAGGCATAGTACAACATAAGAAAGAACTCGTAAGCTCCAAACATATAAACATCATCCAATAATGCACTTAATAGTAATCAAGACCCTTACCAATGCAAACACATCATACTTAAGGATGACTTACCAATTACCAATACTATGAGTGCATGTGTAAGATCATATAGGTTTCATAAAGGTTACCCAACCAAACACTTCTCTCGAGTGATACTTCCCCTCCCTTCCAAAGGATTAAACATGTCCCTACAACTAGCTTGGCACATTTGCAATGGTACTTACACATTCATAATAAATCCATATGCATCATAAAACTTTAGCATATTCATATAGCAATACATGTTCATCATCAATGTAAACATAATTACTCTTCCAAGGAAATAATACCTTAATACCTATTTCAGTATTCTATTTATTTTATAAACATATCAAAATCATGATTGCATTTACCATCCTATTTAGCTATGAAGGTAAAAGTAAATCAGTAACAACAAGACGGGGTATGACACTCAACTAGTAAATCACCAATTGATCTCAATTCATTTCAATAATTTAAAATATTAATGCACTATAATTAAAGATGCGTGTGACTCAAATCAAAAAACTAATTCTCACTTGTGTTTGCTAAGAAATGATAAAGGGGATCTATCCTTATTAGAAACCTCAACCTCTAAAACCATCCCCAAATTAGCCTCATGAATCTTAGTATTTATATGAAGATCCCTTACTATAGTAAAAATCTCATCATAGATGACACTGTAAAATGAAATCAGTTTCTATCATTTCTACATCCCTCCATGATCTACAACTAGATGCAAAATTCCACCCTTGATCTTGGCATTCTTTAATAATAGAAATGCAAGCAAAACTAGGAGAAGTTGAGGACAATATATTTATGAGAAGCTCATAACTTGGAGCATTCGAGAAATCAATATTCCTAAGAGAAATTGAAGGTATTTAAAAGAGAAAATAAACAAACTACGATGATTGGAAAATAATCAACTAGCAAACAAACAATGTAAAATGATGAAAGATTGTAAATTTATCCATTGATTTCTCATAATAAAATGTTTTATATTAGTTAATTGGGAAAACCAAGGTCTTGACCCTTAACAAATGCTACTCAAAGGCTAGTTAAAAAAGGCCCACGCTATCCATATAAAGACCCAAAAATAAAGTGGAATGAAAAAATTGAAATATACAACTACCACAAACAAATAACTAATCATAGAAAAATATTTAATTATTAATGTTCATTACCTTAATTTCTTCCCCATAATGAATATTGAAAAAAAATGGTCATTATTTTATTGTTTCTCCCCCACAATGAACATTTTGAAAATCTCTAAGAAAAGATCAAAGTGTTTGAATTAGATCATTGGCAAGGGGTTTAATGAAGATATTAGCAATTTGTGTCTCGATAGGACAATAAATAAGTTCAACCAAGCCTTTTTGAACCAACTCATGGATGTAGTGGTATTGAATGCTAACATACTTAGTCTTTTTGTGAAACATTGGGTTCTTACCCATTTGAATAGTACTTTGAGTATCACAATACAACACTATGGAACTATTCTAGATTTGCTACATATCCTATAACAATCTCCTCAACCAAATTGTTTGAAAAGTAGCAAAGGTAGCAGGTTTGTATCTAGCCTCTACAATAGAAAGAGATACAATGGGTTTGTTTCTTAGACTTGCAATAACTTATTATAGAACCAAGACTAAAAGTATCCACATCCTCTGCACTCTTAGTCACATCTAGTACTTCTTCATCCTCTTTCTTTTGCTTTGTTCATTTGAGACCTTTCCTAATTCTTATCCTATTCTTCTCAATCTTTCATGTACTCAACATTTCTAAAATCCTAACATAACATCTTCTCAAATCTATTATGATATAATTTTAATTTTACAAATAGAAAATATTGTCATAAATTTTAATTTTAAAGTTAAATTTAACCAATATTTTTTTCTAGATTTGACTATGTAGATTATGGTAACAAAAAATTATATAATCAAATCCATAAAAATATTGACTAAATCATTCTTATGAACCGTGGAAATTTCCTAAATTTAAAATTAACTTTTAAAATTTATTATTATTTTTAAAATTTGACTTTTAAATATGAAAAAAAAAAATTGAAACACCACTTCAATTATATATTTTATTTCAAATCCATTTTTTATATAAATAAAAAATTATTTTATCGTATATAAATTATATCATATTTTTCGTATATTTTATTCTATTATGAGGATGCTTCGTAAGATCAATTGGATATATATATTTTTTTGGTTTTTTTTTCCTATTTTTCTTAAAATATTTAATATATTAAAGAACTCACTTCTCGGAAAGGAAAATAATTGTTTCGTTATGAAGTCAAGAGGCTTCTACAATGAAAGCAGTGTACATTTTTTGAAGCTATGTTTATTTTGACATTCTCCTACCTAAATAAAAGCGATAAAATAAATGTAACAGACATGCAAATAAAAGAAATGTAACCGACATGCAAATTGATTAAAAAATAGGTACCTCAAAAAGGATATCTCTCAGCTTTTTTATAAATATTATTAATAAATAATATATATATATATATACTAGTTTATAAGTAGTTTTATCTTCACCAGATGCTAAGAATCGTAATACATTTCGTTTGTTGACACGTATGTTTATTTGTAAACCAGTAGATTTGAGATTGCATGATGAGGTGGTTAACAGGCCGGGCTTAACCGACACACTCTAAGCGTACACTGCTTAGGTGGCCGGGCCCACAACCACTTTAATCTAGGCATTTCTCGTGACGTTTCCCGTTTCCATTCACATTTTCCTTCGCCGTTTATGTTTCGTTTCCGTCCACTTCGCTGTTTTTGTTTCATTTGTGTCCACTTCAGCATTTCTGTTCCATTTGTGTCCACAGTTTAGAACCATTTTAGTTTTCGTTTCCAGTATCATACTCTACTGTGGAAACTATAAAACCTCTAGGATTGGCCATTGTCTAAAAAATTAATCAGTGATTAAGCAAACGAGCATGTCTTGTAATGTCTGGATCAAATCTTTTCGTTTCTATCTGTTGCCCAGAAGAGTATATTTATTTGATCTTTTAATCCCACATACGATATGTTAGGAAATCCAATGGAGAAGGGGACTATAAAATATGAGTATTTGTCATACAATGTATGAAACAACGATAAAAACATTAAAAAGAGTTTTAATATATTTAAGAAAAAAACCTTACACACATTTTGTCTTTGTGACCTCAATGTCGAGAGCATTACTTTTAGTTTTTGAATTTAAGATTTTAAATGATTAATAAATGTATTAATATTAAAATTATAAATTATTCATATTTGTTAAATTATTAATAATTAATATTATTATAAATAAATAAATGAAACTTTTTTGTTTTTTTAAATAAATTTATTAATAAGATCAAATTAGTTAAAAGAAAATAGACAATTAAAAAAATAATAAACATTCAATAATTATTATAATTAATTTTTTTATTAAAAATAATAATTATTAATTAAAAATTAATTTCGAATATCAATTTTAATTAAATCATTAAATTATAATAAATAATTAATTAATAATTAATAATTATTTAAAATTAAAATTGATAAATAAATTACAAACAATCTACAATTCAACATTGTACATTTTGACAACATGATCTATGATTTTATTAGAAATAAACAATAAATATTTTTTCTCCATAGGAACTAGGTTGAGTATATAGAACAAACTAATGAACCTATGATAACCTTCATTTTAATGTATTTTAGTTTGGTCTACCTTCTCTCCCTCATCTTGTTTGATTATTTTGAAGATACCAAGGGTCATAACTATATTGTAGTTCATTCAACCTATTGACTGGCCTGGTTGATGAGGCTTGACAAAAGTAGTGAAGTGATTGTTGCATTTAGGATCATGCATGTGGGATGGTGCGGTGGCAATAGCCTAACCTATAGTTGAATAAAACACTAAATTTTTAGAATCAATTTTTAGAAGGCTTGATATTAGAAAGAGGTTTTAGTTTTAGAATTTTTACATGAGCTTCCTAGGGCCACCCATTTGTTATAAATTACGTATACTACTAAATTTCCTCATGTATGAAGCGTGTAGTTAAGATCATATTTCATAAATGAAGAGCACATCTTGTTGAAAGTATCCATGTGTAAAATAGAACCAAAATCATGAATTACTAAAAACCTTCATGGTCTAAACGAGGACTCAACCATATCGTTATATCATTACCTACCACCTAGATACTTTGAGCCATCTACTCTTATTGACTTTGCATATATTTGTTTTTGTAGCTATCTTATATTTAAGTGGCGAAGAGATTTATTTGTACAAATTAAAGAGAGGGCTAGTAGTCATAGCACACTATATGGTATAACCTATAGAGAAAAAAGATGAAACTACAAGAAAACTAAATGTAGTTCACAATTAGCCATTTCAACCATATATTGATTTCCATATAGTTCTAATTTTTTTTTATGTTAGATATGCCCACAATAATAAAAGTAGGTGATAATATCCAAATTATATTAATTAATTTATAAATTGATCAATTGAACAAGGTTTTCATTTAAATTGAGTAATCATTTATGGCTTAGACACATTTTTTAGAATAATGTGCATGGTTCACTCAATTAATTTGTTGTCGAAATTGTCATAGATTCTACATAACAATTTTATAGAGAAATTTCTATAATAATTTGAAAACTTGAATTGAGATATCTATCACAACTATAATTTTTAGTTATATAGACATCTTTGATACTAAAATGTTCCTTATCCATTTATTTATATTTTGATTAAAGTTTGATCTAACATCTAATACCATACAACAATTCCTTCAAGAAAATACAATTGGAAAGTACAAAGCTAAATTCCATAACCTTCATTAACATCCATGTTGGTTGTGTCAATATGGGGACTTTGGAATGGGGTATGAACATCTATTAAAGCATAATGCATAGAGGGATTTTTCAAATTTTGTAATTACAACTACCTTAGTAGTATCATCTACTTTTATTGTTGTGGGCATATCTAATATGATACAAATCTAAAACTCTATGGAAATCAATATATGGTGGAAATAACTAATCGTGAATGACATTTATTTTTCTTGTCCTTTCATCTTTGTTCTCTATAGGTTATACCATATAAAATGTAATTTCTACTAACCTTCTCTTAGTTTGCACAAATAGATATCTTCACCACTTAAATATGAGATAGCTACAAATACAAATATATGCCAAGTCAATAAGTGTGGATCATTCAAATTATCTAGGTTTTAGGTAAGGATATAAGGATATGGTTGAGTCCTTGCTTAGGCCATGGAGATTTTTATTAATTCATGATTTTGGGTCTATTTACAAGTGAATACTTTCAACAAGATGTGCTCTTCAATTATAATATTATCTTTGTTTCATGCTCCATAAGTGGGGAATTTCAATAGTATTAGGAATTTATAACAAATAGGTGGCTCTAGGAAGCCCACATCTTTCTAAGTCAAGCCTTCTATAAATTATAAATATAGTTTTTGACTCAACTATAGGTAGGTTATTTCCATCAATTCATTCCACATGTAAGATTCCAAATGCATCAATTGCTTACCATTTTTGCCAAGTTTCATCAATCAAGCTAGTTAATGGGTTGAACGTGTAGACACCTAAAACTAACACATTATCATCACTTGATTATTTTACTCTATATTTGATTGAATACAACCCTAATTATTCAATTAATTATCCCATCACATATCCTTATTAATTAAATAATATTTTATTTTCATCCACTATTCATCACTATTCACACACACCTATTTTTTAGCCTAAATCATTAAATTATCTTCCTCATGTAGTTCATCTTTGGTAAAAAAATCCAATTAATTATTTACCCAAGTCCTCCATTCCTTTCTCAAAAATTAAATTCTCATTTTTATCTAGTGGGCTAATCCATTTAGCTTCTTAATCCCCCACTTGCACAATCTAATCCTAGTCAACTCATCTCAAATCATACACATTCCCCACTTGTGTACAAAGGCATGGGACTTTGTACATGTGAGATGGCCTTGATACCATGTCACATGGGTCAAGTCCTTGCCTATAAATCCAATCCAAGTCTAAATTCCTCTAAGGGTACTCCCAAGTACCCTTTCTATCTCATCCATCCAATTTTCCCAAGAAGAATCTGCACCATTGATTCTATCCTTAATACCTCTTTATCCATCTCCTCCAACCACCATTTGACACTTGTCAAATCGTCCATGCTTGATATGTTTTAAGCCATTTCCATCTTTAGTCTCATCTTTCTATCCCAACCCCCCATCCAATCTCCCTAAAATCTATAAATTTAACCCTCACTTAGCTATTGCATCCACATGAACTTGAATGCAACCTTATGTTATTGGTACAAGCACTAACATTCAACCATTCATGAGAACAACCACCATTCCATGTTGCAAAAAAGGTTATTTTGGTTAAACCATTTTATGGTTCCATTATGTTTGGTTGACTCTTATGTTGATTTTGAGTGAACGTGTTTATGTTTTGAGTAGAGTATATTAATATTTTTTTTCTTTATCAAGCTCAAAATTACATGCATATAGAATGAACTATAGTTTAGTTACAAACCTTGGTCTCTTCAAAATAATAAAAAAAAATTAGGGAGAGGAAGGAGCACAAACCAAACTACTTCAAAATAGGGGTGGTTTTGGGTTTGTTGGTTTTATTTATATGCTCTATGTGTTTCCTACAGGGAGAAATTAATCACTATACAAATGAAAGATGGTTGATTATCTACCAAATGTTTTTTGTGTGTTTTGAAATGGAAGAGATCTACAACTCTGGAAATTGTTATTTGATAATAGTCAACTTATTATCCTATTTATAACATCTTCTTAGTTTTGTGCACTAACAAATATGGGGTAGAGGGTAACATGATCCTTTGAATTGGATTCTACATGACAATTTATGTGTTGTAAGAATTGTTTCCATTCTTTTCATTTTTTACATTGGGATGCATATATTTTTATAATCAACAAACTCTTTTAATGTCTTGCCAACATTAATACTATTACTAGTTAATATCGAACTTTTATAAGAATTTATATAAATAAGAACATAAATAAGAAATATATTGTAAAAGTTTCTCTAACAAAGGATTCAAAGTCACATGTACTACAAGGACTATAAGATATACACAAAATGGATCTACATTGAAAATTTTGTAGGAAAATTCAAGTAAATACAATTGGTAGATGAAAAACCAAATAAATGTGAAATCATAGACTATAATGGTTGTAGGATATACACATAATGGATTTGTTGAAAATGTTTTAGAAAATTTCAAGAAAATCCAATTGGTAGATGCAAAAACAACTTCCACAACCTTCACCAAAATCGTTGTTGGTTTTCTTAATATGAGAGATTTGGAACAAGGTATGGACATCCATCAAAGTATAATACGAAGATTGATTTTCTCAAATGTTGTGGTTGTAGATTCCCTTTCAAAATCTATGCAAAATGTGGCAGGATAGACAAAGCTTGTGAACTATTCAAGACACAATGCCTCAAAGAATTGTAATCTCTTGGAATACACTCTAATTAGAAAACTTGCATCACTACCCTTATAACAACCTCTCAATTTGTTATCAAGCCCTATAGGCAATTTATAACAAATGGGTGGCCCTAGGAAGCCATGTAAAAATTCTAAAAATAACAACTATCGTTCTAATATCAAGCCTTTTTAAAAAATTCTAAAAATTTAGCGTTTGATTCAACTATTGGTAGGCTATTTCCACCACACTTCATTCTACATGCATGATGCTAAGCACAACAATTGCTTTACTTCCACATGCATGATGCTAAACACAACAATCACTTTACTACTTTTGTCAACCAAGCCATTCAATGGGTTGAATGAACTATAGTTTATTTATGACCCTTGGTCTCTTCAAAACAGTTAGACAAGATTAAGGAGAGAAAGGAGCACAAACCAAACTACTTCAAAATAAGGGTTGTTTTGCATTCATTGGTTTGCTTTATATACTCTACCTAATTCCTGTGGGGAGAAATGATTACTATACACATGAAAGACAATTGATTATCTACCCAGTATTGTTTTGTGCTTTATGGAAATTGGTAGATGCTAATAGTCAACTTATTATCTTATTTATAGCATTTTCTTAGCTTTGTATACTAACAAATTTATTTAATGTAGAGGGTAACATGATTCTTTGAATTGGCTACTACACAACAATTTATATGTTGCAAGTATTGCTTCCATTCTTTGCATTTTTACATTGGATTGCATATATTTTTATAATTAGCACTCTTTTAATTTCTTGCATATTTGACACAATGCCCCAAAGAGTTGCGATCTCAGGAATGTCTTGAAGAGTTGTGATCTCACTTATGCGCTCTAAAATGTGTTCCATTACTACCCTCATAACAATCTTTCAATTGTTTTGGTGTCTATTATGCTATACCCAATTAGATACTCAATCGTGATACCTTGATTTCACCATCAAATTGTCATTTGTATGTCAAATTTTGTCAAAATCCAAAACGATCAATTTCTAATAAAATTTTATATATGTTACCAAAATCTAGATTGTTGAATGTGATCGTTTATAATTTATTCATCAATTTTAATTTTAAAAAATTAATAATTAATAATTTATTATTTATTATTATTTAATAATTTTCATTAAAATTATTATTTAAAATTAATTTTTAATTAATAATTTATTATTATTATTTTTAATTAAATTTTGTATTTATAATAATTATTGATTGTTGATAACTATTATTGTATTAATTTTTTTTTTAAAAATATATATTTTTACTATGAATAATTTACTATTTATAAATTTATTTTAAAAACTCAAAATTGAAAAGTTTTATTAATTTATTTTTAATAATATCAACCATTAATAATTTATTTAAAAATATTAAATTCCAAAAGCTAAAAATAATGTTGTGGACATCGAAGTCATAAAGGACAAAAGGCATTTAAGTTTTTTTAAAAATATAATAGAACTTTTTAAAAATTGAGTTAATCATTGTTTCCTATATCGTATGATAGACACAATTCTTTGAACTCAGTTTATAATCCCCTTCTCCATTGAGTTTTCCCATGCAATGTATGTGGGATTAAAAGATCAAATAAATATATTCTTTCGGGCAGCAGATAGAAACGAAAAGATTTGATGCAGACGTTACAAAGCATGCTCGTTTGCTTAATCACCGATGAAATTTTGCAGACAGTGGCTGACTCTACATGTTTTATAGCTTCCATAGTAGAGGATAATGTTGGAAATTGATAACTAAAATGGTTCCAAACCATGGACGCAAACGAAACAGAACGACGAAGTGGACGGAAATGGAAAAAAAATGGCGAAGAAAAATGTGAACGGAAACGAACAAGGTCATGGAAAATGCACAGTTTAAAGAAGTTGTGGGCCTGACCACCTAAGCAGTGTACGCTTAGAGTGTACCAGTTAAGCTCGGCCATACAGGACCATTTCAAATCGGCAGCGGCTATCCAACCCCATCTTTGCACCGGGGCATGGATGCATGCCCATGTCGCATATCCATACTAGCATACAATACAAAACATTATTTATTGGAGAAACAATTTGTGTTCAGGTAGCCGCTATACAACACGTCAGTATTAAATAGAGGATGTGTAATTTTTAGGTTTTTTAAATAACATTTCTACTCTAAAACAGTGAATATCTTAATAGTTTATAATTAAAACATATAAATTACACTAGCACTTGCACCGAAAGAAAGTGTAATGGTTATGTGGATTGTAGTTTATATAGAATATCTTATAAGTTTGATAAGAGATATGTAGTTGAATTTATAAGTACTTTATTAAAACATTGATACAACATTAAAAGTGTGTACTAATCATTAATAATCATTTGTAAGTCTTGATACAATATTAGATGGTGTGTTTTGTCATGAACTTTTGTAGCAATCTTGGATGTCATGCCCATTGACATATTCAACATTGACCACTTTTTTATGTACACAATCACAAGAACCAATACAAAAAAAGCCACTGTATAAACCAAAATACCAATTGAAGAACGAGCTCTTACACCTTCTATATGTTGGGTCTCTCTCATCAAATTTATCTACACTAAAGAGAAACAATCATGAAACCAGTAAACGAAATTAAAACAATACTCTAAAGATATAATTAATAATTTATATATTTAAATTCTTTTAAGAACCTTCATGTTTTCAAATTTTACAATTATTATCTCCAAAATGGTTTTTTGGAAATGCATGAATTCTCTCTATATGAAAGCAAAATTTGTAGAATCATTAATTTTTCTTCAGACATTGTGCATATACCATATTGAAAAATGGATTGCATAGCCTTCTAAGGAGGCCTATGTTGCTTTGAAGACCTGCGGACATAGATGAGACATGTTCTCATGCTTCCTATATAAAGATGGACAAATAGAGGAATCTATCCCCCTCTTCAAACACACAAAAACGACAAGGCGTGTGTAAGCCCAAAGGCAAAGAGAGTATTCTTAGTGCTGTTGTTACTAAAAACTTATAAGTTCTACTAAACACTGTGAATTGTGGTGTTATTGATCATACAAATGAAGCATATTGGAAATTGCACTCAGATCAGCTATATTGATGGTTAACTAACACAATCATTAATCAATTCTCTTCAAGACTCACCAGGCTCAAAGACACTTCTAGGACCTAATCTTGCAAGAAAACATCTGAACCAAAGTTGCAGGGAAAATTGATAGAGCATAATGGAAGAAGAAAACATCCAAGTGATCACCATAGTCATTATGCACTATCACTCTACTTATAATTATCTTTTCCTGTTTAAGTTCCTGTAATCTAGTATCCTTCAAAATATAATCCACTTTTCTTAGTTTTCTGTCCATTATTTATCTTCTATGCCTTTTCTTTCCACTTTGGAATAGTGCATGACCTCCTATTCTGCAACTTTTCTCATGTAAAGCAGCAACAGCGTAGGACTACCCTTAACCTGCTAGAGAATATTTTCTGCATTTACTTCATCAGTGTTCTCAATGCAAGGCAATTCAACCTTCTTTCCCACACACCAATAATCTGACTCTCTGGAAAACACAGTGATTTTCATAAAAGACTATTAACATTTTTCATATATAATTTTTTTTTATTTGCCAAGTATTGACCAAGTTTTTCCACCAAATCCAAATCACAAAACAGGGGAGAAAGAAGAGTGGGACAGAGTGTATGTCTACAATTTGTACAATGATCTAGGAAACCAGAAAAAGATGAAGAACACAGTCGTCAAAATCAAATACCAATGACCAAATGCATAAAAATTTCTAGAGCAAAACTCCCCTTCTTGATTTCAACAGCATAAGTATCATTACTATCTTGTGTTTGCAAAACCACGTCAATATTTTAAACGGGTGGCATAGGTTGCACATTGATTGGCTAGTACGAGTAGGGAATGTCGACTAGGAATAAGGAGATAATTGCTCCAAGAAGCTCAACAAAGAAATGGAATTGAAAGCAGATGTACAATTTGTGCTAGGCATGATCTATGCGTGACAATCCTCATTTAAAGAATATAAAGACAGAAATATCAATTTGGGCATAGTAAGCAAATTGCTTGGTTCGGAAGATGGCATGTATCTTTCCTCAATAACTAAAATCAAGGTGGAAATGCTTTACAGCACAATACATTAAGAAATATCTTGCAATAATATAGAAACAAAATAAAGTTATACATCCACTAAAGAAAAGAAAAGCTTTTAACCTGATAAATTTAGCGAATATATTAATACAAGATTATGGTCCGACTGGAAATGGTTATCAAGCAATTTTAAACTAATTTCAACGTTGGATAAAGGGGGCATAAATATTTCCAGATTACTATGCTTCAAATGTTTCAAACTGGAATGGAATAGTATAGTGGACAACTCCTGAGCGAAAGACTTAATAGATTATTACAGTCTCTATGAACACAACGCTTCTCCTTCCATATACTCATCACAGAATGTGGGCTATTTAGCAATCACAAGCCCAGATATTAAGCTAATCAAGTGACAAAGTCTCAAATGAATTCAATTAGGAAACTTCTACCATCATATGCCTGTGAGAGTCTTTGCACACTATGCCAAATGGGATAGAGCAATGTAGGTGATCTTTAAAAATGAAAATATAGTTAGAAGCTGGAGAGTGTTAAAAAGTAAGATGATCAATGGGAGTCACTTGCTACATTTTTTGCCAGTCATTGTCACTTTTGCTCTGCATTTTGTACTCCTTAGGTTGCTCAAGATTTTAATAAAAAAAGCCTAAGACTTTTGGATTGTAATTGTTGATATGGACGAGACAAGTGTTGTCGAGTCAAGTTATTAAAAATTGTTTTTGCATGTGTATTTGTAGGACATCAAGAGGCTATTCAAGACATAAATCTAAAATATTTATCTAAGCCTATTGAAAAGACATATATTGGATTTAATTGTGGCCATGGTGGGCCTTTTGGTGTTGTTGTAGTTTGTAATCGTGAGGTTGTTGCAAGCTATCATAACCTTGTTTTAAAAGTGTATGGGTTCTATTGCACATGTTGAAGCACAATGCACATAGTTATTCGAAAACAGTAGGGATAGTGTTTCATAAGGAAAAATAGTCCATGAAAGAAAGTGTAAAGGATACATAAACTCAGTTTTTGCATGTAGTGACAAAGTTCTCAAGTGCAGGGTATAGGACAGTGATTCCAAAGAGGAGATACCATCAAAATGATAGTGAATCCAATGGCAGAATCAGACATGACAATGAGAACTTAAGTGTGACAGTGATAGATAGATATAATAAGGAACAAGATGGGCAAAGAATGATAGTTCTAGTGGTGATGTGTGTCAAACATGAATAACAGGGGAAAAAACGATAGTAAAAGAGCAATTACAACTTCACAAGGAAGCAAACATGAAAAAGGGCAACAATGTAAACTGTAAGACAATGCTCTCCAAAGAACTTCATGACAATCACGTAGTAACCATGGAAGGAGGTCATAATCAATGAAGGCTACGAAAACCACTATAAGCCTTATCATAAGTGTGAAAGCCAAATAACTTAAAGAATAGTTGAAAGGGCTTGTTGAAGACAATAAAAGTTTACACAAAGAACCCATCACAAGTGCAAGACAGTCAAGTCATGAAGACTATGATAGTTGAAAGGTAAAGAGAGGCAAAATCCTATGGTGACAGTACTAAAATTCATATGACAACCTGCAGGCCTTAAAAGACGGTTAAAAAGCAATGCACAATCCATCACTTATAATACACAGTATAACATGAGTAAGTGTGTGAAATATGATAATTTTATGACTCACAAACAATGCATAGTCCATCAGAATCATCAAGAAGTTGCTAATAGATAGTGTATGGATGAAAATAAGAGGATAGTATAAACAATACAATTGAGGAAGAATGCATTGTCGGAGCTGAAGAAGCAAACTCTTTCTGTTCTGGAGGTGAATTTTTTGCCTAGTGATCTGGAACAGTTTCTTTCCACCATGAAGCTCGTTTAATTATTTTACTTTTGAAGTGATAGGCTGAAGCAACATGACCTGTTTTGTAGCATTTGGGGAAAGAGGAGGCAGCATGAGCCGTTACAACTGGCTGCTTTCGCCATGAAGGAACAGAGGTTGCCGTTTGGAGTTGCAGGGAGCCGTTGAAAGCCCTTGCTCTGGAGCCGTTGGGAAGCCACAGGAAGAGTGACCCAATCCTGTGCATAAGTCCTTAGTAAATTTACCAGCGCCGCATGCAACTATTGGAACAACAGTCGATGAAGAGTGACCCGAAGCATTTGTGATTGCAATTGAAGGGCGTCGCCAAGAAGGTACTCGAGTGTTGCAGGCACCTATTGTGGAGGGGCGTTAAGCAGAAACGGATCTGTCGATCAAGCCACCAGACGCTGGAGGAACTGGTGTGCAAGATCTCCATGAAGGCACCAAAGCATTGTTGGTAGTTATTGCAGGGAGCCGTTGGGTGGAAGCCATTCCACATTCAAACTCTTATTCGGGCGGCCAAATTATTTACTGACGAATTCGACAAGATTCAGGGGTGAGATAAATTCCGACGAAATTTAAGGTGAGACAAGATCAGTGGGTTGTGCCCACAATAAATAGCTTATTGGCTAAATATACATTATAATCAATATTATTTAAATATGTTATTAATCATAATTAACATTTAAATATATTTATAATTAAACATAGTTATAAAGGAATATCAACATTATTTTAAAATTAATTATAAATTATTAAAACAGAATGCAACCAAACAAATCATGTTGAAAGATTATTAATATTAATTATTTAATTAATATAGTTATAGTTATAAAAGAATATCAATATTATTTAAAAATTAATTATATCAATATTAGGTTTAGAGTTAGAATGACGGTTTGTTTAGGGTTAGGGTTCAATTAAAGTTAGGATTAGATTTCAATAAGGGTTAGGATTCAATTATGGTTACAGATAAGGTAATTTATACCTATCTCACATATATAAGTTTTGGGTTAGAGCTAGGGTCAAGATTTAATTAAGATCAACCTGGTTAAGGTTAAGGTTAGGGTTTAATTAGGCTTATGGTTCAATTAGGGCTAGGGTTAAGGTTAGGTTAATTTTTATCCTTAATCATAATCCAAGCCCTAATCATAACTCTATCCCTAAATTTCATTATATCTCTAGCCCTAATCCCAACCCTAGCCCTAATAAAATTAATCCTAACTCTAGCCCTAACCCTAACCCTAACCTTAATCTTACTACTAATGCTAACCCAACCCTAATCCCAATTCTATTTCTAATCCTAACCCTAATCATAACTCTAACCCTGTTCATAATGTTAGCCCCAATCCTAACCATAACCTTAACCCTAACGCTTACCCTAACCCTAATAATTTTGTTTTTCATGTTGTGTTGTGAATGCTATATATATAGAATGTCCATCCAGAGATATCAATATTATTTAAAAATTAATTATAATTTAGTTTTAAAAAATGTTGATTACCTTGATTAATTGTGAGATATATTAATGTATTATAAACTATTTCAATATATTTCATATAAATTATTTTATATAATTTATATAGACTAGTAAACATATTAAAATAGTAAACTATAATTTGTTATAATTATATAAACTATAAATTATAATAACCTCATAACTACAAGTCATTTTATTATAATAAATTATAAATAGTTTTACTTAAGTTCTAATTATATAATTATATGTTTCATTTATATATTTAAATAGTTGAGTATTGAAAAGGTAATGTAGGACAAATAAATTAAGATTGTTTATTCATTATTTAATTTAGTTATCATTTCTTAATTTACACGATTAGTAAACATTGTTAAATAATTTAATTTGAAATCAATATACTAATTGTGACATACATTAATGTATTATAAACTCTAAATTATAAAGTGAAAGGTTTTTTATATAAAAGGCAGGAAAACTAGGGTGTTGTCCCTTTAATACAAGGCCCTACAGGTGATCATCAGGAGAGTAACATCATTAGCACATTAATAACAAACAACCAAAGAACCAAACACCCTAATCATTCCATATCAAAAACCACATCAAAATGATGAACAGGGTAACCATATTACCAATCAACATCTTAAAACCACTAACCAACCAACCCATAACAACAACATAAAGAGTATATCTCATTAAACCAATAACTATACTCCTAAAAGTGTCCATCATGAAAACCCAATTTAAAAATAGTCTTAACCAAGGCCCACCAAGGGCCATAACAGACAAAATTAAACATATAAACCATAAAAGTATCAGTAGAAAATTCAAAAAACCATAAAGACCAGTAAGGCCAATTCCAACCAAGAAACCAAACATCCTGCACTGCTACTATTTCTTCCCACAACATGGCTTGATCAGGGTTATAGTAGCCCAATCCTTAGTGAGGAACTTGAGAAGTTCCTTGCATTTGGCATCCTCCTCCACATTGTCAGTGGAATTATCCTTCTGCAATAGGCACAGAGTGGTGGCAGATCTATGCATGATCTTCAAAACAAAGCGGGTGACATCTTGAAGCTCTTTTTCTAAATTCTCCATTTTGTTTTTAAGATTTTCCACCTCCTCCCAGACCGTGTCCTATGTGCTTCTAGCTTCCTCCATGGGGGCCTTCCCTTGAGCACTGGTCAAGGCCCTAGTCACAACCCCCTTGGCTCTAACATTGGCAGAACCCAAAGAATCAATTTTTAGACTTTTTGAAACATGGGAGGAGCTACTTGCAGAAGCAAAAAGGGCTTCCTCCTCCACATTCGTTATCCTTGTTCTCACTTTCCCCACCATTGTCAGAATTAGAGGCCTACTTGGGACTCTTCTCCTTTTTAGGCTTAGAAACCAGTCTATTGGACCTACGAGGAGTGCTAGTCTCCTCAATGATTTCGATATCAGAGTCAATTTGATATAGCCTGAACTTGGTCTTCTTTAAAGCTTTGGCTTTAATTTTAAGGGTTGGGGCATTACATTTATTGTCCTTCCTTTTTACAACAGGTCCCCAACAATAGGGGAAGTATCCTGGGGAGGGGTTTTTGAGGCTGGGTTTTTAATGCAGTTTTTCTTGCTAGGGCTAGGGGTATCCATAAGATTGGCTAACGATAGAGTAGAAGAAATAGGGGCTTCCTCAACAACAATAGGTCGAGGAGGGTAGAGGACTAGGTGAAAATGATAAAGTATAAACATAAGCCCCTGGTGCATAATTGTAAAATTCCTTCCCAAATTCATAGCCTCAACAACATCTTTCATAGTATTTTCCAGAGAGTGCAAAAGAAAAAATGAAATAGAAATATTGTTGTGATTCCTGAGATGATTGAGAAAAGGAAAATGGTAGTACTAGTAATACACACCGAATCTCCCCTCAAGAGTAAATACCTCATCATGACCATGCACACTCTGTCCTAGGGTTTAGGAAGTTGCTCACGATCATATCCACCACAGAGTTTAATAGGAACTTGTTCATCCCCATGAAAGAATTGGTTGAGGCTAGCTTGGTTGGACACTTTGCTCATTTTCTTCCATTTTTGCCCATCTATTGCAAGACCAATGGCCTTAGCAATAAATTCTTCGTTGATTTCAAAGGAAATACCCCAATTGTCACCCTTCAAATTGTTTAGAGAGGCTTTCATCAAACTCTAACATACATTCCATGAACTAGGTAATTCCTCCTTCTTTGCAAATATGTCAGATGGTGTCGTCCCTCTTCTATTCATTGGGTTTATCAGGCTCAACATGAACAAGGCCTCCACCCATGGCCCTAGCAAGCAAATGGCGATAAGAAAAAGCAATTACAAGAGAGAATGTTAGGCAAAATATAGGTGTAGATGAGAATAGTAGAGTGATTACCATAAAACCCCAAATTAGAGTCGACCACAACAAAATAATAACAAGAAAAAAATGGCAATCCTTGAAATTATTACAATTAGTGCCATTCCCCATATCCAACTCAAAACTACCAGTTCCCTTGTGCGAGAAGTCCATCGCACAATAAAAAATGGGGACGGTAATAAATTTAGACGTCATATAGGATCGAGAAAAATCTGCGAGACCAAAGGAGATGACCCAAAAATTGAAATGGTTCAAAAAATAATGAGCCCTTCAGTCACTAGACTCATCATGAAAAGACGTGACGAATTCCAAGTAAGAAAAGTACATGCCACATGGCACTTCCTTCACATAGGCCTTCACGTACAACAACGACCAGTTTTTAAAATTAAGAACCCCGCCAAGACCACTTACTAATGTTAGTAAGTACCGAGCCAGGGCAAGAAAGTCGACTTTATTAGCTTCCACAATGAATTGGGCGAGATTCATTCTTCAAGAGGGAAAATGTAAAAAGAGGCAAGGAGTAATCCTTCCTCCAATAATGTAGCCCCTCATGAACAAGTCCCAAAGCAGCCAAACTGTCGTCAACCACATTTCCTTCCCTATAAACATGCTACAGAGTGAATTCCTCCATCCCAGTAAGAAGATATCTAATATCTTCAATTATTCCTTGAACTAACCATCCAACTGACATTGTTCCTTTTATGGCTTCAGTTATCAATCGAGAGTCACCCTTGATTTCCAATGTTGGGACGTCGATCGACAACGCAATCTTAAGACCCCACAGAAGTGCCATACCTTTCGCCTGATTATTTGTGTGTTCATTTAAACTCCCTATGTAGGTAGCAATCAAACTGCCATTATGATCCCTAATGACACCACACCCAGCCACTTTCCCAGCTCTGGTCACCCCATCAAAATTTAGCTTGTACAAGGGTGGTCTAGGAGCTTCCCATTTTGTGTTATTTCTGCTACCTTCTTAGAGTTATCAAACTTGTGGAAGTCCCTAGGAAGTTTCCAAATTCCCTGTGTAGGTAGCAATCAAACTGCCATTATGATCCCTAATGACACCACCCCTAGCCACTTTCCTAGCTCTGGTCACCCCATCAAAATTTAGCTTGTACCAGGGTGGTCTAGGAGCTTCCCATTTTGTGTTGTTTCTGGCTACCTTCTTAGAGTTATCAAACTTGTGGAAGTCCCTAGGAAGTTTCCAAACTCTAGCAATTGCATTGTCCCAACTAGTTGGGGGACTACTCAGAGTCTTCCATCTACAAACAAAGATGTTGTCTAATAGGAGTTTGTTAAGGGTTATTGGCACACTATCAACAATGTTCTCTTTATCCTTGAAGATTTTGTCATTCCTCTTTTTCCACAGACATCAACAAATATGAGGCAAAATTTTCCGCCAAAGTTGCCTGATAGGGGGATGGTTTGAAGGACACCACCAATTGAAAATAAATTGTTGAATATCCTTGTGAAATACCCACTAGATGTTGAACTTCTGAAGGACATTTTTCCCAACTTAGGAAGCAAATTGACAACTATGGATGAAAGGATGGGATATTGTCTCTACTTCCTGCTTACAAAGAGTACACATGTTGGGAATTGGAAACCTCTTTTGATAATGTTGTCTTAGGTTAAAATTTTACCATGAATAGAATCCCGCCAAAAAAAGTTGATCTTCGGGATGAGTTGTGGGTTCCAAACCTTCCTCAATCAATTCTAATCACCATCAAACTTTTAATAACATACAGTAAGAAGTCTTCACCAAAAAGGCCCATGTGTGACTTTTCATCCAAAATAACTTGTCCTCCTTAGGTAAAAGAGGAAGTCTCACTTTATTTATTAATGATTGAAGCTCAACAACCTTAGATAGAAGGGTAGACTTGTCTAAGAAACATTGATTGAGGTTTTTCCATTTATCTCTGGGGGTTATATAATCAACAATATAAGTGCCAAAGAAGGGCAATGTCCGCTCCCTTAGAATATGGAAACTGCTACAGCAAGGGGTTTGTCCCCAATCCATCGGTCCTCCTAGAATCTTATTAATCTACCATTGCTAATTTTCCATCTAAGGCATTCCTTAATAAGTGTTCTACATTTGAGGATATTGTTCCATATCTTTGATTTGGAGGGCAGACCATTTAGTTCAATGGCCTTGGAAAAACAACCATGGTTCAGATACTTAGCCCTCATAATGTTGAATGAGTTAGGTTTTCCAACCGCAAGATTCCAGCCAATTTTGAAAATGAGAGCTTGATGCAGATCAAGGTGGAGAAGACTCATCAATGAATAATGATAACTTCAAACAAAGAACTCTTTCTCACAATGAACTCAGTTTGGTAGACATCAACTCACCCTCAAGTTCTCCAATCACTCAAACTTGTAAAAATAGCATCAAAACTCATAAGGACCTCCACAAAGGTTTTCAACACTCATAAAATGACAATTGAAAGTGCTTCAAGCAACCACCAAAGCAGATTCATGGAATTTCACAAAAATCATCATTTTGTACCAAGTTTCCCTTGTAATAGTTGGAAACAGGTTTTTGACACTTTTCACAAAATTTTCTCAAAACACCAAGAAAAAAAAACACGGATTCAAGGACTCATTTCAGAGTTATTAAACATAGTAGAAAACCAAGTATGACTACTTTGGACCAAATGCCTCAAAAATAGAAATCTCTTTATTTTAAGCATCAAATTAGGCCAAATTTCCAAAAGGACTACCTCTAAATCTTCACTCCAGACTTCCAAACCCTAAAACAGTCTTTATTTGTGTTTCAAAACCAAGTAATTTCCAAGTCTTAGGACCACACATGCTCAAATAGACCCCTAATGCCAAAACCCTCCTTTTAGCCTAAATAACTAGGGTTTTGGAGCACCCTTATTGTTTCTCCAACTTCTAGGCCTTTCCTAATCAACCCAACTACTTAGAAATCTCAAATTAGGTGCTCTCATGCTTTAGGAAAAATCATTAGACCTTTGACAACATTGTTTCATCAATTCTTAGGTCTGTACCATCATCTTCACAAGGAAAATCATACATTTCCAACCCTTCCTTCCATGCTTCAAGCCAAGAAACCTTTCCTACACACCTCCTGCCTCTAAAGAAACATTCCCTACCTCCAAATACATCATCCCACTGAGTTACAAGGAAATACAGTAGGTGGCATGATGTTTAGGCCATTACAATGGCTTCAAAACCCTTATGTCTGCTCAAACCTGGTATAGAGGATTTAGATGGTTTCAGGCCTTAAAAATATGAACTATCCCCTATCAAAGTTCCCAATGCAAGTTAAAACATCTATCCATAGTTTCAAATAAGAAATCAACACATTGGAAGCCTATACGACCTACAAACAGAAAAAAGAATACAAAAAACACAGTGAAAAGTAGCAAGAAAACAAAAATTCTTCAAGTTTATTGTATTCTCTTGGCTTCAACAATAGATTTTCGAGCCTCTCAATGGCTTTAAATACATTTTGATCAAAGTCCCATCAGGTAACTTCCAACTTCCCTATAACAACTATTTAAAACACTAAACTCCTATTACAAGACAAATAAGTTGACAACTTATAGCATCAACTTTGTAAACTATAGTCAACTTCCTCTAAGAGACATTTCCAAGAGGTTTATTACATTTTGAGTGGTCTCCTGAGACCTTATTTAGATCACCAAAGCTTTGAATACTCCCTAAAGACCCAAACTTCACTTTATTACATATCAACCTAACAAATTTGGAAACATGATTGTAGGTGCTCCTGCATCATACAACCCCCCTAAAAGAAACTCATGTCTCATGAATGGAGGTCGATACCAACCCCACCATCCACCATGCATGCTCCTTGGATCAATAATCTACTGTTGGAAACCTTGGTTCTTAAACTGCCTTGCACATGGAGTTGTGCTTACACTTGCACCTAACTATGTTTGCATAATCAGACCTAAGCTTTGCTTTTCCTTCATTCTTGATCTAGAATTCACCTGTCTCCTATCATCTGCACCTACACACAAACAAGAGTTAGTAGTCTCATGTCCTGACTTCTTTTCTAAGTCTCTTCCTTGCTTGCAATAGTTCTCAGTGCCCTGTTCTTGTTTTGTCTTCATTGTCCCTCTAACCTCTCTTATTACTATCCCATCAAAACTTTGTACTCTGTCTGACTTTTGCACCCTTGATTTGTCAACCTTTGCATCTATACCTACAAATTTCATTCATCTCACACCTATATCTATAGGAATAGGGCATTCTATGGTTCCAACTAACACACCTTGCATTTCCACTGTCAGACCTCTTTTTACCACTATATCATCCTTCTCATCTGATGTTCCTACATTATCAGACCTATACTTGGTCACAATATCAAAATTTTTGGTTTCCCTCATAACATTTATTGGCTCTTTGTTCCCACACATGATTACTTTGGCTTTCCCTTTCTCATCCTCTACTAGTGGAGTCAAGACAAACCTTTGAGCATCTTTCATTATTGTATACTTGTTTACTTTCCCATCATACATGGCACACCTATCATACTGCCATGGTCTTCCAAGGACTATGTGGCAACAGTTCATTGGAAGAACATCACACTCAATACTATCATGATAACCACCAATTTAAAAATCCACAATAGCCTTTTCATTCAGGTCAATAAGGTTTGATCATCATTCAACCATGAGATTTTTTAAGGACATTCATGAGGAACTCTTTGAAATACTAACTTGTTTACCATTTCACATGAAACCATATTCTCAGCTGAACTAGAACTAACCACAACTTTACATAACTTTCCCTTGCTCTTGCAAGTGGTTCTGAAAAGCCTCTTCCTATGCAATGGCTCCACCTCTTTACTAGTCTTCAAAAGTTGCTTGTGTAGCATCAAGGCTTCTCCAACTTTTGATGTGAGGTTCACTGCAGGTGAAGTCACACTCTCTTCATCTTCATGCACTAATTGATTCCTCCTCTCTCCACCATGAGAGCTTGAGCCTTTCTTTTCAGGACATTTGAAGGCTGGATGTCCAGGTTGGTTACAAGTGTAGCATCTCCCTGGAAACACATTGTTAGAATTCCTACCTCCTCCAAACCTGCCTCTTATGCCTCTCCATCCACTTCTGAGATCAAATTGCTCTTCTCCTTTCATGGCATCTTCTTGATTATCATTGGTTGGCTTTGAATTAGGCATGGATCCTCTTCCTCTTGCACTAGGACCACCTCTTCCTCTCACTAATTTCTCTTGTCTCCTCTTAAGATTCTCCTCCACCCTGATAGCCATTTGATAACAATCCTCTACACTCCTAGGGTTAGCCAAAACCAATTCATCTTGTATATTAAGCCTCAAACCACCAAAATATCTAGCAAATTTTTCATCTTCATTCTCATAATGACCAGACCTCAAACTTAGTTTATAAAACTCTTCAGTATACGACTTAATATCCATTTCCCTTTGTCTTAAGTTTTGTAATCTCTTAAACAATTAAACTTGATGATCCTTGGGTAAGAATTTAGCTTTGAGATTTGATATCATCTTGTCCCATGATGTGATCTTAGAATTTCCTTGCTTCCTCCTCTCAGATTGAAAGTAATCCCACCATACCAAAGCATGGCCCTGCAACTTAGTCTTTGCAATCTTGACTCTTTGCTCTTCAGGAACCTCATCACATTCAAAATGGTTATCTAATGCAGCAATCCAATCAAGTATTTCTTCATCATTTAAACTACCACCATACTTAGGGACATCAATTTTTACCTTAGGCTTGTCATCCTTCACGACCTTCAACAACTTTGCAATTCTTTGATCCTCTGGAGTAAGCTCTTCTTCCACATTTTCGAACTCATCATCTTCCTCTTCATCTGTCTCACTACTCTCTTCAACACCCCTTATTTTGTTTGTCTCCAAGGCTATGATTCTCTCTTCCAACTCTCTGAGTTCCCTTGCATGCCTATCTTTCATCTCCTTCATCTCTTTAGCCATATCATTCTTCTTTGGAGGCATCTTATCAACCTTGCCTGTTCTTCAACCTGCAAAAATGAAAAAAAATCTACTCCCTACTCTAATACCACTATGATGCAGATCAAGGTGAAGAAAACTCATCAATGAACAATGACAACTTCAAACAAAGAACTCTTTCTCACAATGAACTCAATTTGGTAGACATCAACTCACCCTCAAGTTCTCCAATCACTCAAACTTGTAAAAATAGCATCAAAACTCACAAGGACCTCCAAAATTTTTGTTAACACTCATACAATGACAATTGGAAGTGCTTCAAGCAACCACCAAAGCAGATTCATGGAATTTCACAAAAATCATCATTTTGCACCAAGTTTCCCTTGTAGTAGTTGGAAACAGGTTTTTGAAACTTTTCACACAATTTTCTTAAAACACCAAGAAAAAAAAAAGTGGATTCAAGGACCCATTTCAGAGTTTAAACATACTAGAAAACCAAGTATGACTACTTTGGACCAGATGCCTCAAAAATAGAAATCTCTCTGTTTTAAGTGTCAAATTAGGCCAAATTTCCAAAAGGACTACCTCTAAATCTTCACTCCAGACTTCCAAACCCCAAAACAGTTTTTATTCATGTTTCAAAACCAAGGAATTTCTAGGCCTTAGGACCACACATGCTCAAATAGACCCCTAATGCCAAAACCCTCCTTTTAGCCTAAATAACTAGGGTTTTGGAGCACCCTTATTGTTTCTCCAACTTCCAAGCCTTTCCTAATCAACCCAACTGCTCAAAAATCTCTAATTAGGTGCTCTCATGCTTTAGGAACAATCATTAGGCCTTTGAAAACACTGTTTCATCAATTCTTAGGTCTGTACCATCATCTTCACCAAGAAAATCATACATTTCCAACCCTTCCTTCCATGGTTCAAGCCAGGAAACCTTTCCTACATGCCTCCTACCTCTAAAGAAACATTCCCTACTTCCAAATACATCATCCCACTGAGTTACAAGGAAATACAATAGGTGGGATGATGTTTAGGCCATTACAATGGCTTCAAAACCCTTATGTCTGCTCAAACCCGGTATGGAGGATTTACATGGTTCCAGGCCTTAAAAATCTGAACTATCCCCTGTCAAAGTGCCCAATGCAGGTTACAACATCTATCCACAGTTTCAAATAAGAAATCAACACATTGGAAGCCTATACAACCTACAAACAGAAAAAGAATACAAAAAACACAATGAAAAGTAGCAAGAAAACATAAATTCTTCAAGTTTATTGTATTCTCTTGGCTTCAACAATAGATTTTCGAGCCTCTCAATGGCTTTAAATACATTTTGAACAAAGTCCCATTAGGTAACTTCCCTAACTTCCCTATAAAAACTATTTACAACACTAAACTCCTATTACAAGACAAATACGTTGACAACTTATAGCATCAACTTTGTAAACTATAGTAAACTTCCTCTAAGAGACATTTCCAAGAGGTTTATTACATTTTGAGTGGTCTCCTGAGACCTTATTTAGATCACCAAAGCTTTGAATACTCCCTAAAGACCCAAACTTCTCTTTATTACATATCAACCTAACAAATTTGGAAACATGATTGTAGGTGCTCCTGCACCAGAGCTTTGTTTAAATTGGCTAGCTTTCTAATCCTGAGGCCCCCTTGACATTTAGGTCAGCAAATAGTGCCCCAATTGACAAGAGCCAGTCTTTTTTTATCTTCCACACCAGTCCACAAGAAGGTCCTTTGAATTCTTTCCAGTTTTTTTGCTATGGAGCCCGCAATTAATAACTATTTCAATATATATTTTAATTATATTTTAAAATATAACAAGTAAATAAATTTCTTCAAAAACTATGTAGATTAACCTATAAAATAATATTTGATTTCCTTTTCTAAGTCTATTATTACAATGTCAAATTGATCAACAAAATCAATGGTTAAATGTCGTGTTAATTAAATTATTTTTATTAGAATAAACTTAAAATAGAATGTATGATTCATTTTATTTTGTTTAGATTATTAGTCTTATTTGGATAGGGATATTAATTGTTTGTTGGATTGTATTTTATCCAAACAACCATTCAACAATACCACCCCAACGGGGTTTGAACCTTGGTGGCAAGAACAACAATGCCACCTATAAACCATCACACCATGCCAATATTGGCTATTATATAATAATAATTATGTAATTATATTTTTATTATTATTTTAAAATAATGAATAAACAATCTTAATTTGTTTTTCCTACATTGCCTTTTCAATACTCAACTATTTAAATATATATAAATAAAATATATAATTATTATCAAATAATTAGATAATTAGAACTTAAGCGAAACTATTTACAATTTATTAAAATAAAATGACTTATATTTTTCAGGTTATTATAATTTATAGTTTATATAATTATAACAAATTATAGTTTACTGTTTTAATATGTTTACTAGTCTATATAAATTAAATAAATAATTTATATGAAATAAATAAAAATAATTTAGAATTTAGAGTTTATATTATATTAATGTATCTCACAATTAATCAACATAATCAACATTTTAAATATTAAATTATAATTATTTTTTCAAATAATGTTGATATTTTTTATAACTATAACTATATTAATTAAACAATTAATATTAATAACCTTTCATGATTTGTTTTACCACATTCTGTTTTAATAATTTAAAATTAATTTTTAAATAATGTTGATATTTATTATTATTATATATTTTATTCTTTTATAACTATATTTAATTATAAACATATTTAACTATTAATACGATTAATAACATATTTAAATAATGTTGATTATAATATATGTTATAATTTATATGTTTTAATTAAAACTATTTTAATATTCATTGTTTTCCAGTATAAATGTTGTTTAAAAAAATTAGAAGTTACACAGTTCACGAAAAATGTCTTTTATATTTAATACTAACGTACAATCGTGAATAGCCGCTGCGAAATAGGAAACTGTTCTCCAATATATATTGCCCCGTACTTTATGCTAGGTAATATGGATATGTGGCATGGGCATGCATCCATGCCCCGGTGAAAATACGGGGCTGGATAGCGGCTGCCTTCAAATCTCCCGCTTTTAAAATCCCGCGTTTTTTTAAAACTTTTGAAATGTCCGTCCGTCCGTCGCCGTTCGCTCCGTCTGTCTCCGTCCGTCGTCATCGTGTTATGATATGCATGCTGGTATGTTATGATGTTATGACATGCGGTCTTATGTTTGATGCTTTTTGTCGGGATATTAGCTTCCCCTTCTCGGAAAGGAGAACAATTGTTTCGTTTTTTATGTGGTAACTAGCCTAACTATCTTCTCCCGGATGCTAAGAACCGTTGAAACTGTTCGTTTGCTGACACGTATGTTTGTGTAATACTGTTAGTTTGTAAACCAGCAGATTTGAGATTGCATGATGAGGTGGTTAACGTTGTAAAAGAAGTGTTAAGGCCTGGAATATTCACCATCAAAACACTGAAAGCTTACCATTGTAGGGCTAAGCTCACGATGGCTTCGGAAATAGAGGCCCTGCCTTGTATTATGAAGTTGGTTGAGAGAAGCTACTATACTCCACCAGGCTGGCGTTTAGCAACTTTTGAGGAAGCAAACGATAAGCTTGAGATGATTAAGCAGCAGGGTCTTCTCCAGGGATGGGAGAGAGCTCGGCTTCTTGACGGCTGGATAAGCGGCCCACGTTATAACTTCCAAATGGAAGATGACTACAGAAGATGTTTGGGATACATGCTTCTTATACAAGTCCAGCCGTCAGCAAGCTATATCTCAGGTATTTCTCTTTACCAATCTTACTCTATTTTAAACCCAGATTCAAAAGATTGGTGATCATATTGCTACCCTCGTGCAGGTAATTCAGATCATGCGAGGAGCATGTATGAAGATGTTCCCCTCACCTACAAAGGAAGAGAAGTGGCATTACTTTTGTGTGCTCAAGACTGGAATTACGAAGTTGTGTACTGGGTGCTCAACTTTTGGGAAAAAGGAGAGACTTTCAACCCGCTAGATGTCAGAGAGGGCAAAATACCTTTCAGCAGTAGAACCACATTTGTAGAGACGAACAGAACGATATGTCACATGGGCAGGGTACTTGGAGAAGAGCGACTTGCCAGTGAGAAAGCGATGAGGAGGAAATTTTCTCGAGAGTCGGTTAAAGAAGTGATGATTAGCATGGGAAACTCCTGCTGGGACAAGTTCAGTGAGGAGCATAAGAAGATCTTAGGGAAAACCTTTCTGAATGTGATAGATGATATTAGCAGATATGTAAGTGAGGATGAGGAATGTTCAAAAGTGAATTGGTTTCAGGAGTTTGCCTCTGAAGGAGACACATCAGATGCTATCTGGAATTTCTTGTGGTACCAAATCTCCTCCAGTACTCTAGGACGGATGGTACATAATATTCTTCTTCTACTGTTGAAAGAATGGGAGAATGAAGGGTGTCAGACGGGAAGCCAAAGGGATTTCATTATGTCCACCGCCATACTCTTTTATGTCAACTTGTGTGAACAAAACGAGCTGCATAGTATTTTTAAACAAGCATGTAAGGATGGAGCAAGTGATGATCGGCAACGTTTAAACGATACGCTGAAAAATACATCCTTCGCCTACTACGACGAAACTGGAAATTACGATGTTCTCAAAAAGATTTTAATCCAAGCAGCGGGAGATGAGGCCAGTTTTGTGGTCAACAAGGTATTAGAGTGGGGCGCCCAGCCACAAGCGAACCTTAGCCCAGACGAACAGAATATGGCTCTATATTATGCTATAGCCTCTAATAAAGAAGAAATTGTGAGAAGTCTTTTCGACAAATGCCTTTCAAAAGAGCAGTTCGCCAATGTAGCAAACGAAAAAGGAAAGACTGCTCTTCATTGGGCGTGTCAATCATATTCTACTGGAGTAAGCATATGTAAAATGATTCTTGAATACGGGGGAAGGGCGGATGTTCCAGACAAAAAAAGCCGCCTCCCCCTCCACTATGCAGTTAAGAGAAGGAAGAGAGATGTTATCGATGCGCTGATTGGGGGAGGCAACAGCGATACATTGCAGAGTCAAGATTTCTATAAAAAGAGGGCGGAGATGGTTACTTGGAAAGACAAAGATGGGGTGAGCCCTCTGGATATGGCCGTGAAGGACAATAACATAAAGCTAATGGTGAAGCTGTTGTCGGTTTCTCAACAAGCACTAGAAGCATATTTTGCTAAGGTGGATTCTGCCAAGCTTCTGCTTGAGTTTGCCTCTGAAGGAAATATAGAAGCTGTGAAAATATTCTTGGAGAAAGGAGCAGATCCACTTGCTTGCGATGAGCAGGGCCAAACAGCTTTGCATCATGCTTCTGCGTGTGAAGATGCCTACAAAGCACGTTTGTTAACTGAGTTATTGCTCACGAAATGTACAAGCGAGGAAGAGAAGAAAAAATGGGTAACCAAGCAAGATGATATGGGTAAAACGGCTCTCCATGTTGCAGCTATGAAAGGACATCGAGACCTCTATTTGTTACTTCGGCGAATAAATGAAGAAATTGTGAGACTAAAAGATACAGAGGGGCGAACAGCTGTCTTCGAAACAGTTAAAGGAGGCCACGATAAGCTCATTCTTTTGCATTATTTGATTGATAACCGGAGTGATAGTTACTTCATTGACCGCAGCGGGCTGACACCACTGCATGTGACCGCTTCAGAGGGCAGAATGCGTATAACTGATCTCCTTCTTAGTTTTTCAAATAAGCCTAAAGTATATGTGAGGACAACAGATGTGTTTGGACAGACGGCGCTTCATAAAGCCGCTAAAGGGGGACACGCGGATATCATAAAAGTTTTGTTGCACTGGGGAGCTCATCCCCTTCTCGAAAGAGATTGTGATGGCCGAACGGTATTCCACTATTTCGCGCCAACACTGTTAACTGGAGAGGATGGAATTGAAGTTGCTAAATTGCTGTTAAAGAAGTGTGGATCCGATGAAAAGAAATTGCTTTTGCTGTGGGCCTCCGCTGCAGGGTTAGGCACTGCAGACCAACATCTCAACGATTCTCCACTCAAAAAATTTCTTTCAAAACAAAAGGAGCATTTCACTGAAAAAGTAGGGAAGAAAAACAATTTGTTAAGGACAGCTGCATGTCTAGGTGATGTTGAGATGACCAAAGAATTGCTTACTAGGGGTGCTCAAATCAGGGACATTAACGATAAGAACTGGAGGAGCACTTTAAGCGAAAGCGACGAACATAATGTTTACACAGGTATTCCATTTCCAATAGACTTTGAATTTCTTTTACAGCTTTATATAGTTATATTTATGAAGGCAGACATTGTATTACTATTGTGCGCCTGCTTGTATACAGTTTGCAAGCAAATTCAAAGCATTGCAGAACAGGGGAATGATCAACCAAGTACATCTGACATTCTGGGTAAAATATAATCCGTTTTCTTTACTAAACGAAAAAGAATGCTTCAATATTTTTTCAGCATGTTTATCCAAAGTAGTTATTCCTAATTTTACAGGAAGAAGTGATTTTGCACATGGTCTTGCCGCATTGCTTTTGAACCCTTTTTTAAAACCTCCTATTACAGTGGGTATTTCTGGCAGCTGGGGTATGGGAAAGTCGAGTCTGATGGTACAGGTAAATTTAAAATGATACGTTTCAAAAAGTCTTCTGCTTACTCAAAATTTTAATATGTTTGGCCTAAAGTGTAGTTTACTTTCATTCTATACAGACAGAGGGCATTTTGTTGAAGACAGCTGCACAATTGGCATTGTTACCATCTGAAATGTCAAGTTCTGCAAGTTTCCCCGGTTTTCAAATTTTAGAGCATACAGAAAAGGGCAGAAAGAAATACCACCAGATTGAGACAAGCATAGATTTATTGCTCAATGACACGAAATTAAAAAGTAACTTTTTTCAGATTCCTAAGAATAAGATAGTTGAATGCTGGCTGAAGATAAAAGATAATATATCGGGCAGAGTGAGAAAGGTAAAATTTAAATTTATAAAATAATATAACTCTTTCTCTTTAACCATTTCCCCTAACTCAATGTTTAATGTGGTTGTTTACTAGGAAGGAAACTCGCTTCGTAAGTTTTTAAATGAGTATGAGGCTAAATATCATCATATATTTAAATCACTAGCTGCTATGGATAGCACTGGCATGGTAAATCTCTTTAGCTTGACAAAAGCTTCAGTATTGCCTTTTGTTGTAATCTGGGTAATTCTTTTGTCTAAGTATTTTCTTGTTTTCGATCTCAGTTTAAAGTAAAAGGTCCACAATCACAGTCAGAAATTGATCCTGCAACAGAGGGAAGCGTGCCTGCTATATTAACAGTCCGATATAATGCCTGGAAATACAAGAATGAATCAGAAGCATTAGCGGGTATGGCAGTAGAAATAACGAAAGGAATGGAAGGAATAATGACAGATGCACAATGGCTGAGCACATGTTTGAGAAATACTTGGAGAAAGCAGAAACATGCTATCTTGATTCAAATTATTTTTCCATGCCTCCTTGCAGTTCTATTGGCCACCTCGTTTACCTGGATCCTATGGCTGCTGCTGGATAGATACAAGATCAAGGAATCAATCCAGCTAAAATATGCATCTTTTCCTCTAACTGTAGTCATTATGGCATGGGCTCTGGTAAAGAAAGTGATGAGCACTGTAAATCCAGTAAGCGTTCAATTAATGAATTATGTAAAACTTCCAGACCACGCTGAAAAGCTTGGTTATCAGGAACGGGTAATCTCTGATATTACTTTCTTGAAAAAGGAAATCAGCAAAAACCCTTATTGTTTGTGCAGTGCTGCTTCCTACATATGGCATTTCATCACAGGGTCTTGTATTATTTCATTGCTATCTTCTAAATCCAGCGGAGAGACCATGCCCAGTTCGATACCAAGTGCTAATCTTAGAACAATTGTATTTGTTGATGATCTTGATCGGTGTCAGGAATCTATCATTCTTCAGGTAAATATAGAAGAAATTTATCTTCAGTCAAAAATTTTAACTCCTATGCCATTGACAATGTGTTAATATAATTTTGTATGCTACACAGGTTTTATCGGCTATTAATCTTGTATTAGCTGTCTGCGAAATCAATGTGGTTCTAGGAATGGATAAAGACTTGATCCAACTTGCAATAATGAAAAGGAACGGAGACAAATCGTTGAAAAATAGCAACTTAGCAGACAAGTATTTACAAAAGATAATACAACTGCCATTAGACCTTCCTGACCCCAGTGAAATCCAATCAAAGAATTTTTTGGATAGACACTTGGGAGTGTTCCAAAAACAAAGGAAGGAAGGCCATTCAAAAATAGATGCAGAAAATGATTCCATACCAGAAATAGATAGTGCATACAATGCTCTCTTTTCTCCACTTGAACGGTTTGGCGGACGTGAATACCATCATATTGTTGATAGAATGCTTGGCTCAGTGACTCCTATCTCAGGTAATAAATGAAACAAAAGTAATATTTTGAAGATTTATATCTGTTTTGTCTTTTCTAAATGTTTTAACTGGAGCATCTGATAGACATTGCTTTTTAAGTAGGAGAAGGTAGTAGATCAGGAGAAACAATAGACGCTCTACCACAAACACAACCAGCTGAAGGAATTGCCATAGATATTCAGGGCGCAAATGGAACAAGTATGTCCAAACGTTTTTACAGTGTTCTGATATCAAACGCTACTTTGCAGTTTATAATTGTAGTCTCTCCATTTTTAAGGAGGATTTATGCCTGCTTTGTACTTTGTAAATGTTGTAACTGAAGCAACTGATAAGACGCTGCTTTTTAATTAGGAGAAGCAGAAACAATAGATGCTCCACTGCAGACGCAACCAACTGAAGGAATTCAGGGTGCAAATAGAACAAGTATGTCCATACGTTTTGACAATATTCTGATATCAATGTTGATTTACAGTTATAATTTTTATCTCTGCAATTCACACCATTTTTTCTTAATAAAGACAAACATTTTTCCTGATGGGGAGGCAGAGCAGAAAAAACAGAGTATAACGAAATTGCTACAGCAATACAAAATAATATTCACTTCATCTCACAAAATATTGAACTTAGAAATAAGCTACTGCTTTTTCATTAATTCACTGACCATACATAAACTGATTACAGATTCTTCTTTAATAGAAGACTTCATATTATTCGGTAGGCAAAAGACTGTTTGAAACTAACAGCTAATGACAAGAGAGACGCAGCGAACAGCTAACTAAACTCCTTGTTTATTTCAGTTACAAGCGATAATGCATATGCAAGACTATTGATGCAAATCTAACTGACAGATTGTAATTCCTAAATTATGCATGCAAACTGATGTCAATCTAACTAAAACTATTGTTTTATTCCTGATTTTCCTCCACTGCGAACATGCAGAATGGGATAGATTATTCTGATAATTCTAACATTTCCAAAGTGATTATTTAAGAAGGCAAATTAAAAATTTGTAAATATACATTCAAAATGCTTGGAGTACAAGAGAAGTATTGTAACTATACGTTGTTACTGAACCTACTTAACATTATTATTAAATTGCCATCCATAGATATATTGTTCACTTTCTTTTGGCATTTAGAACTAATAATCTAGTTATAAATGCTAGTAGTTTTAGGGCGTCTATATTATTATTAAAATAATTCATAAAAATTCCATAGCTAAGAGTTGAGTAAGATTCTATAGTTTTGAATGTGCAATAAATAAAGGCACGTCTTTATGCAGGCGAGTCAAATCTTGCAACGGAGTTAATTCCTATAAGGGAGCTGCTGTTCGTAAGGTACAGCGAAGAAGAACGAGATGCATTTAGCCACTTTCAAAAAATGGCTACACATATCCGAAGACTGCCTCGAGAGTGGAAGCGTTTGCTTACCTGCCATCGACTGGTCTGGAATATCTTCATTATAAACAATGAAACCAAGCATTTGGATGGATGGCAAGTCCAGCTGATTACTTGGATATTCCTATGCTGGGAATTTAAGGAAAACATAAATATTCTTGTACAGGTATGCATAAGTTTATAGAGAAAAATTATATATATAAACATAAATGAATCCAATGAAGTTCATGAACTTCGCTCACCTTTTTTGCAGAGATGGAACGAGATTGATCTTCTTAAAACCTATAAATTAGAATCAGAATCAGAATCAAGATCAAAATCAGAATCAGGATCGGGATCAAAATCAAAAGCAGGATCAGGGCCCACAGGACCGTCACTACGAGCAATCGTTAAGGACTGCATAAAGAAAGAGAGGTAAATTATAGCAAGCAATAAGGGTGAAAAGATAGCTATGACTTCAAATGGAAGAGATACAGCTAAACATTCCAAGAGCTCTGAAAATAAAGACCCACCAGCAGAGAAGTTGAAGAGGACGTCAAAGAGAAGGATGCTACAAATTCCAAAACTACAGAGGTTCGTGAAAGCAGCAACATGGAACGAATGAAATTGAAGGAAGTTGTCAATAACCAAATGAAATCAGGAAGAGATGTCACTGAAGATGGAGATTATTCTAAAAGCAGCGAAATTGCAGGGCCAGAGAACTTAATCACAGTTGTCAAAGAAAAAAATGATAAGTTAGAGAAATCATTATTAATGGAACTAGATGCCCTTAGGAAAGAAATAAAAGAGGAAACGAAGGAAATGAAGGTGCAGTTGGATGCTCTTAGGAAAGAAATAAACCTACTGAAAGAGCAGATGGAATCCCAGGAGGCCTGCAAGAGTGAAAAGAGGACCGAGGAAAAGAAATTAAAACCACAAAGTTGGCGGAGATTGAAATCTGCACTGAGCAAATATGATGTGTCAATGGCTGGTATACAAGCATTTCAGAGGTTTAGATTGTACTGTGAAGCGGGGCATCTCCCATGGCCATTGCACCCAGTGGAAGAGGATAATGAAGACTTTTAAATTTTGTTTGTCAAATGCATGTTGAAAGGAACATAATAGTAAATTAGAGCCTTTCAGGGCGGGGGCATCGCAATGAACATAATTCTAATGGTTTGCAAAGCTTTGTTAAAGATTGCCACAGGTATATTCATATTTTTGGGATCATCGTAGAAGTCAGATTTTCTGTATATGAGTTTAAGCCTTTCCAGATGAGAATTTAAATGAGGAAGTAATAAGTCAAAAAAGAATATTAGATATTTAGTAACAAGCATTTCATAACATTTAGAGGTGTTTTTGTCTACAGAATTTTGAAGTCAATGTTTGTATTATTTTATATGTGAGCGAGACAAATTTTTTATTCAATTTCCAATTTGTATTTGGAGCGAGATAATTAAGTATTTGCCTAATCTGTTGTTTATTGGATTCACTATATTATTAGTTTAAAAATAGGATTTGGAAGTTTTTGGATCTGTTTAGATAAAAAATATTATAATGTATGTGTTTTGTTTTTGAAATATTTTTAATGTTTTTTAGTCTTCGTTTATTTTTTAGTGGTTATTTGTTGTCATATGATTTTTTTTGGCATTTATATCTTTTGGAACTGTCTATTTTCAATTTCTTTAGTTAAAATGGATTATGATTTTAAGTCTTCAGAAATAAATATTTCAGAGTTTTATTTATTATAAAATAAATTTAATTAATCTTAAAATGAAAGGAAAATTGAATTGATATACATGAGGCTTATCACTTTTAAATTAATTTTGAGACTAAGAATATTTATTATGCTAATAAAAAAGATCAATCCAACCCAATGACATCAATCATAAACCCAAGATTATAGAGGGCTATTTCTTTAGTAGAATGTTAAGAGATTTATAATAATATTAACATTATTGACATTGTGACCAAAATCATGATTATATGTTGCATAGTACTCAAAGAACATGGGTGAAAAGAGTTATACAATGCAATAAAAGACACTAATCTCAAAATATTATAAATTAAAGTAAGAAAATCAATTGCATCAAATCATATTTCTATTGACCATTACATATTTAATGTCTTTTCAATTACAATTGCAATTATAAATATAAAAATAATATCGATAGGTAAATATGGACACGATAATCCCATCACAACTACCACAACTACTCAATCTTAAGATTTTCAATGTTCAACTCTCTAACTTGGTCAATTTAAATTCTTATTTAAACTATAAAATAATATTATAATTTAAGAGCATATTATATATTAGAGGTCAAGAAATCATATGTATGCATAAGAGAAGAATATAATTAGATATCATATGTGAAGAGTACTGTATTTTATTTGTGTCTCATGTTTGCGATATAAGATGGATAGGTCCTTCCTTACGAATCATTTTTTGATGTATTCTTAATCTAAGAATTTAATCTATTAAAAGACATATTTTGGATATTAAGATGCCTTAAGCTAGAATAATCTCTTATTCAAGTTCAATATCTAATGTATTTTTGGTGTTATATATATAGAATCTAACAAGTAATATAATAGCATTACTTTGAGAAAAGCGAGTTTTTTTTTTCATATTGAAAATCAATTTTTCAAGAAAAACTTCATTTTATATATGTTTGATTAACTAGATATTAATATTGTTGAAAATAAAAATTTGAAACATTTACAAGAAGTAACAATTATTTGTTATGTGTTTTTGAAATTAAAAGTGGCAAATAAGGGTGTCGTCCCTTTAGAACAAGGCCCAGAAGGCCAACAACAATGAAATGAGACGAGCAACAAAACAAGGGTGTAGACCCTCAAGAACAAGGCCCTACAGTCCATCAACAACATAAAACATCATAGCGATAGCAGAGAAACAAACAACACCTGGTCCCAGATGATCAAGAGTGATAGGAAACCAAGGACCCAAAGCAGTCCCATCCAAAGACAGACATACATCCCATTCCTGGCACGAAACCGGGAGCAACTAAACACATAAAACAACACCCTGCAGCAGCAGGACAATAATAGACCTTCCACTCAGAAGGCCACAAACCATCTGCAATAGTAGACCTGCAGTAGATCTTCCAATCAAAAAAGAAAAACCAGAATCAGACGTAATCTCAACCACAAAGGGGTAAGAATCACCATTCACAATAGAGGAACGTTCTTCCAAAAGCATCAACCACCCAAACACAAACCCCAAGACCACCTCAATATGTTGGGGCTCCCCTCTGTAGGAGAGGAAGATGTGGGGACCAAGCCTACCAATAAAACCTCCAACTCAAGCAAGCACAATCCACCTTAATATGAATCCTCTTCCCACCAAACCAACAATCACCAACTCCACCTCAATAGGAGCAGTATTCACCTCAATAGAATATCACGATTGTAGAGACAAGAAGCAAGTAGGAACGTCAGTAGAACAGACCCACAACTCCTCCCAAGGAATCTAGGTGGAAGAACCAACAGGAAGAACAACAAAAGCCTTCCATCCCTCAACATAATCAATCCAAAACTCCATATGACCAACAACTCCATCAATAGGAGCAGTATTCACCTCAATAGAATATCTCGATTGTAGAGACAAGAAGCAAGCAGGAACGTCAGTAGAACAAACCCACAAATCCTCCCAAGGCATCCAGGTGGAAGAACCAACAGGAAGAACAACAAAAGCCTTCCATCCCTCAACATAATCATTCCAAAACTCTATATGACCAACAACTCCATCAATAGTTGAAGCACCATCCATCTCCAAGGGCACCCAACAAAGCAGGGGTCAGATCCCCCTCCCAAGTCCACAACCACCACCCCGAACAGGAGCAAACTCCACCTCTAAAGGAGCTAAAAAATGAGGACCCGAGGGGAGAAGAACAACCACAACCACCAACCAGGAAGCCTTCACACAACACCAACCTCCCCAAGGTAGAAAAGGGCGGGGAAAACAAAACCACCAAACCGTTGGGAAATGATTACGTAGATGAACCATCCCCATAACAGAATCAGGTAGAACAACCATCTCCACTCTAACACCATCGTCAACCATAGGAACCAGAACTGATACACTGTAGAAGAGAAATTTGTAGCAGATCAAGACAAGAACTACTAAAGAGAACACCAAATAACATTCCCCAAAGCCAACTAGAACCCACCAAACTAGCATAGCACCACATAGCACAACCATCGTTGTCCAAAAGAGCCTTGGCATGCACAACAAACACCAAAGAAGCCACCAAACCATCATCAAACATACCACACCATTTTCAGAAACCAAACTAGGGCCAACACCCTTCTTGAAGCAAACTGGAGCCAACATAGGCAACACTAGGCCATTAGAGAGCCCTGTAAGAATAAGGGCCACCAACACCATCCTCCACAGAACCACAAGACCCCAACACATAGCAGGTCTGTCACCAACAAGCACCAAAAAAATGCAGATGCTCACAATCCAAACCATCCTCAGCAAAAACCGATCCTAGATGGTGACAATACCACCATCTCAAAGACCAAGAAAATAACAACAACGGGTGTAGGGGAGGAAGCAAAACCTTCACCCCAACCACCCCACCAAGGATCTCCACTAGGCACCAATGCAAGGAAAAAACCTTGAGAGGTGCCTCCAATAGGTGCCTCCAACCACCAGTGTAGGGCAACAACCGACAAGAAGAAAACCAGAGCCAGCCAAGCAACAGGGACCACCAAGTGAAATAGAAGAAACACGCCCTCAAAGGAAACCTCCAACCAAGAACAAAAACCAACAAAGGAGCCATAAAACATCTCAGAGAAGAGAAAAGAGTGACAAAAGCACACAGTGCATGCCAGAGGAACCAACACAGAGGCATGAGAAAACAACCCATATGCAGGAGAAACACCGACAGGGAGGGGAGCAGAAAGCTACACAAGATCGACCAACCAAGGAACTGCATCATCTTTGTTTGAATCAGAGCCTTCACCGTCATCAATGCCAGGAGATTTCAAATTTGGAACCCCGCTCCTTTTCTCGCTCGACCGTTGCAGAGCCATCTCTCTTTTGTTATGTGTTATCATATGATTATGTTTCACATTTATATATTTTTAAACCGCCTGAAGTAGACTCTTAGAGTTTTATAATACATTGAAAATATGTCACATCCCCTGCAGTCAAGGAGTAGGAATAGAATAAAAATGAAGTAAAGAAAATAAAAATGACATTTGAAATAGAAAATGTGAACAGAGAGACTAGGCTACAAAACAGGTTTGGGAGAGATGGCTTGGATGTGGTGAATGGAGATGGTTTCCTGTCAAGCCATTAATGAGGAATGACATCCCTTCTCTGCATTTAATGAAGGGAAGAGGGGAGGGCAGGAAAATGAACTTTGTTAAAAACTTTCAAGGAAAGTCGATCGTGTGGAAAGAAAAAGACAGAGGAAGGCTGTGAAGAGAGGTGACTGGGGTTGAGGTGATTTCGAGGCAGTTTGAAGGAGAGGAAACGACAAATCAAGCGAGAGAAAAAAATAGTAAAGATATGAGTAGCAAAGGTAGAGGAAGGGGGTGGGAAGAGACTTGGATTGTGGCATGTGAGGAAGGCATTTTAGAGACCAATTGTGGAGCCTAATGCAACTTGTAGGTGTATCACGCCCTCACAATCTGAAGGAAGAGGATTTGCAAGGTTTTATTGATTTATGGAAGCTCATGGTTGGATCTTTGTCTTCCCCTTCTCCCAACATAGACTTCCTCTCTCGCATAGTGTCATTTCCAGCCACTAGAGGCATTATCTCCCAAACATTACTACCTGATTCCCTCATTAATGTGATCTTTTGTCTATTTCAAAGTGGTTTGTCAAAGACAAATATGATGAAGAAGCAACATAACGCATGTTGATTCCCATGATTTTCCATCTATTTAGAAGTGTTAACTCTCTAACTTCTTCATTCATCATGGTAGTGACAACTCTAATCCACTACTTAAGCTTACACTCAAAGATGGTAAGCTCCCAAGGTTAGGGTTATCCATAAACCTCAAGGGTTCATTCATGATGACTCTACCTATGTATCCCCTTGAGAAATTAGAGGCTTCAAACTTTGCATGCACTAATGTTTGAGGGAGTTCATTCTCTCCTCTTGTATGAGATCTATAATCTCGCTTTTAACTCATGACTATTCATTAAGAGTAAACTATCAACTTAGTCCAATTATAACAATAACAATTTTCCATCAAGTGTTGGATCCATACCAAACATTACAAGTCATTATTGTACAAACAAACAAAAATACACAAGGTTAATATCATACGAGAAAATTAGATACCATTGATTGGTAGGGATATAAATATTCTTTATGGCATCCTTGAATAGTATCATTCTATCATATTTATGATGGAGATGGTAATTTTAGGCTTACATTAAATGATAGCATAATGGTGTAGATCTAAATTAATCTTGTGAACCTTGTACTAAAATATTGATGAGGCAATATACTACCTATTTAGAGATATTTAACTAAACTTCTACATTGGAGGAGGATTTATCATTATATGTTTTGAATACAAAGGATTATGCTTTTGAGCGTACCAAAACTACTTGACCCTTTGTGATGTTATAATGTTAATATTATTATGATACTCAATATCATTGAACCATACTATAGTGGGACCTCACTAGAAGTCTTATCAATGCTTTTGCATCATTGTTTCATCATAAATATGTTTTGACTAACTATTACTTCAGGATTTACACTCTTTACTAATACTCTATTCTTAGATTAATTCTAGATTGCATGGAAACTTGTGGCTAGGCACGTTAGATCTCCATGGTTGGAGAGATATATTATGGATAACAATATTCTTATCAAAACCTAGCTAAGCCTTATTCTCTTGTGTAAGAGAATCTTAATATATATATATATATATATATATATATATATATATATATATATATATATGTTGAAAACTATATGGTATCATCATCAGGGTACCAAATGTTACACAATATCCTTGATAATTAATTGAAAGGATGCTCACATTGAATTAGGATTAATATCAATGGGAGCTCAAAGTTGAGATTTGGATGTCCTTGTTGGAAGTTCCTCAATATAGGATTAATATAGATTTGTACATTAGTGACTTGCAATGTTTGGTGTGGACCCAATGGTTGATGACAAATTGTTATTATTATAATTGGACTAAGTTGATAGTTTACTCTTAATGAATAGTCATGAGTGAAAAGTGAGACTAGAGATCTGATACAAGAGGAGAGAATGAACTCCCTCTAACATTAGTGTGCAAACTTTGAAGCCTTCAATTCCCCAAGGGGATACATAGGTAGGGTCATCATGAATGAACCCTTGAGGTTTAGGTCTAGGTCTAGGGATAATTCTAACCTTGGGAGCTCACCATCTTTGAGTGTAAGCTTAACTGGTGGAGTAGAGTTAGATCACCACCATGGTATTTGGAGAAGTTAGGAAGTGTGTAGATACATCCTTCTCCACATATTTAATCAAATTATCAAACCTTGTGGACAAGTCTATCCCTTGATAACATCTAACATCTTGGGGTTTACGAGTTCATTATCAAAAATAAAAATCCTAGGTGTGTTTAGATGAATCCTTCTTCTCACACTCAAATTAGCATCTTGAGGACAAATTTACTCTAGGACAACATCCAACCTCTTAGAGTTTATGATCTCACAATCCAAATCCAAATCAAATCAAATCTAATCCCAAATCAAAATCAAACATCAAATCCAAGTCCTAAAGTTTAATATCTCCTTCAAGATTTCTCAAGAGTTCTAATCATCCATATCATCCACCTTTCACACATTTCACCATCATACCTTTGATCCTTAAATCATCCTAAATTTTCTCTTTTGTACCTAAAAGTTTGATCAATCCAAAGAATTAGAGAATGATCTCTTACATTCTTGAAAATTGATTCCTATTTTATGGTACAAACTAGATCTCAACACAAGAGGAACATGGAAACCAACAAAGAAAAATCTACTTCAAGTGAATTGAGTCAGATCGCTCCAGAAATAAATCCCATTGGGTCTAGCAATCTCACAATTAACCTTCCTCCATTTTCGCAAGACCATTAAGAGGAAGGTGTCCAAGTAGAGGATATCACTAACAATGCCTTCAGAATGACACAAGATGAAATCACTAAGATGGTCCAAAATCCAGAGAATCATAGAATCATTAACATCACGATGAGACTCAATCCCTCACTATACATGCTTGAATTAGCAAAGAAAGGGGCTAAACTCCCCTCCGATTTTGATGTGAGCACTATTGTGGAACCACCTTTTGGGGTCATACCTCCAATTTCATCCACACTCCCCATCTCATCTACACCTCCATTTAAAAAAATCACTCAAAACATCCCACAAATCACATCATCTATTGCTCCAACTCAGCCCATTGTTAACAAGGGCAGCACATTTCTTAATGCATTGCAAACACACCCCCTCGTAAAAAATCAAGATTTGGACACAAACACCATCTTGGGGCAATCCATCTCACAAAATCCATCACATCCATATGTCCCACTCACCTTTCACGATCCTAATGACCCATCATCATCATTTTGTGCAACACCTCTCCCCATAACCTCACAAGGAGACATATTTGGACTAGGGGGCATCTTTGACACTACATCTTCATCATTCCCCCAAGGGAGTATGCCACTCAATTTTCCACCACTCCCCCCCTTGCAATAAATATCCACATCACCTCTCGGTTTAGGGCTTCCCCCTTTACCAAATGACAATCAACAAAATCAAATCAACCCTTCGATCATTAATCAAAGCATCATACCAAATCCTCCCATCTTGCCATCAATATCACAACAACAGATGGCAACCATCCCGATAATGCAAACCACCACAATCACATCATCAACCATCCCCAAACATCTCAAAAAATGGTCTCTCAAGGACCAATCATATCAATCGCACCATCCAAACCCCAATCATCAACATGACGGTGCCTCTCATCACCACAACAAGCACCATTCCAAATCCACCTCCACCACCACTGCCACCAAACTTGAACACATCAAACCAATATAGTATTGCTTTACAAGCCGCTCAACAGGATACCTATCAAAAGGCACTATAGCAAATCCAAAATCGACAAGCTACATAGCTAGCCGCTCATCAAGCTACCCAAGTTGCTCAAGTTGCCCAAGTCGCACAACAAGCGCAACAAGCACAACAGTCTGCACAAGCTCAAGCCTTATTTCAACAACAAGCACAACAAGTAGCCTAAGCCGCTCAAGTAGCGTAGGCTACACAAGCCGCACAAGCTGCACAAATTGCACAAGCTACCCAACAAGCACAAGCCCAAGCACAAGCTCAATCCCAATACCAAGCTCAAAAAGCATAAGCACAAGTGCAAGCACACACACAGGCACAAGCATAGTATCTTGCACAACAACAAGCAACCCAACAACAAGCATAGCAACAAGCGCTAAAACAATACCAAGAGCAGCAAGAATCAACCCAATTAGCAGCCCAACAACAATCATTGCTTGTGCAACAACAACAACATAAAGCTCAACAATAGGCACTATTTGTGTAACAACAACAAGACCAACAACAAGCGTTGTTGGTACAGTAGCAATTGCAAGCATACTTGGCGCAACAGAATGTGCAAACACCATCCATCAACATACCAACCAATCCACCCATCCCACCAACAATTGAACCACCACAAAACACTTTCATCCCACCCCCTGATCCACAAAACGATGTCACAACACAAATCAAGTTGCTCTCAAAATAGGTGCTTGATCTTCAATCAGGGAAAACCATGAAAACACCTAGCAACTTGTGTCCTTATCCATTTGACAGGAGTCTTGTAATGAAATCGTTCCCAAAGGGATTTGAGATCCCCAAATTTGATAAATACCATGGGATGGGAAACCCTGAAGATCACATTAGGGAATTCTAGGTTCATTGCATGGAAGTCACGTATGATGATACTTATCTGATGCGGCTGTTTCCTAGAAGTTTGGCTGGCCAATCCATGGAATGGTTCTCTCGCCTTCCTCCATGCATCAAAAAATTCCAAGAGATAGTAGATGTATTCATCAAAAAATACACATTCAATATTGATATGGATGTCAGTCTAGAGGAATTATCAGCTCTGAAATAAGGTAAGAATGAATCATTTGCTTCTTTCTTATAACAATGGCGATCCAAGGCCAATCAGAGCAAATGGGAAATGCCTAAAGAACAAAAAGTTTGCACTATCATATCCAATCTCAACGGAGCCTTGGAATTTCATCTCAAAGTGCAAGGTATCACCACGTATGACCAATTGATCTTCAAGGTGCTCAACATCGAACGGGCCCTTATGTCATAAGGAGGATCACCTGCATATTTTGAATAGTAGAGCAATCGCCCATCCACTAGTTACAATGACAAACCTCGTACATGGGAAAAGAACTGAAACATTACCAACAATGGTGTTGTCAACACCAAAGTTGTCATTAGCGCCCCTCATCAAAACACACCCGCACCACAACAACAACCCCAAAACCACCATCAAAACAATCATCAAGCTAATACAACAACACAACAGCCAAACAAGCAAGTGATCAACAACATCAATGATCAAAGGGGATCACCCTGGCGAAACAAAAACTCCCCCAAGCGGAAATACACTACCCTTGGAGAACCACTCGAGGTCATCATGAATAAATTAATAAACGAAAACCTCATCAAGGCTCCTACCTATGAGAATTACCAAGAACCAAAAGTGAAACCACCCTGGTACAACGAAAACCAGCTCTGTGACTTTCACAAAATCAAAGGGCACACCACTAACAGTTGCATGAGGTTAGAAAACCTAATCCATAACCTCATTGATCAAAAACTCATAAATGTGGAGCAGCCACCAAGAAACCAAAATCTCAAAATATACATGAATTTGATGCCTAATCACAACAATAAAGGGAACAACAATAATGATAAGGGGAATGGAACATTCAAATGTGTCAATCATGTATACAACCATATCATTCCATCCCTAGACGAGTATTGTTCGATTATCACCATCAAGGAAGCCCACGCTAATTGTGGAGTCACCACAAGAGGCAGTAAAATCACTATTGCATGGTCATCTCAACCCCCTAGAGCACCCGCTTCCAACCCAAGATCAGTTCCAAACGGTTATAATATCATTGATCAACTGAAAAGAACTCTAGCTCAAATCTCCATCATGGAGTTACTGAAGATATCATCAGCCCATAAGACAATCCTTGAGGAAGCCTTAGCCTCATCCACTTTCTCTGTAGATCTTGTCACCAAACAATTCCAAGCTATGATCGGGACTATCATTACACCAAATCTTCTCACATTCTCTGATCAAGACTTCCTCGCCCAACCATCTCGCAATTGTGCACTCCATTTGGAAGTACTGGTATATAAGAACAAAGTTAAGATGGTTTTGGAGGATGGAGCTATAGGTTTAAACATTTGTTCCCTTAAGCTAATAAAGAATTTGGGAATTTTTGAAGATACCATTGACAAAGGAAAGGGCATCACAATCAGGGCATATGATGATCAAGAGAGAGTTTTTTAGGGTACTATCCAACTCCTCATCCAAGTAGGGACAACAATAATGGAAACCACCTGAAAGGTCCTCGACCTTGATTTTCCTTACAATATTCTCTTGGGACACCCGTGGATCCATGGGATGTAAGCAATCACATCAACCTTCCACCAGTGTGTCAAATTCACATATCAAGGTCAGGAGGTCACTATACATGGGGATCCCAAACCATTCTCTTACTGCAGCCTAGAGGCCAAATATTATAAATTCCCCAAGTGCCAAAGAATGATGAAGGCCCATCTACCCCATACATTGACCTAGCCACTTTCGCTTCCACTTCTGGGAAAGAGACACCCGCCATCCCCACCATCTCTGATATCAAATTCATCATCTAGGACAATGGTTGTGGAAACTATACAATTCCCAAAAATGCTTTTGTGGTAGGCAAGTTACCACAATCTCCTAGATCATGAGGATGACCACAATCACATGAAGCCTCCACATTTGAAACACCCACTGAAGGATATTCCAACTTTAGAAGTTAGGAAGACCTCGGTCGAGAAGTAATAGAGGAGGACCCATCCCATCTCCTATACCAAGACAATAGATTGGCAACTAATCTACCAATGGATGACAGCAACAAAGGTTTGCAAATGATGCTTGCAATGGGCTATGACAAAAACCAGAAACTGGGGAAAATGGTAATAGGCTCCTAGTACCCATCATTCTTGAGACGTGAATGAGAAATCTTGGCCTTGGATGTACCCCTCCGATTATAACCATATGTGGCTAGAATCCCCCAGTTAGGAAGGTCAAAACTCCTCAGCAATCAACAACCAAACTTCACTTACCCATATCTACAGGTCGAGCCATAGACAACTTCACATTTGACATTACTGATGTCTGTAGTAATAGTGATGGCGAGGATCCCATAACCAACCTACCCATGCTCTTCGAGGAAACCAACCTTCTCATTATTAGTACTATGTCATTTGAGTCCACTGGCCATAAAAACCATGAAATCCGCCTAGTTTACCCCCAACTCATCGATTATGACCAACGAGGACTACCAATTCTTGACACATTCGAAAAAGACGAGGCACTCTTAGAATTCATGGTATTGTGGGATAATATTCCATGTGGGGAACATAAAGAAGGATTCATCATCGAGCTGGATACACATGCATATTATGGGGAAATGATTGAATCCCTCAGTCGCAAAAGTGAAAAACTGATAATAATCTCTAGGTCCTTGAGTGAAAACCACACTGTGGCACTCTCCGACCCAAAAGTACTAAAAATAAAGGATGCATCCAATGGTGAAAAACTCTTTGAGGCGCTCGAGGATGGGGGATTCAATCTTCCTCTCAGAGCTCTCCATCAGGAAAAATCAACAGTCCTATCTAAAAAATGCAATCCGGTTAATTTGGGAACAAAGGAGACCTTGCACATCACATTCTATGAAGAATAATTACTATTAGAGGAATAAGAGCTCCTAGTAGCCTTCTTGAGAGAAAGACAAGTTAATTTTGCATGGAGCTATGCGGACATGCTCGGGCTTGATCCAAAGATTGTGGTTCATCACTTAGCAATCTACTCTGAAGCAAAGCCAGTTAGACAAAAACTCAGGAAAATGCATCCTTAGATTGCTTTATTGGTCAAGATGGAATTGAAGAAACTACTGGATGTAGGATTTATATGGCCAATAGACTATCCATAATGGGTGTCAAATCTAGTTCCTATCTCAAAACCTGATGGAGGCATATGAATCTGCACGAATTTTAGAGATCTAAACAAAGCATGTCTGAAAGATGATTTCCCATTGCCTAAAATTGACATGATTGTAGACATGACAGTAGGACATGAAATACTTTCTCTGATGGACGGTTTCTCTGGGTACAACCAAATAATGATTGCTAAAGAAGACCAACACAAAACGACCTTCACTTGTCCATGGGGGACCTATTGCTCGAACATGATGTCATTCGGCTTGAAGAATGTTGGGGTCACATACCAAAGAGCCATGACGTTAATTTTCCATGACATAATTCACAAGATTGTCAAATATTATGTTGATGACATACTAGAAAAATCTAGAAAAATGAGAGATCGCATAGCAACCTTGAGCACTATTTTCGAGAGGCTAGAGGAATACAAGGTCCGCTTAAATCCAAAGAAGTGCATCTTCGACATACAATTAGGAAAGTTACTAGGCTACATAGTTTCAATGAGGGGTATTGAAATAGATCCTGCAAAGGTAAAAGAAATCCTTGAGATGGAAGCACCCAAAACATTGAAACAATTGAGAGGCCTCCAAGGCAAGCTTCAGTACATTTGCATATTCATAGCAAAACTAGCTAACAAGAAAAACTCATATTCTCACCTGCTTCACAAGGGAGTAGCATACAAATGGGATGACAAGTGTGAGGAAGCCTTCAACAAAATCAAAGAATATATACTCACACCGCTAGTCCTCATGTCGCTAATCCCAAGAAAGCCACTAATTCTTTGTGTTAGCAGCAACAATAGCCCTCAGTATTCTTCTAGCTCAGCACAATGAAAATGGGACAGAAAGGGCCATCTATTACATCAGTCGCACAATGGTCAGGCATGAGTTAAACTACTCATTCATCAAAAAAGTATGTTTAGTAGTAGTGTTTGCTTCACAAAAATTCAAACATTACATATTGGAACACAAAATCAAACTCATCGCCAAAATTGACCCCCTCAAGTACCTACTATCAAAGGCAATGCTCACTAGAAGGATGGACAAGTGGGTCATAATTCTATCTGAATAGGGTATTGAGTATGTGGAATGAAAAGCAATCAAAGGGCAGGTGATCATAGATCAGCTTGTAGAAGCACCCATGTATTTAGAGAATCCACTCATACCAAAGTTTCCAGATGAATCCATCTTCAATCTTAGCATAGCTGACCATTGGAAACTCTACTTTGATGGTTCCTACATGCAACATGGATCAGGAGTTGGTGTCTTCTTCATCACCCCATAGGGGGACTGTATACCTTGATCCTACAATTTGGCATTCCCCTGCACTAATAACATTGCAGAGTATGAGGCTTTAACCATAAGTCTCAAAATAGTAGTGTAGTGGCACATCATGGTCCTCACAGTATATGGAGATTCCTAGCTGATAATAAATCAAGTGAATGACGAGTACCAAACAAAGGATGATAAACTGACTCCATACAAAAAGTTGGTAGAGAGCCTCAAAGAATCATTCATTGATATCACATTTCAAAAAATTCCTAGAGCAAACAATAGAGCAGTAGACACCATGGCAACAATTGGATCCCTACTGGACATCCCTCACAACATCTCGAGCCATGAATTCTTGGTAGAGCAGCTTCTCATGCCCGCATTCGAGGTACTAGAATCAAAATTTATGTGCAAAATCATTGGTCCTGGTGATCCCTGGTACCATGACATTTATACCTACCTGTGAATAGGTGTTCTACCTACTGACTTATCCTTAAGCCTAAAAATAACCTTTGTCAAAAAAGCATCCCAGTTTTTCATCCTAGGAAATACCCTTTATCATAGGAGCATAGAAGGAACCCTACTAAGCTATTTGAATGCTGAGGAGACATTGAACACCTTAACTGAGGTGCATAACGATATTTGTGGTTCACACTCAAGCATAATGATCTTGGCCAAAAAATTGCTAAGGATGGGATATTATTGGCCTACAATGGAAAGAGAAGCACATGACTACGTCAAAAGGTTCCTACAATGTAAACACCATGGGGACCTCATCCATGCTCCAGCTCAAGAACTTCATCTCATCATCACATAATGGCCCTTTTCGTAGTGGGGACTCAATCTTGTTGGAAAGATAACCCCCACCTCATCTAATGGCCATAAGTTCATAACCACCACCGAGTACTTCACCAAGTGGGTGGAAGCCATCCCCATGACATACATCATTGGGAAGCAGATATCAAAGTTCATCCTGAACTACTTAATATGCCGATACGATGTTCTCCAAGCTATTATCTCAGCTAATAGGACACCTTTCAATAATCAGGATGTTCGTGATCTATGTGAAAATTTCAAAATCCAACATCGCTTTTCCACTCTGTATTATCCCCAAGGCAATGGCCAAGTAGAAGCCACCAATAATACCATTCTGAAAATCCTCAAAAAGAAATTCAATGACGCAAGTCATGACTGGCATCCGCAGCTAAATCCTGCCCTCTGGACCTATCGAACTAGCATATGCACACCAAAAGGTGCCACCCCCTTCTCCCTGGTTTACAGATTTGAGGTCATATTACCCATCGAGATCGAGCTCCCCTCACCGAGAATATCACTGCAAAAACTCATCATGGATGAAGAATACTGAGTATTAAGATTAAATTAGTTAGAGCTACTAGATGAGTGGCGTATGGACACTTTAAATCATTTGCAAGTCTATCAGAAAAAACTCAAGAGGAGCTATAACAAGAAGATCAGAAGCAGGACTTTCCAAGTCAGAGAACTAGTGCTAAAAGAGAATTAGAAGAATATCCCAAATCCAAATGGTAAAGGAAAATTTGAACCCAACTGGTTGGGACAATTCATCATCATAGTGAGCTACAACTCAAGGGCATATAAGTTATCAACACTCGAAGGTAAGCCTCTGCAGGAGCCCATCAACAACTCCCATCTCAAAAAGTTTTATGCCTAAATCTTTCGAGGTATAGAACCAGAAAATCAAAAAAATCAAAAAATGTCCTTAAAAAATGGTTACCCTGATGAAAACCTGGCAAATAGGTGTCTTGGTGACCAAAAAAAGTAAAAAAAAAAAAAATCATAAAAATGATCAAAAGCAGTAAAGAGAAAAATTGTCCTCTAGTGAAAACCACTTCGATGGCGCTTTGGGCAAGTACCTTGGTGAAAACTTGGAAAACAGGTACCTTGTGTAAATAAGCACTCTCCATCCACTAGGATCTTCGCGACTCGTTCTCCATCATTCATTACACATCCATCATCCATTGCATTCCATATCCCCACCCATCATTTGTTCGACATCCGCATCATAGCTTGGTCCTGTGTTCATGTCATGATCCCTCCTAGTACTACTCAACCCATTCTCAAGGTTAATTTGTCCTGCCTCTATCAGAGTAGTCTATTTTTTCAAGCTAGGGGCATGTTCTCATCAAATCAGATTCGTGTATATTCTTGAAGTCCTTAAATTGGAAAATCCAAAAACATCAAAAAATCCAAAATTCCAAAAACATCAGAAAATCTAAAAACATTCATAAAATCTAAAAATCTAAAAACATTAGAAAATCAGAAAATCCAAAAACATCGAAAAAGTCAAAAATCCAAAAAATTCATAACACCAAGAAAATTCAAAAACATTTGAAACATATCAAAATCCAAAACAAGTCAAAAATTCAAAAATAGAGTCATCTTGTTGAACTATGGGTCTCGAGCCTTGAACATAGGCAAGGTTGATCTTTGATCATCCCCTGAGACACTTAGGTCAGTCCTTTAGGAGTCTGTCATAATAACCTAACAATCCATTTGCTCATATCTCATCAATAATCGAGTCTATGTCAGTCAAACTACATGGTCTCTACGTGTATAACGTAGGCAAGGTTAATCTATTGACCAGCCCCTGAGGCCCCTAAGATAGGTCATTAGGTTAGTCTCTTAGTCAAAATCTCAGAAAACCCAAAACGTTGGAAAAATAAAAAATCAAAACATTTGTAAAATCTTGAAAATACCAAAAAAAGCCTCAAAACATTTTGAAAACTCCAAAAACATCCAAATATTTGAAAAATCTATTTATCTCATCTCACTTTCACCCACAATAAAAATCACTCATAATAAATCATCGTCATCCTCAACCTTTGGTAAAATAGTCGAAAACAAGTTTGGCAGTTCAAAAGTGAAAACTCAAAATGTCAAAGTCTAAGGTTTAGGTCAGTATGTAAACAAGTTCATTAACTCTTTATGTCCATAGCCTATCATCCAATCAGTCCTTAATCAATCATTTGATAACATCATGTCCTAGGATGTATCCTTCCTATAATGGGCATTATCTTTTGGCAATTGTTTCGGGTCTTATCCTTAAAAACACATTTCCTTTCGATTAGTGGTATTAAAGAACATTAGCTTTTTTATTTACTTTATCTTTGTCCTTTTGACTTATCTTATTGCGCTCATTTGGATGACCTCTTAATGATGTCCCAAACGAAAAGATTTAGAGAGAAAGGAATGGGGCAATGACCATTATCTTTTATCTGCTATGCTTGTTGGATATTATTGTAATATAACTTGGTTATGCGTGCTTTGCTTGGTTTGTAGGGAGGATGTTTTAGGTATTTTGTTGACCACATAGGAAGGCTTCCCTTTCTATGTTTTGGTCTGAGATGTTTGAAATATTTGAACTGCATCTTAAATGAGGTTTTGTATGTCAGGTGTGAACAGGATTACTCCTATCTGATTGTCGATTCAAACTCCATCACACTAAGTGCAATGCCATCCGGGTTCTTTATACCTTGATGCATCGTGCTTATGTGTGTTATCAAACATAAGGTAAGTGGCCCTTTTAAAAGTCCCAATTCTTAATAAGCAAACCATCTCTCATCATAATTGTCTCGTGTCTTTTTGGAATCTCTTTCTTTTATCTCCTTTTTGCGCTAACATTGTGTCATGATCAGGTAATCATCGTCACCAGTACATCCATCCTGCATCCACAAACCACCAACACACTACACATCATTCATCATCATAATATAGATCTATTAGTCTAAGCACCTCATAAAACCATATATTTGCATAAAACATCCATTTCATAACCATATAGGCATCATTCATCTCATCCATCTCATTTGCATCATCATCATAACCATCCATATGCCCATCTTGAACCTCTTTGTCACGAGATTGACCCTCAAATCGAATCTTTTCGCTCGATCTCTCGAGGGGGAAATTGTAATGTCCCCTTCTCATCAGTGATCTGTTTTAACAATCATCAGCCTATTTCGGAAGCCTGTAGGCGTGTGTGAGGTAAATTTAGGGTTTCTAGTTTTGAGGTTCTATGGTTTTTCTGGGAATTTACTATTTATAGTAAATTCTAATTTTGGTAGTATGCAGTTTCAATCTTCAAGGTCTTCATTTTCAGTTGGAGCATCTAATGCAATTCAAGTTGGACTTCTAATGGTTTAATTTTGGAGAATTAAGGCATTAATGTTATAAGTTGCAGTTGACCCCTTGGCCTAGGAGAACAACTTTAAGTTGTGTTTAAAAGAGGGACTTGGAAGGGGGATGCCTTCATGAAGAATTAAATATATTTTAATTATTGCCTTTTTCCTTGGTAAAAGTGGACGCCACTTTTAAAAGAGATACTTTTAAAATAAAGTGAAATTCATAATATGCAAAAAGGGACGCCATGTTGAGAAGTTGATTGTTTTTGGAAATTTGAAAAGACTCCTATGTCTTTTGGTGTGCTTTCTCAGGAATTTGAAGAGTTATGTAAGCTTCTATTTAATGAAGGTTTTTGCTCCAGCTTTGTATCCATTCATGTTATCATATTGTTATGCTGTCAGAATAACATTTGAAACCTTGCTTCAAGGATGCTACCTCCTAGCCATTAACCAATTTCGTGTTTGAAATACAACACCTAGTTGGACTTTGCTGCTTCTCATCCAGACTAGCAGATTTGTGCTCAATAGTTGAAGTTTTGATGAAATTTCCAGATTTTGAAGTTGCTGATGCATCTACAGCTGAAAGTGAATTTTGTTAGCAGCTCTTGGAATAATTTTCATTTGGTTCTAGGTACTTTTGCAATGCGTTTGTCTACCAAGGGCACCCCCTTCCACTAAGTTTGAGATTTTATTTTGAAGTCTCTAGTTTTTAAAGTCATAATCACCCTTGAAGAGGGTTGTACCATTCTTGGAGGCTTGGAAATTTGTGCCAGAAATATATGTGTAGTTTTGTTGCTATTTGATGATCAGAATATGTTCGCCTACCTTCTAAAAAAACACAGCAAAAGACAACATTCGATTTGGAGGTGAATTGAGTGAGTTATGAACATTTCATTGGTTTTCATAGTTGCTGATTAAGAATTCCAGAACTCTGTTTTTATATCAGATTCATATATTTTCTGTTTTGATCATAATTCTATCATTGGAAAGGAAAAGGAACATCAAAGAATTCATTCTTCTCTTCTAGTCTTATTTCTCTATCATTGTAATACATGTTTTTGCAGTCTTTTGAATTGTAAGGTTTTGATTAGTAGTACTAATCCAACCTATGTTATTGCTGCAACTACTTGTTTATTTTCCTATTAATTACCCCTGGACGGTTTACCACCAGTGCGGAGAAAGAACTTGTTATATCATTGTACCCACTCTCAAGTGGTGAATCCCCACTATTCTGTGGATGCCCGCGCAGCGGATGAATTAGATTGCTATAGCTTCATGGCTGGTTATCCGCCTACTAGTTTCAATTTTAAGTAATCACTCCGTCATATGTTAGCACCTCGCCCTCAGTGGGATCTTGAGTGCACATTCTTGACGTTGAGTAGTTTCTTTCAAGTACTGTTCTTTTATTTCTCGCCATATGACAACACCTTTCCAACATTTGGATTGAGTGTGCATTCTTGGTGTCGAGTTCCTTTAAGCTTGGTTTTCAGTTTGATGTTTTTATTGCATCAAACTGAAAACCAAGCTTAAAGGAACTCGACGCCAAGAATGCACACTCAATCCAAATGTTGGAAAGGTGTTGTCATATGGCAGAGAAATAAAAGAACAGTACTTGAAAGAAACTACTCAACGTTAAGAATGTGTACTCAAGATCCCATTGATGGCGAGGTGCTAACATGTGACAAAGTGATTACTTAAAATTGAAACTAGTAGGCAGATAACCAGCCATGAAGCTATAGCAATCTAATTCATCCGCTGTAGCGGGCATCCACAGAATAGTGGGGATTCACCACTTGAGAGTGGGTACAATGATATAACAAGTTCTTTCTCCACACTAGTGGTAAACTGTCCAGGGGTAATTAATAGGAAAATAAACAAGTAGTTGCAGTAATAACATAGGTTGGATTAGTACTACTAATCAAAACTTTACAATTCAAAAGATTGCAAAAACATGTATTACAATGATAGAGAAATAAGACTAGAAGAGAAGAATGAATTCTTTGATGTTCCTTTTCCTTTCCAATGATAGAATTATAATCAAAACATAAAATATATGAATCTGATATAAAAAAAAAGTTCTGGAATTCTTAATCAGCAACTATGAAAACCAATGAAATGTTCATAACTCACTCAATTCACCTCCAAATCGAATGATGTCTTTTGCTGTGTTCTTTTAGAAGGTAGGCGAACATATTCTAATCATCAAACAACAACAAAACTGCACATATATTTCTAGCATGAATTTCCAAGCCTCCAACATAACATGAATGGATTTCACAACATAAAAAGATTTAGAGAGAAAGGAATGGGGCAATGACCATTATCTTTTATCTGCTATGCTTGTTGGATATTATTGTAATATAACTTTGCTATGCATGCTTTGCTTGGTTTGTAGGGAGGATGTTTTAGGTATTTCGTTGACCACATAGGAAGGCTTCCCTTTCTATGTTTTGGTCCGAGATGTTTGAAATATTTGAACTGCATCTTAAATGAGGTTTCATATGTCAAGTGTGAACATGAGTACTCCTATCTGATTGTTGATTCAAACTCCATCACACTAAGTGCAATGCCATCCGGGTTCTTTATACCTTGATGCATCATGCTTATGTGTGTTATCAAACATAAGGTAAGTGGCCCTTTTAAAAGTCCCAATTCTTAATAAGCAAACCATCCATCTCTCATCATAATTGTCTCGTGTCTTTTTGGAATCTCTTGCTTTCTTTTATCTCCTTTCTGCGCTAACATTGTGTCATGATCAGGTAATCATCATCACCAGTACATCCATCCTCCATCCACAAACCACCAACACACTACACATCATTCATCATCATAATATAGATCTATTAGTCTAAGCACCTCATAAAACCATATATTTGCATAAAACATCCATTGCATAACCATATAGGCATCATTCATCTCATCCATCTCATTTGCATCATCATCATAACCATCCATATGCCCATCTTGAGCCTCTTTGTCACGAGATTGACCCTCAAATCGAATCTTTTCGTTCGATCTCTCGAGGGGGCAATGTACTAGTGTACTTCTTTCTGCTGGGGCATCTGAATTTTTTTTTTTTTTTGAATTTTGATCATAGTAAGTTTATTCTTTGAACCAACATAGCAAGTACATTGCTTCAAAGAGGGGAAAAATGTAGACATGCAAAACTAGCATCATGCATTTAATTAATTCATATTCATCCATTCATTAAATAAATCAAGTTTATTTGATTTATCTCTAAAGTCCTCCATTTAAATTAAATAAATTCATCTTTAACACTATCATCCCCTTCAAATAAATAAATCAAAATATTTATTTAACTAAGTCTAAATCATTTCCCATCTCCTTTTGATTTATTTTAATCCATAAATCTAAATCAAATGAGTCAAATCACCTAACCTCCTTTTATTTAATCAAATCATGATTAAATCTAATCTTAATCCATGTCACATCCTCTATCTTTTCCCACTTGCACAATAAATCAATTTAGTTAATTTATTAAATCTTCATTTTCTCTCAACAAGACATAGAAGTGGAATATTCCTCCATTTCAAATCCCCCTCCAAATGGGATGATTCCTTCTACCAAGGCATTTATTTCATCTTACAAGTCCTTTTGCATTGAGCCAAGTGGCCATTACTCCATTTGACTCTTCATCCACCTTGTCATTTCACTATTTTCAAATTTCAAATTTATGCATTTATGGGCACATTCATCAAAATGTGTACATCCTTCATCCATCCATCTCTTGAAAAGTGGCACCTTGCCATTGGTTGAAAGTTAGTACCACATTGCTTCCTTTTGGATATTTCTCCAACTTGTCATTCTATAAATAAGAGGCTTCTTTCCTCATTTCATCATCCACAATTTAGAGCAAAGTTACTCTCTTCACATTGAGAGCTAATTTTTTCCACTTCATAGCATAGCATCTTCAAGGCATTTTGATCATTGAGCTTGTCAAGGGTTGGGAAAGGGTCACTTTTCACATCAAAGTGACATCAATCCACTATGGAATAGGTATAAATTGTGCTTCTTTTATTCTTTAAATTAATTTGTTTTGTTATCTTGTTTATGAGGCATGATGTATTATTTCATAGGAGCATTAATAGGTTTGCATAGTTAAAACTAACCCATGCTAATGAGTGTTGGAGATCGAGTTGTTTACAGATTTATGGTGCTTAATTTGTTTTGTTATCTTGTTTACGAGGCATGATGTATTATTTCATAGGAGCATTAATAGGTTTTCATAGTTAAAACTAACCCATACTAATGAGTGTTGGAGATCAAGTTGTTTGCAGATTTATGGTGCTCACAGGAAGTTAACACTTCTAAGCTAGATGGAAACTTCTTGGTCAATTAAGTTGGTAATCATTCTAAAGTGAATAAAAAAATTAGTATTGACTGAGGGGTGGATTTTACACAATATTATCATTGCGACCAAAATCATAATTATATGTTATAAATGTGGTATAGAGGAGCTTTTATGTACATTCATCTAGCAATTATATTCAAAATAATGTATGAAGAATCTTAAGTTAGTTGAGAAGGAAACTTGTATTTGTGATAGTAATTTAGTTCATATAGAATCATTTACAATCTTATAAGAGCTAATTTAGTGTGTAGAATATGCACATACAAGTAGCTTGTGAAATTCATTAAATAAAAAATTGTGTATGAATTGAACATAGAATAAAAATAGATACAAGTTAAGTGGCACTAATCTAATTGAAGTTAAGTGAATGTATTAAAACCATGATTTATTTGGTAACATATCGAGTTGTAAAGTACCTTGAATGCTAGATTTTTCTTGAAAGAGTTTTCATGGGGTATATTTAGATCATTTATATTCTTACATGGTTACTTATACTCTTCTTCTCTTATTATTTATTATTAGATCAACGCTCCTACTTATGTATTATAAATCTAAAATAATTATACAAAATATATTCCTTACATCCTCTACCATATGCCTCTAATATATAGACTCAAAATAATACCATGGGCCTAAAGAAGATCAAAAATACCAAAGTAAGAATTTTTACAATCCTCACATGTGTATAGTTATCTTGAAATAGAAAATAAATCTTACAAAAGAAAATTTGACCTCCATTAATCAAGACGATAATGCAACTCTAAAAAACTACCCCATGAAGCACTAGTTACATTTTACAATCATTATCAATGGAATATGTTATTACAAGTCTACTATGTGACACCCTATCTAATTTACCTCATTAAAAATAATATTTTCAAGTTCCTAGAGAATAATAAGAGTTACATATGTCCCCCACCTCACATGTGTATCCCACTATCACCAATCACATTTATAAATCTTTTGTTTTTGATTAAAAATGTAGGGTTTAGGGCCTTGATCCCATACAACAGTGTGAAATAGGCCCTTTGACAAACAAATCTACCCCAAACAAAGAAACATAATTAAAATAGGCCTCACAATCACCAAAACAAGCCAATAGGCCACTCACAAAGCTACAAAATAGCAGCCAACAACAGCAACCACCCTGAGGGTGGACAAGAATACCCAAAATTCAAACCATTACATGTAGGTTTTAATGAGACCTGAAACCCAAACCACTAGAAAGATAGGCCTTACAACAAAAAGAACAGGCTAATGAGCCATCCACTCAGTAGCAATACAACATCCTTCCATAGAAGCCACCCCAAGGGTGGACAAGACAACTCAAACTTCAAACCAATACATACATGTTTTAATGGGACTTGAAATGCAAACCTCCAGCACATTAACATGTATTTATAAAATTTGATCCCATCAACACTCCCTGAGACAGCCATCCTGTAAGGAAAAACTGTGGCTTATAAATGGGGTAAACTTATCTTTATAATCTTACTGAATGGTTCTATGAATCCAATTGGTATGACTTCTCCTCAGTTTATTCCTAAATGTCAATCTAGGGATTGTAAACTGATGAAAGGTATTGGGGTTGTTTTCCTAAGGGATGAAGATATAAGTTGAGAAAATATGTGATGCACCCTATGAAAAAAAAATATTCAACTTCCAAACTTACTAGAAATTGTTCTAACTTAAATCATTATTTAAACAACTCATGTCCTAATAAGAATACTCCTTAAATCAGATAATATAATCACACTTGAATTAAATGCATAACACTAATCAAATACTCTTAGTCTCAGTTATACATAAAATTATTTTCAAAATTACAATAGTTTCGATTGATAAACTTTTGGCGACAGGAGCTATGGCACTGGTGACAAGACCTGTGTAATTAAGATTGTCTCACAGAAAACAGAATTGTAATCTCGATTAGCTATGAATGTAAGATAACATTGTATTCACATGAGATAATATTGTGTTCATATCAGAGACTAAATAAATCACCATACAAATTGAATGAACAAATGAACAAACATAAAATTAAATCAATCAAAATGAAAATTTAATCAATTGATTGAAGAGGCAGCCCTACCTCCCAGTTAGTCGATTGAGAGAATTATTCACAGATTCAAACGAGCTTTTGGAATAAGTATTTCTTTAGATCAAAATGATAATAATAATAATTTAGTAGATGTTTTACATATGAAGGAATGGGAATATATATAGCCTTATCCATAGAAACTTACTATTCTAAAGGTTGAATATAGTCAACGATAATTAGGTAAATCGATTAAGAAAATGATGAAGTGGCCTATGACCATCCTTTTCTAAAACCGTCTTAAGCAAAATCATACACATAGACATGGAGACTGCAAGCTCTTTAACAAATTATCATAACCGATCCTTTTCTTCTTGGAAGTTTTTATCCTCATGCTCATGATCACAAGAACTCTACATTACACATAGAACCATCAACATTATTATTGAATAATCAACATTTCTCAAAGATATATTATATCCCCTAATTATATTAATTTCTACAAGATTCTTATCAATTTATCATGGCAACCTTAGGGAAAACTTATGGAAATATAGATTGAAATTGCATAATAAAACATGACACATATTTATCCCATCACATCTTGTAGCCAACCTATTGCTCAGAGAACTAATTTTTCGATCCATGAATAATAATAAAATTGAAGGGGCCCCCCATCGTCCAACTTACCTCTCCACCTCTATAGGAGAAGTCACCAAGAGTACCCTATCCACATTAGCAAAGTGTAACACCCCGCCGTGCGAACCCCAAAGGAACTAATAAGGACACAACAATTTTTTTTAAAAGAACATAAGATTGTATTTAAGTATTCCAATATTACATTGTTCAAAGTTGCACAACTAATTCCATTGGGGTACACGAGGTGACATTACTATACTAACCCATAACAACGATAATAGATTAAACCATAATTAAACAATTACATAAATCTATTCATTCCCATTTCATCATTTAAAATATCTATTAAACAATAACCATATTCATAACAAATGTACATATGACAATGAAAGATACTATAAAGATATGAAGCATTTATATTACCACAGATATAACACAACTTAACACAACTATTACAAATGATTGTTCCTGAATAAATACATGGCTTGAATACACATTACATCCAAATGATAGTAAAATACAGTTGACTGAAAATACATCTCAATAACTACATATACCAATTACATCAAGGTCATCCCAACACATGTGGGAGACGATACATCAATGAAAACATTACATCTGAGATATAAACATCGACCAGGTACATAAGAACACTAGATCAACAACATCTGCCAAAATCCTGCAATAAAAGATACATCTGCAACCAAAAGGGAACCCAACGGGGTGCAAAGCACGTTCCACCCAACCACCCCCGTGCTGGGAGTAGACAAGGAAGGATCCCCGACCAAGTACGTCTAACAATAACAAAGACTAACTCCAGAAGACAACTTAACATCAAAGACCACATAGAAACCAAGCAACGACAAATCATCAAAAGGCATAACAACAAACCACTTCAGAACACATCAATAAACCACTTTCCAAAATACAAATAGTCACAAGCACAACATCAATAAAACTCAAGACATAATATCAAAGACTACATTCAACACTAACCAATGACAAATCAACAACCACTTCCAGAGGACTTCAACAAAACAACTCAAATGGAATGTTGGAGGAGAGTGTCATCGCATGGATTAACATGAATTATCCAGACATCCTATCACAAGGTGCCGCCTCCATCTCTACATGGATTCTCCAGACAACCAAGTTAAGGTGCCGCCTCCATCTATGGTTCTCCTGATAGCCTATCTCAAGGCGCCGCTCCATAGGGTTTCTCATGTGGAATCGTTAACCTTTCGTGAAGACAAGGAAACGATCTTGCCAACCACAGTCTTCTCGGTCCCCTTTAGTCTATGATAGCACTAACAGGCAAATGAGGCATCACAATTATCTTGTTAATGTTTAATCCCCACCCGTGGTTTATTACTCAAGTTATCACTGATTAATCTAACTCTATGTGAGTTAGCCTGATAGCCCCTTTGTGCACCGGCCCCCACTAGAGCCACTCTCTCTAGACACTCAAGCACAAGAATATCCAACTGAACAGGATTGTATCAACAAGGAAAACTGAACCAACAATGGATCAACCGCGAGGCATAACCCTCTCACCCAAAATCATATATATAACGTTCACAAATGGTACAATCCAAATGTACATTAACATCACATCCAAGGCCAATCATAAGAATAACATCAAACTACAAGATTGAATATAGATAATAGTATCCGCACCTTTGGAAGTCCTAAATACAACCTAGGTTCCTAAAACTAGACAAGTTAACTCTAGGGTTTTCCCACGAGACATAACCCAATCCAAAAGAACATCACAATAGCTTCGATGAAGACTCAAGAATAAGCAAACAATGCTACACAATTAATTTCAAACATAATAAATTTTGTCAATCAAACAAATCAATTACTTGAGAACTAACACATAATTTATCTCTAATTTTCTCGATTACATTATCACATTGTAATATGTAGAAACAATATGTAATTATCCACTCTCTCAACATATAAGGTCCATTTATATATATACAATTAAAAACAAATATAAAAATTTATACTTATAAAATCCATTATGAAAATAATCTTAATTCGACACACACACACATATATTTTAAATTATTAAAAATATATTAAGAGTAAAACATTTTTATAAAAATCATTTTACCAAAAATATATTACAAAATTCATTAAATATCATTTAGAAAATTATTAAATATATTAATTAATTATATAAAATTATATTATCAATCATATTCGAATTAAATTATAAAACTATTTTATAAAACAAATTCGAACTAAGTCATATTCGAACAATATATAAAAAAATAATAATTTAAAACTCAATATATATATATATATTAAATAATATATAATATATATATATTACTATATATATTAATATAAAATAAAAATAAAATAAATCAAATCACACTTAAATTTACAAACGAATTTAATTTAATTTTTTTTTAAAATCTAAAGGCATGCATATTGGGCGAAGCCCACAGTACTATGTACTGTGGGCAGTGGGGGGGTACGCAGCCCCCACTGGCTGCACCCAACAGCCTCGGCTGCTGTGTGCAGCCTGTGGTGGCTGTGTACAGCCACCACTTGGGGCCCGTGGGTGGTACGGCTGCCACCGGCCGCCCACCCCCAATAACAAAAATAAAATTTTTTATTTTATTTTATATAATTTCATTTTTTATTTACTATTTCCTTTAATTTAATTCAATTTTATTTTTAAATTTCGTTTCAAATAAAATACGAAAGTTCAAGCAATAATTTTATTCTGTGATTTTTCTTTTTGAAATTTGAATTATATGCATTATATTAATTCAAGAAAATAATATATTAGAACTAGAATAATGAAGAATAATGAATAGGTATTATTTATTTATTTTTAATTATTTTTATTCTAAAAGAACAGAATATATATCCACAATTTACAAATCAAATAATATAAGTAAATTGATTTTCTATCAATCCCTGTATAAAATTCTGGCATAAAATTTTAACCCATAAAAGAAGACTGATTTTTTTTTCAGACAATAAATTTCTCTACTAAATTATATTGAAGAATTTCGAAGGGGTTTTGCTAAAGTTTTCACAAAAGATTCAAGGGTTTCATACGAATAAATTTTCAAATCACATAACTTCTTTCTATAATTTTTTCAAAACACAGCCAACAAATATTGTTCAAAGCACAACATAAATAATAATAAATAACAGAAGAAAACCTGAAGTCCTTCATCTAGTGAAGAATCCAACACAGTACTCTTATTTCGAATGTGGAATCCCTCTGTAGCTTCTTTTCCAATTCCTGTCTTTAGCTCACTTCTGAATCTATCTTTTCTTCAACCACAATAATTTTTCCCAGAAAACACAAAACCAAAACTATTTTTCTTTTTACAGATCAAAACAACAGAGAAAACTTGTGTATGTGAATAACTCTCTCATAAAAATAATAAATAATAAAAAAAGAATCAATAAAGCTCTTCTGCTTTCTTTTCTCAAAAAGCCTCTTCCCTTATTGGTCCTTTTTCCAACTTTTAAAAGCACAACTTATCTACAATTTCAATTAAAATAATTTATTTACTCAAGATATTATCCACACATGATTTTCTAATTTAATATTAATAAAAAGATAATATTTAATTATCCTCATCAATATTAATTTAATTTAATTTCTTGCATTTTAACTAATTAAATACTTTTTAATTTACAATATAATTAAATTTAACATTTAAGTAACTCATAATTAAATCAAAACAACAATGCAACATTAATTAATTATTTTATAAAATAAGATTAATTAATTGAACACTAACCATAAATTAAATAAATACTTAACAATCAAACTACACAACAACGAGGACAAAAAACTTCAATCATGACACAACAACTTACAACAAGACGACGGACTTGGGATGGGGACACTTCCAAATCTACTCCCTTTTTCAACATTTTACCCGTTGGGTTAAATTAATGCTCGCCCTGTCTTGCCAAAGCAGGTGGAATCGAGACTTATTCCTGCAATCCTGCATCCAAATAAACGTCAAGTAGCACATGTATATATACATAATCAAACATCCTATCGTGAGAAGGAATTGCAGCGTAGCAGGACACTCGTAAATGGGTGGTGCTACATTGTCCTCTCACCTAAGCTATGCTAACAATTACAATATCAATGATGAAATAACATTCTAAACAAATTATCATAAGATAACATGATGACTTATCAACTGCATCATAATTTAATATTGAATCTAATTAATATCATCATAGAATCATCACATCGACGTAAATAACATTAATGAAAGATTACTGAATAAGCAAATAATCCAATCAACACACAAAGTATCATAAATCATACTAATAATGTCACACGCAACAATTAACTAAACTATGCATCCACACACACCAGGTCAGTGAACTAATCACCATCACAATCAGTATCACACTAACACACAAGAGAACCCAATAGTAGCAAATAGTATCAGAAACATGGGGGTATTACACAAAGACTCTCCAACATACCCAACCTCCACCTCCATAGGAGTGGCCTCCATCTCAATAGGAGTTTCAAGGGAGAAAAACTATTAAAGAAGTATGAGAAACCCACTACACTCTTAGAACCTAAATCCACCTCAATAGGAGAGGTCTCCACCTCCATAGGAGACACAATCTGCAAAGTCAGTAAGAAATCAAATATTTTAGTAGAAATAGTAAATTAACAACCATGGGCAACAAAAAAACTTGGGCCTTCAGGATGAACATAGAATGCAATCCAAACATAAAAGAAATGCACAAACATAGGAGTTCATAGCACCCTTGAAGATCATCAACAAACCTTCCACAAGTAGAGTAGGTATTCCAAGAAAGAGGCCCACAGAGGCTTCCTCAAACATCAAGTTCAACTTTTCCAAAAGAGCTTCCAAAATAGCCCCAATAAAAGCCACAACAACCTCAGTCTTAGAAAAAATAGCCCAAAAAACCACAAACACCCAAACCTACAAGGCCAAAAAATCTAAATAGCAAACAAAAACTTTGTAGAACATATAACCCTCAAGCACACCAAACTTGAAGGCACTAGAGTGAAAGACTAACTTCTTCATAATAGGGAAAAGTCCCGCCCACCACTCAGTAGGGAGCACCAAATGAATAAAAAGGAAGCCATCTGAGTGATGAAGATAAAGTAAATTACAAAGAACACCCACTATCACCACACAGATAGTGGTAGAAAACATGCTTGAATCACTAGCAAAAGCAAGAAACTCTAGAAGATCTCGAGCTTCAAGGGGATTAAGGCTAGGAACTGACTAAGTATGAACCAAATCACCAAAACATGCATTCTAGAAACCACCAATAGAAATAAAATTGAAACTTTACAACACTCAGTAGAAAGAGTGTGTGAAACCAAGGCTCTTAAGCAGATGATCAAGAAGCTTGACACAATCAAGGACAAGCAGAACACAAGAAACTCGATAGCGTCACATGCACTTTCATCCTCAAAAAATAGGAAAAACAAACGAAGACCATGAACATAGCATAGGAAATTTGAAGCATCAAGGTTTATGAAACATAAACACTCAACAAAGGAAAATTCATAGAGAGAGGCAAGCACTTCGGCCAAACACACCAAATGCAGAAAAAGACTTGAAACAAGAAAAGATTGCAAAAAACCCCAACCACCCAACAAGGGAGGAATCAAGGGCTTTGAGAAAATCAATGGCCTTAGAGGGGACCACCATAGATGAAACCAAGACCTAATAGAGAGGTGCCAGAGCCAAATCCCCAACAACATCTCTCACCACGCACCCTAGAGAAACCCCATTTAAGCAACCTGAATATTTCCCAAGACAAGTAAGAGAAAAAAAGACATCCACAAAGACACAATCATACCCCAATTGATTCAAGTAGTGAAACTAGTTTGGGGGAGATAGGACCAACATGAAATCACATAGCATAGCAACAGAAAAAACAACATGAGCAAAGCAAAGAAGAGTTGAAAAGAGCCTCTCCTAGTTTCCAACAGGTTGAAACATTTTCATAGTCCAACAAAGAACCATAAATCCTCAACATCATCCTCTGAATTGACATCACCATCACCCTCTCCCTCAATAATTTTCAAAAAATTCCTCACTCCCTTTCCCGCCCAGAACCATTTATTGTTACTATTGAATATCTTTCCCTAATCCTCATAATGTCTACCTTGTTTAACCTTTTTTTGCTAATATTTCCCTAACCTACATTTTGTGATTTCCCACCATATTACTTCTTTCCCATCTACCACCATCATGGCTCAACCACCACCATGACTTGTTCTAACCCTATTTCTTAGTATAATATTTTTTAATCTAAACCCTTACCTTTCCCCTCCCATCTTCAAACTTATTCCATTGCAATACCCCATATATCCTACTTATTCTTATACCTCTACCTCCTCCCATTATATCTATTTTGTACCTCTTCACTCAATCCATCCTTTCATCTATCTTGGTTCTCATCTTTTAACTAGTCCAAGTCCTCTTGCATCACTACCTCTAACCCTATCATAGCTTAGTCAGTTCATGAAACAAAAAATTGCTACAAATAACTTCTTCCCACTATGAGATCACTATAAAATTTTACCACAACTCTCTTCCAACTATTATCATTTCTCAAGGTTCCACTTCCTTGTTGCATTTGTGAACCCTCATTTTAAAATATAGAAAGGAAAGAGGGATCCAAAAACACACTTTTAATCTTTCAATAAAACAAGTATTGGCCTTGGGTAAGTGCATGGAAATGTTATACAAAAAGGGAGTTGAAAGTGGCCACTTTTTTCTAAAATCAACTAAACCTAAATTTGGATGAGTAATTTGAGATGCATGCACTTAAAATTTGAAGAAACGACAAGAACAAAAATTGTAGTACTCTAAATCTAATTCCCAAACTACTAAATTTTATAAAAAATAGTTAATATTAAGAGGATGAAATATTGAGTGTACACACAAGTTTTCCTATTTTTCTCACTAAAATATAACATAACTTATTTTGTGTGCATCCCCCTATTTTTTTGTTGCATTTAGTATTTTTAAAACCGATTGGTAGAAATATATTTAAGAGTGAGTATTAGAAGTTGTATACTTCTTTTGTAATTTTTTATTGAATATATATTTTTTGTGATTTTTTAAAGTGGATGCATCTTGAAAAATACATTCACTAAGTGTACATGTCACACAACTTGCACAAAAATAATCCAAATATATACATTTTTTAATATGTAAAGAATGAAGTGTAGAATAGTCCTATCTAATTTTTAAAAAAATTGATGAGAAAATCAAAAGTTATAAATAAAAATGAATACATATGTATTTGAGGAATATAGAAACATTAGTAAAAAAAATAAAAATAAAATATGTTAGTGTATTTTAAATAATAAAAATTGTATGGTTTGAAAGCTAAGATGTGTGAAATTTTGGTGATAATTTTATTAAATATCATTATATAATGTGTAAACTTGATAATGTGTAAGTTAAGAAACTCCATTGAAGCTCAAAAATATGTGAAATGGAGGTAAATTATTAGTCCAAGTCTTTAGGTTTATCAACCAAACTTATTCCAAAGAAAAAAGGGTGAAATATTTTTTACTAGAAAATGTGATCACATTTTTAAAACATAAGGCATGATCATGTTTTTTAGAACATAAAAAAGGGTCATTTTTCATGTTGCAAAACATGCGAGAACATTTTGTGGAATATGAAATAGGATGTATTTCATGTTTCACAAAATGCATTTGTGCTTTGTAGAACATAAAATATGATGTATTTTGTGTTCCAAAAAATGCAATCATGTTTTGTAGGACATGAAACATGATATTTTATAAAATAAAAGATGTGATCCCATTTCTTAAAACTAAATGCTCACTCTCTCTCCATTTGTATCTATATTTCACCTTCTCTATCTCTTCCTTTCTCTATCCCTTCCTCACTATCTATTTCTCTATCTCTCCCTCTCTATATTTATCTCTCCTTCTATCTCTATTTTTGTATCTCTCCCTCTCTCTTGTCTCTCCCCCTCTATATCTCTATCTCTCCCTATATCTCTTTATCTCTTTATCCTCTCTATGTATATCTCTCCTCCCTATATCTATCATGTTATTCCTCTCTCCCTCTCCCTCACCCTCTCCCTCTATATATCCACCTCTGCCCTCTCCCTCTCTCTTTGTATATATATATATATATATATATATCTCCTTCTCGCTATATATCTCTTCCCTCTTTCTCTATATTTCTCTATCCCTCACTTTCTCTCTATCTCTCCCTCTCTCTCTCTCTATATATATATATATCATTATCTCTATATGTCTCTCCCTCCCCCTCTCTATCTCTCCCTCTCTTTTAATCTCTCTCCATCCCCCTTTCTCTCCTTGACGCTCTCTCTCCCTTAATTATTCTCTATCTTTCTATCTCTCTCACTATTCATTTATGTTTTCTCTCTCTTAGAGCCCTCTCATCTCTCTCCCTCTCCCTCTCAATCTCTCAATCTCTCCTTCTCTTTATATTTCTCTCCATATCCTTTGAGCTTGGTGAAAAATCTAGTTATGAATTCCTCTCCCTCTAAATAAAAATTTAAGTTGTTTTCCCCCCAAACTCCTTTTGGGTCTCCTCTTCAAGGAGCCTCTCTACATGTCGCCTTAATGCCTCAAATCAATTGTTTTTTTCTTTCTTTTGGAGGTGTTTTGGTTAGATTTGGCCTTTGATGCAAATCATCTACCAAAATCCACAAACCACCAAGGGTACTTCTGACCCTAAACACAACTAAGAAGATCCATTTAACCAATCACCAATATTTCACTTATCTATTCAACAAAATCCATCAAATTCACTTGCCAATCACAAGGCTACCAAACACCCAATCACCAAATTATTATTCCAGACCTTTATTAGACTCAAGTACATCTTAACCAACCTTAAATTGATTGAACCAAAAAAATAACATCATTGAAAAACATTGAACCGACCAAGTCATTCACTATTCACCAAATTACTCTTCATTTCAACTTGTTTCAATGAGGCGAAAAGACAACCATTCACTCAATCTTATTTATAAATATTATCAGACCTTGAAATACCTTTAACCATCATAAGTTTGACAAAAACAAACCACATGCACTACCTTATAACTCTGTTTTATCAAATTCTCAAATTCTTGCACTCAAAGACCAAACTTGCTTGTAGGTGCCAAAACACTAAATTGGGTGTATCTTGCAAGCCACATTGAATCTCCAAAGAATAAATAATTTTTTAGGAACCCATTTTAGCCTTATTAAACATAATTTAACAAAAATTATACTTGTTTTGAAAAATAATATCAGAAAAATTGACTGTTCCACAACAAATGAGCCTTAAATAGGCTTTATTTTCAAAGAAAGTACTCTCTAACTTACTCACCAACCTCAAATAACTAAAAAAATTCCTCCATCAGGTCATAAAACTCACAAATCCACAATATTTATCAAAAATATCACTCACCAAAGCCTTAAAACATGAGACCTTTGCTCTATGCTTAAAATCATGCTCAAAAGGTGGGGGTTTATTGAAAGTATGTATTCCAAACCTCCTATCAGCTTTCCAATGCTTCAAACATTCTAGAATATGTCTGAAAATGATAAATAAACCACCTCCAAGCCTTTAACCCTGCAACTTTAGCCAATTCCATCATTGAGCCATCATTTTGAACCAAAAATCAATGTAAATCAAGTGGGACAACAACAATAACTTTGTATTTTCACTTCCCTTGCATCTTCCAAAATTCACAACACTAAAAAAAATCTATATTAACCCACTACACAGATTCCCTAAGCCTACGTTGGTGGAATGGTTGCAAAATACCACTTAGACTCTCAAAACCCTTGATTTGAGGGTTACAAAACATTTTTTTTGTAAATCTACTCTTAAATCATTTAAACTAAATGAAAATACCTCAAATCTCTTTCAAATATAAGCTAACACCCTACACATTGAAAATAAAATGGAAATTATAGACTTTGAATGTTGTACAAGCCATACAAAGTAGTAAACAACAAGAAAAAAACATTGTTACAATAGACAAAGAACTTTTATTAACAAAATTTGTTCAAGCTACAATGTACCAATGCTTTGCACACCTTGAAAAGGCCTTTAAAAAGATGTGAATTAGTTATAATGACTGCCCCTTCAACTAATATTGTTCAAACCTTCCTTTTCCACAAAAGGACCCTTCAACTTTTTTTTTATGCATTTTTGGATTTTTCCATTTTTGCAACAAAAGGAAACTTTTTGCAATTTGAATCATAGAAACCTATTGATGACTTAATTAAATTTTAAATGACCTTATCATGACCTTTTTAGATAAAAAACATGATGATTATTCAAATTTTACATTCTTTCCTATTGGAGGCATAAAACTACTAGGTGCTCCTACATCAAACAACCAAACTAAAAGGTTTTCAAGTCCCTTTGGAAATGTATTGCATCAAACTTGATTCTTTACTCCTGCATACCTTTATCAACTTTTCCTTGGACTACTTCCTCTTAATTTACTCTTGAATCTTTCACTTGCCTTTGTCTTGGTTCCAACTTTTGCCTTTGTCTCTATCTTCACTTGTCTTTTCTTTTCCTTTTCCCATCTCTTTCTCTACCCATCAGGTTCACATTCACTCTTCTCATTCAAAAGGACACAAGATTGTCCTTTCACAGCTCTCAACTTTCCTCTAACTCTTTCTCAACCAAAGGACAAAGGACTATCCTTCCACATTGCATTTTTTGAAGCAATATTTACTCTCTTTCCATAATTCATCCTTGACCTTCTCTGAACAATCATCTTTCCATCTAATCCTATCAATGGAGTACTCTCAAACTAACTTACAACTCTAACAATGGCTACAAACCCAAGTGCTTCTTCAGACAGGTATCCATCTCCCTCACTGCTTCACTACACCAACTTAGAAAACCATCTATCTTACCCAACAGTAGATCCTGGAAGATTCCTCACTCTCTTTATGCACCTTCTATACAGCTTAATCTCCATTGGAGGATGGTGAAACAAAGACCTCAATTTTTCTTCCAACACACTTCTCAGAACTCGTCCTCTCTTCAAGTTAGATAGATCAAGCACATGCAACCAACCAACAACTCAACAAAAACTTAACCAAACAGATCAAATATCTTTGATACCAATTGATGTAGAGAATCTACCAAAATCCATAAACCATCAAGGGTACTTTTGAACAACTGAGAATATCCATTTAACCAATCACCAATATTTCACTTATCTATTCAACAAAATCCATCAAATTCACTTGCCAATCACAAGGCTACCAAACACCCAATCACCAAATCATTTTTCTAGACCTTTATCAAACTCAAGTACATCTTAACCATCCTCAAATTGACTGTGCCAAAAAAATAACATCATTGAAAAACACTGGACCAACCTAGTCATTCACTATTCACCAAATTACCCTTCATTTCAACTTGTTTCAATGAGGCAAAAAGACAACCATTCACTCAATCTTACTTTTAACTATTATCAGACCTTGAAAGACCTTTAACCATCATCATTTTTATAGAAAAAAACCATACACACTTCCTTATAACTCTATTTTATCAGATTCTCAAATTCTTGCACTCAAAGACCAAACTTGCTTGTAGGTGCCAAAAAACTAAATCGGGTGTATTTTGAAAACTACATTGAATATCCACAAAATAAATACATTTTTAGGAACCCATTTCAGCCTTATTAATCATACTTTAAAATAAATTATACTTGTTTTGAAAAATATATCAGAAAAATTGACAGTTTTGCAACAAATGAGCCTCAAATAGGCCTAATTTTCAAAGCAAGTACTCTCTAACTTACTCACCAACCTCAAATAAATGAAAAAATTCCTCCATCAGGTCATAAAACTCACAAATCCACAATATTTATAAAAAATATCACTCACCAAAGCCATAAAACATGAGACCTTTGCTCTATGCTTAAAATCATGCTCAAAAGATGGGGGTTTATTGAAAGTATGTATTCCAAACCTCCTATCAGCTTGCCAATGCTTCAAAAATTCTGGAATATAT
>VDFB02105785.1:435319368-435333567 GCA_007258455.2 Sequoia sempervirens | reverse complement strand
ACCCCCTACGCTTTATCTCTCTCCGACTCCCCCCTCTCTCTCTCAAGTCTCTCCCTCCTAACCCCTCTCTCTCTCTCTTGGGTCTCTCTCTCACTCATCATGCGTCTCCTCCTCACTCATCGTCTCGCTCATCACCGCTCCTCCATGTCATCGATATGTCCATCTGTCGACATCTCACCTCATCCCCATCTTCATCACTCATCATATCACTTGCTCTCCACATATCGACTCTGTCCGTCTGCCCATAATATCTCTTGGATATCTCTTCTGGCTCAGTCCCTCATCGTGGCCGTAGGCCATATATTTCATTGTAATGTCTCAGGTGTCGCCATCATGGATAATAATATGCTCGGATCTCAGCAAATAAATATGTCTATCTTCCAGGGTCTCTCCTCCTGCCCTTGTCACTCATCGCGGGATGACAGCAAACAAACAAATAAGCATGGCCACTCGCCTTGACCTAGGCCGTAGACTGATCTGCCCATCTGCCTTGACCATCATCATAAATCATCATCATATATATAATATGCTCAGATCATATTTAGTCGCAGCATCTCACTCTCTTTGGTTGATAATATGTAAACGTAAAGCCGATGTAAACAAATAAATACAGGCCTCCACCTTCCTCCACTATCCACCCTCCTCCCTCCACCCTATCCACTCTCCATCCACTCTCTCCCTTTCCTCCCCTCCACTCTCCCTCCTCCACCTCCTCTTCCTCTTCCTCTCCTCCTCCCTCTACCCTCCACTCTCCACCCTCCTCATTCTCCTCCTGTCCACTCCACCCTCCGTTGTCCACTCCTCAGGTCCACTCCTCACTCCATCTCCCCTGCCCATGACCATGAGACCCTAAACCCTTATAACCCTATAACATAAAACCTTAACCCTTAAACCCTCTACCATATACCCCAAACCCTAAACCTTTAACCCTTAAACCCTCTACCATATACCATTAACCCTTAGGTCTATGTGTACACAAATCAGATATCTGATTTGCAGAACAAAAATCATACTGTTACAAAACATCATAATTTTTTTTTCAAATGAATCGGATATTGGATTTGTGGGCCATGGAAAAGCCTCATGTGGGTCATTTTGTGCATTCTAATAGACCCCACATTTTGTTTGCAAGTGACACACATGCGGTTTCAGACAAGAAGAGATAATGATCAACTTTTTGGAGCATCTTCTACTGAAATTTGTCATAAGCAATGATTTTTTAGCATCTTTTATGAGGTATAATGGGGAGCGGCAGTCATTGGAAACAAAAATGTAAGAGAAAGCGTACAAAAGAATAAATTGAAGCATATAGAAAAAGAGATAGAGAAATTCATAGGAAGAGAACACAAGGTATGTTAAATATTGGTGAACCTAACCCCTATGGTCTTTCAAGTGAAGAGGAAATTGAAGATATTCAAGGTGAAAATATTCAAGATGAAAATGTTGGAATTGAATATGTTGAACATGATATTCAAATTAGGAATGAAATTATTGAAATTGATAATGAAAATGTTCAAGGTAAAAATGTTGGATTTGAAGATGTTGAACATGATATTGAAATTATTCAAATTGATATTGAAAATCTTCAAGGTGAAAATGTTGGAAATGAATATTTTGAACATAATATTGAAGCAAGTATAAATTATGTTTCACCAGATTACATGAGAAATGAAGAACCTTGTATGGAAGAAAGACATATTCCAATTTCAAGACCTTCACGAACCCCTAAATGGTTACTTGAATTTGATGAGAAAATTATAAAAAATTTGAAGGCAAGAGGTCAACACGAACTGTTCAGTTGTGGGCTAGAAGACTTTTCAACCAATATTTTAGTGATAAGACATTGACCGAGCAATGCCAACTTTTTGTACAATTGCTAAAGATGCAAAAGATGAGACCTTTGCTAGCCAAATTGAATATTCATGTGAACAAGAAGACTAAAAAAAATTCTATTATTATCAAAAATATTTTTAATGTTCTCAAGTCTATTGGAAAAAATAACAAGGAAAATAATAAGAGAGTTGCTCAGAGAGTCATTACAACCGCCCTAGTAAGCCATCAATTGAAAAAGGCTCACTTTATGAGACAAACTTGTATTGATTTTGACATAAATATAAAACTTTGGATAGAGCACTTGCAAGAAGAGAAAGAATAGATGATCGTCTTCAAAATGATACATGGGATTTTGTCAGGAGGCTTCCACATGTTGATGAGGTTTTTAGCAACTTTCATGAGGTTTTTAAGTAAATCAATGTTTCCAACCTTGCCACACCCTATAAATTCATCAAAAACCTCTATTAGGACCTACACAAGCTTGAGCCAACTTTAAATCTTGTTGTCCCCATGTTTCATTGACATTAGCAAGTTGTAACCACCATTTTTTGTGCAGGAGCACCTACACCAAAATATTGTTGTGGATCATTTCAATGATTAAAGTGTTAATATTTTTAGTTTTTGTCGTTAATGAAATCTAATAGTCCTAATGGTCATGTATTAGGAGGATTTTTTAGGTTTTAGGGTAAAAAAAAATGGAGATCCCAACTTGTCCTAGTTGTTGCTTTGTAGCCTTTGAAGGAAAAAATAGTATATTTGTTTAGGGACAAGAAAGAAAAGTGTTTTGAACATGTAATGATGTTATTTCAAGCCATTAAGTGAGGTCTTAGTAAATTTAGAAGTGGAAAAATGCAACATTTCATTATGAGTCATATTAGTGTGAAAAATCTTTGTATTTTGGCCTTAAACGGTCATTAAGGTTTCCAAAGTCAGCTAATATTGGTGGTTAAAGGCATTAGGAGTTGGAATCGAAGGCATAGAAATGTACTTAAGGCCTTCAAGGTCTTGAGATAGGTTTGTTTGAATAATTTTTTTCTTTGAATCAATAAAGTTTCAATTGCTCAGTTCATATTTTACTGGTTTTCTTGTGTTTTTTGCCTGTGCACAAGCCATTCAAACATTTTTGTATCAAAAGTTTATGTAGAAATTTTATTACATTTCTTGATGTTATTTTAAGAGTGGAAGGCATGGAGAACTGGGTTTTGAAATAAAATGAAGAGTTAAAGGTCTAAAAATGGTGGTTTTTTTTCACTTGAAAATAGAGTTTTTACCCTAGGGTTTGCAAAAATCTCTGAGATACCAAAAGTTTCTTTTTTTTTTCTAAGCATATTGAGGCCTAAATAAAATTTTCTAAGGTGGTGGCAATGTCAGAAAGGTTGTGGAAGTGCTACATCCAATAAACCCTCAAGAATTTCACCAAAAATAAGGGTTTTTTGATTTGACGGTTACAGGTCCATACAAATGGAATCCAATTGTAGAATATTTGTTTTCTTGGAAATTTATTTGCTACCTCGAGGTTTCAGGGTTCTATGTGGTGTTTGAAGGTATGTTGCTTTGCATTTTTAGGCTAATTGAGTAGCATGTTCAAGGGTGAATGTATAGGAAGTCAACACTGGTCCAAAGGAGTCTATGTTGTTTCTCATATATGTTATGTAACTTGGATATGGGTGTTTGAATCATTCATGTTTTCATCTGGTGTTTTGGAAAATTGTGGAGTAATTGGACAAAAACTAGTTTCTCACTATTACAAGGGTTTAAGGGGGTTAAAGAGGGAAATGTATATTTAGTTTCTTGTTAAGTTTTAAGGGATTTTTGGACTATCCAAAGAGGTCAGAATAATCTTGTTAGATGCCTCAAATAGGTAGGTTGCAAAGAGTTTGTGATTGTGCCCTTGTGTCTGCACCAATTTTTCACCTAATTTCACTCGCTCCAATGTAGCTCAGAGTGATTTAGTGTATTTCATTGCAAAAGAGGACCATCCCTAGTGTAAACGTACCTATCCAGACATGTTGGAATAGTTTGTTTGTTCTTACAACTTGCGGAATGAAATTTGCACCACTTTGCAACATTACACTGCTTACATCTGACAACTTTTCCCTCCACTAAAAATTCATCACCATAGGAAAACACCTTCGAGATAGAAAAAATTGAGAGAGGTTTTTGTAGAAGGTCCCAACACAATCCCATAGCCTCAGATGGAGAGTCTATAAGCATCACGATCTCCAAGAAATATCCCTTCAAAGATTTCTTCCTTTTAGCACTTTGGACTCTTAAGGGAAATCATCGATCTAATGTAGCTTAGAGTGATTTGGAATATTTGGGTGCAAGAGAGGACCATCCCTAGTGTAAAATTATCCATCCAAATGTGTTGGAATAGTCTATTTGGTCGTACGAGTTGCGGAATGAAAGTTGCACCACTTTGCAACTTTACACTACTTGCATCTGGCAACTTTTCCCTCCACTGAAAAGTCATCACCACAGGAAAACGCCTCTAAGATAGAAAAAATTGAGAGATATTTTTGTAGATGGTCCCAAAAAAATCCCATACCCTTGGACAAAGATTCTGTAAGCATCACGGTTTTCAAGAAATATCCCTTTAAAGATTGTTGCCTTTTAGCACTTGGGACTCTTAAGGGAAATCGCTGGTCCAATGTAGCTCGAAGTGATTCAGCATATTTGGGTGCAAGAGAGGACCATCCCTACCATAAACATACCCATCTGGATGTGTTGGAATAGTCTGTTTGGTCGTACGAGTTGCAGAATGAAAGTTGCACCACTTTGCAACTTTACACTGCTTGCATCTGGCAAATTTTCCCTCCATTAAAAAGTCATCACCATAGGAAAATTCCTTCGAGATAGCAAAAACCAAGAGAGGTTTTATAGATGGTCCTAACACAATCCCATAGCCTCAGACAGAGAGTCTGTAGGCATCACGGTCTCCAAGAAATAGACCTTCAAAGATTGCTTCCTTTTAGCACTTGGACTCTTAAGGGAAATTGCCAATCCAATGTAGCTCAGAGTGATTCGGAGTATTTGGGTGCAAGAGAGGACCATTCCTAGTGTAAACATACCCATCCAGACATGTTCGAACAATCTTCTTGGTCGTATGAGTTGCGGAATGAAAGTTGTACCACTTTGCAACTTTACACTGCTTGCATCTGGCAACTTTTCCCTCCATTGAAAATTCATCACCACAGGAAAATGCCTTCGAGATAGAAAAAACTAAGAGAGGTTTTTGTAGATGGTCCCAATAGGATCCCATAGACTTGGATGAAGATTCTATAAGTATCACGTTTTCCAAGAAATAGACCTTCAAAGATTGCTACCTTTTAGCACTTTTGACTCTTAAGGGAAATTGCTAGTCCAATGTAACTCAGAGTGATTCTGTGTATTTGGGTGCAAGAGAGGACCATCCCTAGCGTAAATGTACCCATCCGAACTTGTTGGAATAGCCTGTTTGGTTGTACGAGTTGTGGAATGAAAGTTGCACCACTTTGCAACTTTACACTACTTGCATCTGGCAACTTTTCCCTCCACTAAAAAGTCATCACCATAGGAAAACGCCTCCAAGATAGCAAAAACTAAGAGATTTTTATAGATGGTCCCAACAAAATCCTATAGCCTCAGATGGAGAGTCTGTAAGCATCACTGTCTCTGAGAAATAGCCCTTCAAAGATTGTTGCCTTTTAGCACTTTGGACTCTTAAGGGAAAGTAGTGGGCAACATAGTTAACTTCTTCACAAACTTGGTTTGAAATATTTTCATTCTTTTTTGTTCATTTAAAATGGATTTTTAAGCCTTCCACCTTAAAATTTACCTTTAAATAACTTCAAACACCTTCACTTCCTCATTCTTATTCATTTGTTTTGTAAACAAGCATTTTCATTCCAAGAGGCTGAGCTTTCATTTTTGCTTGTTGGATTGAATGCAGGCTATGACACAACTTTATTTTTTAAAAAAAATTTCAACATTATTGAACTAAGAATTTATCACACATCTACAGAGAAAAAAAGGAGTACCACAAACTAAAACACATTACACTTTGGTTCTCTCTGACTTGATGTACTCTTCAACATCTCTCTTCTCTAAAAGCGACCTCTAAATCACTTGAAACACCTTAATTAACTACCTCATTCTTATTCATTTGTTTTGCAAGCAAGCATTTTCATTGCAAGAGGCTGAGCTTTCATTTTTGCTTTCAAAGAAAAATCTTCCTATGCCACTATTACACTACATAGGTAAACCAAGTTTTGTATTGTGGACCTATATTAAGCTACCACTCTCAAGTCCAATGTAACAATGATAAAAAATAACTTTTGAGACTGCAAGAAGACATCTAATAACTCAATTGTTTTATTTTTTCAATATCATACAAATTGAACCCTGGCATCAATAAACTTTGTGCAATATCAAACTACCACAATTCAAGTTTCAACGATGAATATTTATCATGCATGTTTAAAATGACATTCATGTTTATGGTGGTTTTTTTGTTTATATGATGTTATGTGATATTATAATCATAATTCATGCTTCTAGGTTGTATATATATATATATATATATATATATATATATATATAATTTTTACATGTTTCTTTCCATATTTTGGCCCCTACACTACAAGTAAATGGCTGCATAGCATGTGGAATGAGGGGGCAGCAGTCCTGAGACCGCTTTAAATTTTGTTTGAGTGCTTTCTTTTCATTTTTTGTGAGTTTTGTGCCAAGTTTCCTCAAAGAAATGTGGTCTCATAGAATTCCATGAAAAGCTAATGCAATTGATAGCTACTCCTAGTTATTAGTTATGTAATGTGAAGTAATTTTATAACTGCTTAGGTTGACTTTGTAAAAACTATATTGTTATTGAAATTTTTTCATCTATCAGCATCTAGTTGTTACTTATGCAATGTGAAGTAATGCTTTGAGTTTGAAATATGTGCAATGCAATGTAATCAACAATATGAATATAAACTACATAATATTTAACCATTCTTTTTATGCTATTGTACATTGATATTTAACCATTTCTCACTTGATTAAATTTCAAAGAGTTTAATCATGCACATGAGGAGGAAATTAAATTTTGATTTTCAACTTCTATGTATATCAAATTATCCAATAATCAAGTGTATGTCCATATACAAAAATGGCATCAACGCCAACTCAAACAAAGTTTTACAATATGTGGCATATGCCATCTTGGTATCTATTCAAAATTTACATGCCAAAATGTCTATCTCATCCTAAACTACTGGTGGATCATCAAAATGGAGCCTCTTTGAAGCACTCATTGGCTCTGAAGGTAGCTTCACAGGAAAAATTCAAACCACAATTGAGATTAGTTATAATATATAATTTAAAATCAAATAATTAACATAAAAATCAATACACATTGAATTATAATTGAACTCTAAAATTGAAATCTTGATTACCTAAAATATACATCTCTTCGAAGGGTTAGGAGTCCTACAATATACCCTCTTAAAGAACTAACCAAACCAACTTTTGTAATGTCAATCTATATATGTGAACAAAAACATGAAATTGATCCAAGTTAGCATAGAATTGTCAATAATAAGAACATATTTACCAAGCACAAAATAAAATAAACACATACCTCTTTAGGCTAATCTTTTTTTGTATCTCCTTTAGGTGTTTCAACACCTCCTCCTTGAGGTGTTTCAACACCTCCTCCTTCAAGTGTTGTGGCACTTATCAACAATGATGTATAGCTCACAACCACCTGTACATAAAAATGACAAGTACATATGAAACTATGAATCTATGTCAATGTATGCATAATCAATAAAAGATCTTATAAATCGTAATTCAATCAAATTCGAGTTCAATTACCTTTCCCTTATCTAACATTGTGCCTCCATAGTCTAGAGAGCATCGCACCTCACTCATACTAGGTGTTTCCTACAAGCAAATAATAAGATAAACACATAAGTTAATATATAATTTCATTAATGACAATTCAAATGACAAGCAAGTATACAATAAAAAAATGTAAATGAGTGAGTGCAAAAATAAATACTGTGTGTGTCTCAAGGAAAATGAAATGGCCCTAAGGGTGCTATCAGTCACCCATGTGAGCTCCTCCTCAGACATTAACTATTAAATAGACCATGTAAATAAATATTAGTACTTGATACTATCTCTTATTAATATTCATTTAAAAAAAAATGCAAGTTATGAATTTACACCTTAAATGTTACCTATGTAACTACTCCAATGTCCACCTCTCTAGTAGGAGAGGACTTTGTAGGGTGTGCTCCACTCCCTTGTGTGTGATCTGCTATAATCTCTACATCCTAGATGTCATAATTAGAAGTTTCTAATGGATGCTCAGGGGGATGTATAATAGGACCGAAGCATATTTTTTGGCATGTATTGCAAATATGTTGCACACAAATATGTGGACTCGAGGAGGATGATGCAATAGCACTGGATCCATCACCAAGATCACCAGACTATGGTTGATCTACTAAAGAAGCATGAAAAACCAAAAGACCACTCAAAGAGTGAATGGCCTGGATAGTTTGTGTGGTTGTATCCTTTGTAATATTTGGATGTTGTACTAGAGGTGGCAGAGGAAGGGGAGGATGGGGAACATGTGGGAACCTAACTACTCTAGCTGCCCCTGGCCTATCCTGGGGCATACCTCCACCAACGCCCTAGAAGGGTTTAATGTCAAAGTAATTGACATGATGCCCTAACAAAAACTCAGCATATAAATTTTTAATAAAGTAAAAAGGTACATCAATATTATTGTTGGGTGGTTTATCAAGAACCATACATCAACGATCCCAAAAGTTATCTATTATGCCCCTATGCATGCACCATTTTATAGAAAGTTTTGGTTTGTTAACATTAACTGGAAAACCAGTGTTGGGGTTAATAAATAAAGAGGCTATTTTGGATTTTGATATTTGAAGATCTTTCACATCATCATAAGACAATCCACATGCATAATATTCCCTCATGGTTTCTTGCCACAAATGAAAGGCATTATGTTGGGTGGAGAGGGTTTCTACATTTGTAATTATTCCTGTCAATGTGGTTGACATACATGATAATCAAGGGATTTTCTTATAAACATCAAAAATTCCCCTTAATTTCTCCAATTTTTCATGTATTAAGTCTTCAATTGATGGCTGTGGAGGTGGTGGAACATTTGGCATTTCTACATTTTGATTCTCAGCTGGTGGATTTTCATTCTCAACTGGTGGAATTTGTGCATTCTCATTCTCAATAGCCATAATGCATGATTAAAGTTAAAAAATAATTAATCTAATTAAAATTAGACAAGATAAATGAAAATATTATAAAAAATACCGTAGTTTTTTAAAAAAATCCAAAAAAAACCCTACTTTTTAACAAAAATCTATAAAATTCTCTTGTTTTTAATACAAATACATAAGAAACACTATTTTTAAATCAAAATCCATAAAAAAAACATTCATTTTTTTTTTCAAAATCTATTCTAAACTCAATTATTTCATAAAAATTCAATCAAAAACCCTATTTTGAAAAAAAATCCACAAAAAACATCATTTTTTATCAAAATCCATTCTAAATTCAATTTTTTCATAAAAATTCAATCAAAAACCCTATTTTGAAAAAACTCCAAAAAACATTCATTTTTTATCAAAATCCATTCTAAACTCAAAATTTTCATAAAAATTCAATCAAAAAACCCTATTTTAAAAAAGAATCTACAAAAAACTATTTGAAATTATCCAAATCTAATTCAAAATTGAATCAAGGCAAATAAAAATAAAAAATATTACCTTTTCAAATCGGATTTTGGCCAAATCGGATATCCATTAGGTGAAGAATCTCCTCACTGTGTGCCTACAGGTTGATGACTGTGAAATGACTTCAAAACAGCAACAAAGTTTGTATATATATTCTTTTTACAAATTGGATATCCAATTTGGAAAACTAGGATTGGTGTTTGCTATGGTGGTGTGTACTAACACTCGAGCCTAAAAAAAGTGAACACGATATTTTCATGTTTTTGGGTTAATGAAAGATGCATTTTTTTCCTCATTGCCACTTTTTTCCCACCATGATCCTGCACATACCCATATCTAGTTTAGCCATGTTAAGTTTTAGAGATCCACATGAAGATTTGATCGAGTTATGAGTAGTTGTGTTCTAATAGTTTTTCTACTACTTTAGTTGGTGTTCCTGAATGAAGATAATGTGATTCTAGTAACTTTAGTTGTTTTAGATGCTTCCTTGGTGATTCATGACGTTTTTGGATGTTTCTAGATAGTTCTCTATCTTTTTTGCACGTTCACATTGATCGTTGTGCTTGCGATTGGTGAATTTCTCTTGTGTTCATATTTTTGATGTTCATGGCCAACAAGATGATTGTAGCTACGTGTTGTGGATCTTCGAGGAATAAATTTTGATGGTGTTTCATGTTTGAGTATGTTATTTTTGGGTCTTCACTATGTTGTGGATGACCTTGGTTGATTCACCTTAATTTTTATTAAATTGGGCCGATAACTTGTATCTATTTTATTATTTTGTTGAAGATGACATGTAGCGATGTAATTCCTTGTTGCAAATATATATAAGAAATTTTTTATTTCATTCAAAGGCATGCATGTGTATGAGATGTGTGAATAATTTCTTAATCATTCGAAGGGAGAAGAAAATTGTGAAGAAGAGTGATCAAAGTGTGAAGAAGTGTTCATGTGCTTAACTAGAACTATAATAAGGCATTAGCATATGCTATTTTCTCAGTTCAAAATCCTATGGATGTAATCCAAATGCTTCGGTAAGACAGTGTGTCTTCCTTTGGGCAAGGATCATTGTTGTAATTGAGCTGTGATCTCTAGGCAGTGTTCCTCAATGCATGTGCATTTCCATTTATTATTCTTTCTACTTTTAACAGGGTATAATCTTGTGGACTAACCTCCACCGTGGTTTTTCCCCTAATAGAGTTTCCACATAAAAAATCTTGGTGTTATGTGTTTTTCTGATGTGTTGATGATTTATGGTTTCATGGTTATTAATTAGATTTGAGAATAAGGTTAATAATTTTAATAAGTTTGAATTTATGTGACAACCGATTCACCCCCTCTCAATTGTCTACCCTTGTGTTGCCAACAACAACGGCCAGGATGACTATGATGGAAAGATTCCAAGAGCTCACCAATTGGTCAACAAACTCCATAGCAGCCTCCTATTCATTAGTAGCTAGTGCAACAAGAAGTAGGATAGTAGTGGGTTGACAGCAGTAGGTAGTGTAGCCTCTGCCACCTAATCCCTGAGACATACAAATCTAGTAGCTGCAGCAGCATGTGTAAATTATCATAAGTGAGCAAGATCAGGCCTGCCAACAGATTTTGGTGATCACTGTTAAGTGGTACCATGCTACGTAGTAGTATGTTTCCATTACAATAGAGAGGGATCATGCTAGGCAGTAGCTATAGGCTATGACTATATAGCTAGATCAAGAAATCAGTTGCTACCGGTAGGTAGTGGCGATGACAACAACCACCTAGCGAAGGACTGTATCTGCTAGGTTGTATAGAGAGAGTGTGATCAAGACAACCTATTATAGAATTCAGTACCACAAGGATGTTCCATAGGAACTCAGACAACCTAACTTTATGCAGAGGAGTGATGGACAACCTAGGGCTGAGGATTAGCCAAAGAGACAGGCCGAAGAGGGGAGCAACCATAAGGGCTAGCTCAATTTTGTATAGAAACCTTTTGACTTTATGTTTCCCCATTCTTTGACACGGATATACATTCATGGGCTCCTTTTTGATAGCCTCATGGATATTTTATTTATGATTGATAAACATACATTGATCTAGATATTGTACCATGACATTCATTTTATATATATATATATATATATATGATACAGATATGGATTCGATATGATATGATGTGTTCATCGTATTTCATATTAATGATTGTATGGATGCATATGATGTTATATGTGACATGATTATATGTATGGATGCACGTTATGTATGTATGTTTATGTAATATGTGATGAGATGAGATGCAATGGATGCAATGTTATATTCTTTTTTATTATCTTTTCATGATATGCCATGTGATGGATAAAATCATATGTAGATGTTATGCTAATGTTCATGGATGCAAATCATATGGATGTATTTATTTTTGTGTATTTTCTTTTGTATTTTTATGATGGAATGTATGCATATGGATGTATGGATGGATAACACAAATTTTGATGTTTATGATATGATAATGTGATGCATGTTTATGATATATGATGCAATGATTTAAGATTCTTAGAATAAAAAATCTATATTAGTCTTCACAACTTAAATGATAATGATAATGCAAGATGTATGATGTGATATGCTATGATTATGAGATGTATGTATGCAGATGATTTGTAGATGAAGGATGGATGCATTGATGATGTTTTTGTTCACTGTTATCATACCAGGTTAGCATGGAGAGAAGATAGAATAAACAAGAATGATTGACCATTGACTTTGATGATTGCCTCAAAATATCCAACAAGTCTATGATCCTCCAAAACTTTATTAGAGATGGTGATGATAAATGTAGGATGACAATGTGCTCAAATCTTGGGATTGGTATTTTCTGTCATTTCTTATTATTTGATATAATACATAGGCATGATGGATCAAGGTATTAATAACCATGATGATGTTGTATCTAGTGTAATAGAATTTGACTCGACAAATAGGTAGGGCAGTTCCTATTCATGCCTTGACATACAAAAACCTCATTGGAATGTAAGTTAGAAGCCTACAATATATTTGACCAAAGCATATGCAATAGTCAACAACATACTTCAAACAACCTTCCTACACACAACTAAGCAAGTATGCACCAAGATTATTTTACAAGAGCATCCACAAGCACAACAAGTGAAAGATAATGCTTGATGCCCCATTCCTTTCTCTATAAATTGTTTTGATAGAAATCATCAAGAGGTTCTCAAAATGGGTCATTAAGATAAATCATAAGAAAAGATCAAAGAAAAACATTCAACATTATCTATATCTATTGCTAGTTTAATTTAACTATGGTGATGTCTAATAATGATGTCCATCATAAGAAGGATACATCCTAGGATATGTTGAACATATGGTTGTTTGATGTTAGGATGATGATGAGCTTAATGAAAAGTTGTTGATATAAACTTCACTGATGCATTTACCTATGATTTAGACTTTTTATTTTGATGTTTAGGTGTGCACTTTATGACTTGCTAAACTTTTTTTCACTTGTTTCACCAAAGGTTGAAGATAATGGTTGATTTATTATGGGTGAAAGTGAGATGGGATGGATTATTTTGGAATGTTTTTGGTATTTTAAAAATGTTTTGAGGTTTTTTTTGGTCTTGTTGAAAATTTATATGAATGTTTCTTGTTTTCAATTATTTGAGGCTATTTAGTTTTTTCGATAAGATGTTTGAGGTGGTTTAGGGATTTTTCAATTTTCAAATGTTTTTGTGTTTTCTAATATTTCCAGTTTTTAGTGGTCTTTCAAGTTATTTCGATGTTTTGGGGTTTTCCAATTTTTGACCAAGAACCTAACCTAAAGACCTATCCTAGTGGCCTTAGGGGCTGATCATAGATAATCCTTTCCTACATTATACATGTAGTGACCACATACTTCAACTGACTTGACTTATTAACAATGATATATGGACAGTTGAGAGATGGCAGTTTATTACGAATGACTCTGAAAGATTGACCTAGGGTGCTTTGATGGCCTTACCTATGTTCAAGCTCAAAGACGATGTAGTTTGAAAAGGGTACTATTTTTGTATTTTCAATGTTCAACCTTTTTAGGGTTTTGATGTGTTTTGGATGTATTGAATTTTTTCCTTTACAATTTTTTGATTTTTTTTGGATTTTAGCTGTATAGGATTTTGCAAATGTTTTTGGATTTTTTGATGAATGTTTTGGTATTTTATGACGAGGTTTTGTGAATTTTTTTGGAATTTTTTGATAACCATTAAGATATACAAGAACCTGATATGATCCATAATGAATTTCTCCTAGTGTGGCATGTTTAGATTACTTTGATACAGGCAAGACAAATTGACCTATAGAATATGCCAAGTAGTACTAAAGGGATTGCAATACTTCATAACATCAAGCTATGATAAGGATGCAGATATGCAATGGATGAATAAATAGGATGAAGGATAAATGGGTGAAGGTGATGCAAAGAATGATAGGATAAAGATCCAAAGAATAGTTGGAGGTGCTTTATTTATGCAAGGTGCCTGTTTGCTAGGTTTTCACCAAGTTACTTTCCCAAAGTGCCAATGAGGTTGTTTTCACTAGAGGATGATTTTTTTTCTTTATTTTT
>VDFB02105785.1:435113009-435319268 GCA_007258455.2 Sequoia sempervirens | reverse complement strand
TTAGCTTCTTTTTTCTTTAGAATTTTCCAATTTTAATTTACAACATTAGAAGAGATCTCCTTTTCTCATATTTTTTCTTGAAGTTTCTCTTTTCAATTTTCAACTTTCAGCTTTGTAGCCTCAACATGCCAAGCCCTCCTAGCGCTAGTTCTATTGATGTGTCTTTTATGCACTTCTCAACACAAGTAATGCATAGGTGCATCACTTTTCTTGAAAGAAAATCTTCCATAATCAGATTGCAAAACACTATCCCAAGGTCTCTAATGTCAGGTCTTGATAGTGCTCGGAATATCTCAGTTGTTTCATGTGATTTGTTGGAATCACGAGGCAGACTTGCGAATGAGTCACAAAGTGGGGAAGTTGGATCTACAAATGGAATTCTTAAGATGGGAAAGTTTTTATGCATTTTTTGTAGGTTCAAACAATAGTCTTGAACTCCATTTTATCATTGGATTTAGCTTTAAAATGTGCAATGAACCTTAGCATAGGTCACTTATTTTAAAAAAAAAAGGAAAAGGGTAGGGAAGAGAGGAGGTTCCTGGATCTGAAACTACAAATGAATAGTTACACAAAAATAGTGCAATCTTTTGAGGATTGCATATTTTTCAGGGTACACATACACATCATGCACATGCAATTGAACTAGGTTGCAAAAATAAAGGAAAGAAGCTCAAACTAGCTTTGCAAAGTGATTCATCATTGATTAACCACAAAAAGCATTAGTTGTAAATTCATCAAATACTAAAAAAACAATCACCATAACCACTTCCATTCAAGAAACTAATAACTACACTAAAAAAGGAAGTAGAACCATGCATGCAAGATGAGTAAAATCAAAGAGAACATCCATACAATCATGCAATTATTTCTTCTATTTCTGCAAATTCTTTTTACACCAGCTCTCCAACCCTTTACAAATGAGGGGGAAGCCCCTATTTATAGTTTTCCAACCCAAATAAATGGATAATATTGAATTACATTGTGTGTCCTAGATTTGATTGCACTAAGGCTTTACCTACCCCACGATATTCAACAATTTAAATTATAACTTTTGTATTTTCCCTATTTTTTCTTGTAGTGGCTAGTCACTGTAGCAATTTTATCCTCTTACTAATTTCCCTTTTCCCTATAGCTAAAACTAATTGAAGGCTACCTTCTTCCCTTGGTGGATTTGAAACATTTCTCATCCAACCGAGTGCATCTCATTTGCAGATTTGTAACATTGTTAAATGGATCAGATGATTTGATGAGATAGCTTTTGACAAATTGTGATCATTTTTTTGGAGGGAGGAAATAGTTGCTCCCTTTGACCACCTTCAAGGTCATAGGCCTTCTTCTAATGCCAACTTTTTTGATGGGTGCTATGAGGAAAGGTGGAGATAAAATGAATGGTGTCAGGAGCTATGTTCTTTTCCTTGTTCAGTTTTCTCAATGGGTCTCCCCAACAGACCCACTGTAGGCTCCTTGAATCCTACATACATGAAGTGTCATAAGTGAATTTATACAAAAATCAAGGCAAAAATTAGTCAAACCTTGCAAAATCCTTGTTATATCCATGCATGCATCATTAAAAAGATCATAATATTCATCATTATTCCACATTTGGAGCTCATTTGGACCATAAATATTAATGCATACTCAGGGGTATGTGTGCCACACGACAAACGAATGATGTAAAATGGTTGATGGATAGATGGTGAATGATGAATGATAGGTAGATGGCCAACTACAGACAATATTCCACATAGGCAGACCTGCAAGCCCAGATGGAAGGCAGCCAATGGGTGGTAGATGGGAGGAAAATGACCAATGGTGAACAAAATTCCACAAGGGTGGACATGCAAGCACAAATGGAAGGCAAGTAGCAAACGGCGAACAAGAAGCAAATGACCAATGGTGGATGGCAGTCTAGAAGGGAAGTTCTCGGATGGTGATGAAGGGATGAAACTCTGGAAGGGAAGTTCTCAGATGGTGACGGAGGGATAGAAGTCTAGAAGGGAAATTCTTTAGTGATGATGGAGGGACAACAATCCAGAAGGGAAGTTCATAGATGATGATGGAGGGACAACAATCTAGAAGGGAAGTTTCCATATGATGACAAAGGGAGAGCAGTCTAGAAGGGAAGTTCCCAGACGATGATGTAGGGATAACAGTCTAAAAGGGAAGTTCCTAGATGATGACAAAGGGACAACAATCCAAAAGAGAAGTTCCTAGACCTCACAAAACTTAGAAATTTGATATTTTTCAATTTAGCGCATGGGAAAAGGGGTAGAAAGTGTGCCAAGAAATACTTCCTCAAGATTTGACTCATTTTGAAAAATCCAAAAGTTTGGAAGGGGAAAGTCAGAGGGCCGCTTCCCTTTTGAAATGATAATGAACACACGGTAGTCCAGAAGGAAATTCATAGAAATGACCAAGGAGGGACAAAGTTCTAGAAATGGCCAAGGATGGACAGAGTTTCAGAAACAACCATGAAGGGACGAAGTTCCCGAAATGACCAAGGAGGGATAAAGTTCCAGAAATGACCAAGGAGGGATGAAGTTCTGGAATGAAATTTTTGCAACTTCCCAAAACTTAACAAAACCTTGGCATTTCACTTAGGAACCACAACAACATCCCAAATCCATAGGAAACTTGTCCCCAAAGTCAAAAAATGAAGGAAAAAGTGAATCAAGTGAGCAAGGACTTAGTTAGCAAGAACAAGGAAAAGAGTGGAAAATAGAAGGGGGACTTTGCTTCTCTTCAGATTTGAATGCCCCAAGTAAAATCAAGGGTTGGGAGCAAGGTTTATAGGCCAATTTCTATTAATGGTATGCATTGATTTCTTTGTATGGAAGACCCAAGTTAGGTGAGATGATTTGAAAATAGTCATGGGATCACCAGAGTCCAATAGTCGGGAAGACGTCGACGGATAGCCTTTTCAAAAGTTCTTAGATAAATCAATGGTGAGAGAAGCTTCGAGACCTGACAAATGGAATGCCACCACTAAACGGCTACTAGAATCAGAAAATGGGCAACAAAAACTAGGAAGTGGAGATCGAGTGAGCTAGACTCGACGGGCCCACAGATGGTAGTTTTGAGACATTAAGGAAAACAATAGCTAGGGACCCACCAAGACTAAAGACCTTGGAATTTGAGGGGGTGAAGAACATGGAAAAATTTTAGATGACTCCTTTGAGGTTCATTGACCATTTTTAACACCAACATGGGGGCATGTAAAATGAGGCAAAACCAAAAGTGACCTAGCAAGGAGAAGGAAAGAGAGGGTCACTCATTCTGAATGGGGCATGTGTACAAAACATGCACAACAATTACAATGGTAGGTCTTGCTCTAAGAAGGTGAGAAGGTGATTAGTGATATGGCCTACCATAGCTTGAAATTTATTGGTATCAATATCCTTGGGAATGGATGACTGAGTTGATAAAGCTTTCTCTAAGATTTCTTTATACATAGGTGATGTCCTCAATATTTCTAGGATTTATATCTATGCAAGGGTCTTCCTAAGTTGATCGAAGAGATTATACTTGTTGGTTATTTTTGTTGGTTCAGTAAGTTGTGCCCTATATTGGAGTGGGACTCCTTGGATGGTGACTTTACCATATCATGTGGTGACTCCACACTCTACACTATTCCATTTGATGGTGACAACAGTGATGATGTTATCATAGGAAGCAACTACATTAGAATAGGTATGTTGTATGTTTGCGTAATCCTTAGCTTTCCCAATGTTGTTTTCTTTGTTATAATCTAGCATAGGGTTCTTGTATATCTTAAGATCTTGATCCCTAGATGGTACCTCAACTGATATGGTTTCATTCTTTTTGAGGTCTTGGATAATATTTTTGAACCTTATGTAATTTTTTGTTTTGTGTCCTTTGATCTTGTGAAAATCACAAAGGTCGTTCGCATTGTACCAAGATGGTTTCTCTTGTGTTTCTTGGTATTTTTCAAAGTTGGAAAGTGTGATTAGATTTGACTCTACCAACTTTTTCATGATAGTTTCGATGGGTTCAGATAACTGTGTGTACTTGTGTTTAGGATAGTTGATCTTGTTAGGGGTTCACCTTTGCATTTTAGTGTTATTGGTTTGATTATTCTATGGAGTTGATTTTTGCTGCATAGTTGGTTGGATGCTAGCAACTTGAGTGTTGTTTTTTCCTAGGAGCACTTAGGACTAGTTTAGCGTCTACCACACCATCATTTGTTACATTCCTGTTCTTAGCCCAAATGTGAGGCTTGTTGCTTGAACCAATTGATGGGTGGCTAACTTTATAAGATTGATTTTTTCCCTACAAGATTAGAGCTCTCTCAATGTTAAGGGCTCTAGGGACAAGCTCTTCATAAGATGTGATGCACTTCATTTTCAAATGGAAGGATAGATCTGAATCTATATTTTCTATAATGATTCCTACTTTTTGTTCATTGGGAAGAGGCTACTTGATTTTACTAGTTCTTTATCTCCACCATTGTTAGAAATTAGCGAAAGTTTCTCCTTTATTTTATTTGAGAGTATACAATTCCTCTAGACTAACTTCCATGTCAATATTGAAGGAGAAATGGTCGATCAATTTATTGGTAATTTCCTAGAAATTTTTGACATTGAGAGGTAGATGAGGAAACCAATCCATATCTAGTTCTATTAAGCTTCGAGGGAAGAGGCACATTAAATAATAATCATTGTAAGCTACCTCCATACACATGATGTTAAATTCTTTGACATGGTCCATAGGACTTTCTCTCCCTTTGTATTTATTAAATTTGGGGATTTCAAAGCCAGGAGGGAATGGTACCATTGTGATATTTTGATCAAATGGATAAGGAAATAAGTTCTATGTATGGGGCTTCTTTGTCTTTCCCATTTGAAGATCCTACATTTCTTGTGATAGTACCTTAAACTGCGATGCTAGATCATCTTGTGGGTTTGGTGAAGGAACATATGGTAGGATAATGGATGAGTTATATAAGGGATTTTGATATGAGGATGTGTTATATGGGTTGTATGGTGGGGTAGTATCCTATGAAGGTGATTGAAGTATTGATGTATATGTTCCTAGCATGTTTGTATTGATGATCTGTGATGGAGGATTATAATAGGAACCTTGTTGTTGTTGTTGTTGGGCATACTGTTGAGCTAGTAAGGCTTGTTGTTGAGCTTGCTATTATTATTGTGCCACTAGGGGTTGCTGTTGGGCCTACTATTGTTTTGCTAATAAGGTTGTTTGATGTTCTTGTTGTACTAAAGCTACTTGTTGTTATACTAATGTTGCTTGTTGTGTTGCTAAGGCTGCTTGATGTTGTTGTTGTTGTTGTGCTACTAGGGTTTCTTGTTGTTGTTATTGTGTTGTTAGGGATGATTTTTTCTTGCTACTATTGGTGTGTTGTTAAGGCTTACTGATAGGCTTGTTGTGCTTGCAATGTAGGATTAGGTAGTTGTTGGGACATCAGTAGAGAATTGTGGGTGTTGATGTTTTGAGTGGGTAGTGGATTGGTGATGATATTTTGGGGATTCCCTTAGTTTAACATTCCTTGTAAGATAGTCGATTGAGGTGGAGGAATGCACGTTTGAGATCCTATTTGGCATGGCATAGTAAAGGGGACTATGGGAAAAGATGACGATGGTGCCATTAGAATGTGCAATGGAAATGACACAATAGAACCTTGAGTCCATTGATTAAAAAGGTTTCCTTGTCCCATCTCTTGAGGATTTGCTTGTGTGAGGGATGTAGTTAATGTATTACCTATATTGATAGGATTTTTCACCAAGGCATTTCTTTGGGATGAGTTGATAATGGATGGGACAATTTTTTTTATGAAACCAATGGTATAGATGAACCAATTGGAGGATTGGATGAAGATGTACCTATTTGCATTAAGGGTTGACTCTATGTTTTATTTTGAGATACTTGATCCACACTGCTTTGCGAGATGGTAGGAACACTTGTGGTACTCATGGGTATAGATGAAGAGGAATGTCCTGATATGTGGAGGTTGTTGTGGAGTAATGAAGGTTAAAAGGTGTGTATGTTTGTTTAAGATCCTCAAGAATGGGAGAACCAAAGGTAGGTGTCTAAGTGGTCATGTGAGATGGAGGATTGGTTTCAAGTGCACCCACAAGTGTGATGATTTCAAATGAAAGAGCATGATTGTAGTATTTAGCAAGGTATATTGCAATACTGAGAATGTAGGTTTGATATAGCCCTAGTGATGGATTTGTGAAGCCTTGTGTCAAATTATGCACAAAAAATGATGGGGAGATAGGGGCTACATTATCAAAGTTCTAGCATTCCATGAGTTCCTCCCTAGTGAGTTCAAATGGATTTTTTGTGATATATTCTATCTCATATGGCCGTGATGGTGATGAAGGTTGTTGTGATGGGGTAGCTTGTTTTCCCAGATCAAACTCCAAAGGATTTAGATCACTTGAGGTAAATGTAACTTTGTCTTTCTCCATGATTCTCTTGTGTTTTGATCTTTTCTTTACCATAAATTTTGTCACCTTTGGGAGAGTTGTGTTGTGTTTTGTAATGTTTGAAATCTCTAGTTGACTCAAATCTAGGTAAAAGGGATAATCTAATTCTTTTGGGAGAAATGATGATAATGAGGGATGAAAAAATGGGTGATGTGGGGAGTGTTCTTTGCAAACGTTTTGGAACAACACTTTTGACTTAAGTTTGATGTTTTGATGTTGGGATAAAGGATGTTGGTGAACTTGGAATTATTTAGGTTAGACTCATGAACCTCAAGATAAAATAGCTTCAAGATGATAACTAACTCAACTAAATGCATGGAAAAGGATAAATTTCACATACAAAGTAGCTAATTTAGGGTCTAGGTTGATTGATGTTTTAAGTCACAAAGTGTTGGTGTATTAAATTTTTTTGCAATGTTTAGTGAAGTGAAGAATGAAATTTGCTGAAGGGGTGGATGAAATGTTTGACCCAATGTTGAACTAAAGTGAAGCTTTGTTTGAAAAGACCTATTGGAGCCTAAAAATTCATGCAAATTTTAGGCTTCCATATTCAAAAAGTTGATTTTAGCACTCAGGAGTATAGTTGAAAAATCTGCTTGAGTGGCTCACTTTGAAAAATCACAAAATGAAGTCAGTACAATTTCAAGCTAAATCACTTTGTAGACATGTTCATTTATCAAATGGGAGTATGCATGCCAATTTTTAGCCTCATACAATCTGATTTGACAAAGTTTCAAAGCAACAAGTTGATGGGTTTTCTAGAAAATATGTTGTTAGCATAGTGGAATCTGTTAAAATGGTCAACTTTGAGTTTTACACAGTTTGACAGGTGCAATTTTTCAAAAAAAATATTGAATGGGCAACTTTGAGAGTTAACAGGTTTTAGTATGGATCATTTTGTACTAGATCATCTAGTAAACATGTTCCCCTATCATGGTTCAACATACTGGTGCATTTTCATGGCTTTTTGACATCATTTGATTGGTTTTCAAAAGCCATTTTGGAGGCTACTTGGCTCATTTTCATCACTATGTAGCAAAGAAAAAGTCCATCAGCAAGAAAAGTTTGAGGTCTTGCCGAATTAGCAAGACATGAATGAGTTTTCAAATGTCTTGGTGACTTCATATGTCTCACTGATATCTACAACTCTTAGTGATATTTGCAATACATGAATAATTTTTTCAAATGTCTTGGTGACTTCATGTGTCTCGGCGATATTTGAAAGACATGAATGAATTTTTCAAATGTCTTGGTGACTTCATATGTCTCACCAATATCTACAAGAGTGGTTTGATGTCTTGGCGATAGCTGCAAGACATGTATGTTTTTTTTCAAATGTCTTCGCGACTTCATATGTCTCGACGATATCTGCAAGAGTGGTTTGATTGCTTGGTGATATTTCAAGACATGAATGATCTATCAGTGATACAATCTTCCTACAACAATTTGAATCGTCAATACTTTCTGATATCGATGTAAGATAAAATAATGCTTCCCAATGCTTTATGTTACCCAGATGTGAGTGTGCATGGTTATAATGCAAACGAAAATTTGAATGAAATATGCTTATGGTTGAAATCGATAATACTTTGAGGAAAAATAAATTTTATTCATTTTATCGAGAGGATTTAAAAGTGGAGAATTATTTTATTCATGAGAAGCATAAAGGGTAAAATATTATGAAATATTTAAACTAGAAGGACAGATATTTTTTACCAAAGGTGTAAGAGTGTTTTGGGAGGTAAAATATTTTTATGGAAGAATTACTCAATTAGGTAATTATTTTACCTAAAAAAATATTTTCATGTGAAAGCATAAAGAAATCAATTTGGATCAAGAGGACAAAATGGGATAATTATTTTTACTCGGAGGACATATTGGAGATACATACCAATAAAAAAGTAAAGTGAAGATTTCCAGCAAAGAAAGATTATTGAATTAATTTTCACGAGCGACAAAGATAACGAATATTAAAATATTTTAATTTTCCAAAAGGGAAATTATTTAAATATTTTTATTTGTCAATGATAACTAAAGAGTTGCACCAAACGGATGCTATGAAGAGTCACAATCCTAAAGAAACAATGCATATATGTACAATAAAATCAGGTCATTAAAAGAGGGAGATTTAGGAGAAATAATAAGTAAATTAGGTAGTTGGATAGGGTGAACTATTGCCAAAATAAAAAATCATGTTGTATATTGTAAAATCCTTTCAAATTATTTAATGGAGAAGAATGCATAAATTTGGTGAAATCCTTTCCTGATGTTTAGTTGTGATGAAATTATTTACATTTTTTTTCTGGTTGTCTCCAACTTGAGGTATTTTAATCATTTAAATCAGTATATCAAGTATATCTCTAATTTATCAAAATGTATTCCCATTTTGTGTGAATTAATCAATTGGTGTATGCAAGTCAGATTTAAATTCTTTTGGATGAATCACAGTGATTTAAAGATTTCTTTTGGATAATTGAAGAAGAGTCTGGTAAAAAAATATTCCAGCACAATTTATGCAAGTCATAAATTTAGTGAAGTTTTATGCCAGTCATAGAACCTCATTCTCAAAATGCCTAGTAACTAGAGTTAAGCCAAAAGGGAGGAAACACATATCATTTACTTCTTGAATCCATTAGCCCAACAGAAGTAGGCATTGGTCACACCATCCACATCTTAGAATTCTATAAAATCCTTGTTCAAAAAAATTCACATTTCAAGTTTAATATTAGGAGTAGGAGTAGTTTACAAGCTTTTATCTATTACATTTGTGCCATCATAATAGATCCATCAATTCATTCAATTCATACAACCTTAAGTCTGCTTTATTCATATAGGTACACCCACCTAGGTCTAGCAACACCTGAAGAGTAGGTTTAAACCATCTGGCCTTGTCTATTACCCTAAAACGTACCAAGAGATTGGCAACCTCTTGAGGCATTTCACCTACGTTTTTGAGAGATAACAAGACCAAGGTAATGAGAAACATGCTATACCCCTAAAGCTTTCAAATCCTAAAGACTTAATGTTGGCCTAAATGAGTGGATAGATGTGGGTATGTAAATCTATTTGGTTCCTCCTAGATCGAGTATAATACTTTTTTAATAAAAGGTTAAGATTGAAATAAATTATTAAGGCCCACTTTCTACCAAACTTGGAATTTCAATATCAACGTTTGTAATGGAAAAATGTCGATCTTCCCATATAGATTTTGATTGTGTGATAGGTAATGTGACAAATTGGAAACATTGGAAAAGATCAGGATTTTGATAGTAATAGAAGGAATACAAGTTTGGATTATTTCTCCAAGCATGTTTGTAGAAGTTGTATACCAACCTAGTTTTGGTTTTGTTAAGTATCCAAAGGTGTTTCTTAAGAGATTTTGGAATAAGATTCCTAAGTTTGAAATGATGACCCTTAGACCTTAGTTTAGGGATCCTAACTTTGTGTGAGATCATTTAGAAAAGTTCAAGTTTATGGAAGAAAGGAAGATATTTATTGCCGTGGTTGGTGTTAGATAGGTATAGGACAACTAAGAGGGGGGTTAATCAGTTCTCACACAAAATCAAACTTACAAATTTATCACTTATCAAATATTGAAGCACACTATTCTATTATAAAATATGAGCATTAAACACAAATAATAGAAAGTAAATCAACACAATGAACAATTTTTTACATGGAAAACCCAATAAGGGAAAAACCACTATGAGGGTTAACTCACACTATATAGTATTTTCAAAAGAGGCTCACTGCCAAAGGAAGGACTCATTGTCCAAGTACAAAGGCTCACTACCTATAGAGGACTCATTGTCCAACAAAGAGGCTCACTGCCTACTCAAAATTATACAAAAATAGAATAAGGATTTACAACCCAAAATTGAACTGGAAAGATGCACCTATCATGTTCTGATATAGTTCTAGAGATGCTTCCAATTGCTTATTTTTTTATCACACCTTCACATTCATTACTCACTCACTATTTCTTCTATCTCTTTTCTACAGACTTACTGCACTATACCACACACATAATTTCACACATATATCACATACACCACATATACAACATATATATAAAACTATTCACCATATACTTATATATGATCTCCATTGCAAGCACCAATTAGGTTGGCTTAATTAGATGCAATTTATTTGTAAAAGATATCAACTGTCAGCTACACAAAATATTTTCAAAATTCTTTAACCATTAGCATGATACATTATGTTAGCTCAGCCCAAAAAATAGATCGCACATAACTTTTCATAACATATCAAAATTATCTTAATGAGTCAGCCATGAATAGTCTTCAATGCAACCAACAGACTAATGTAACTTCATTGTACAAGCACGAGAACACAAAATATCATGATCATGCATGCCTTTAACATCCATTAGTAGTTTCCCAAAATTGCAACTAGAAACTATCAATCACAGAGAAGTGTGGACTAGAATACCAGAGAGGCACCAAAAATACTAGATCAGCCACTAGAGGATATAAGTCAGTTATATACTCTGGTTTAAGAGTACTAGACCAAACTACCAACATGGTGACGTCAATGACAACATATAGATAACTTACTCATTTTTCCAAAAATCTCCCCCTTTTTCATTGATGGCAACATGTAAACAAAAAATCTCCTTTTCTCAAGAAACTTTTAACTCTCTCCACTATCTCCAACACTTTCCATTCCAACACTCTCCCCCTTGACATCAATGGAAAAGGGCACCAAAAAAAAGTGTAAACATGGTGACGTCAAAATTTCAAAATATTTCCAAAAACTTCCAACAATCTAGAACATTTAAGCAAACAAAAATTAAGTGAAGATGACACTCTTCACCTAGAACACCTTCTTATACCTTTCTTTGAGAACTGGATACAACTTCTTCCAGTTAAAAATAGTAGACTCCAATTTTGTGCATGTACTTTCCAATAACCCCAATAGAGTAAATAAGGGTGACCAATCTACAACAAAATATTGTTTCTGGACATCTTTTCATCAATAAGAATTCTAAAAATATGCTCTAACTAGACTTTAGCAATTTCTTTAAGGAGCTAGAAGGTCTTTGTCACATCATCTATCTTTCTTTGTGTAATGATTAGTTTAGCTTGTAGTTCACCAACTCTTATCCTTTGCTTCCCTTCTTTATCTTAAAATATATCAAAATTCTTTCCAATGTTGTTCACCTCAAATTCAATCACTTCAAATTTTCTTCCAAAATTAGCTACAGCTGTAGGCCACAAAAGATAATGCTTGTAAACATCTAAAATTTCTTTAACACACTTATTTGTTTCCACAATCAATCTAGACAATCTCTATATAGCCTTTTTACATATTCTTTCAACTAGGATTCCCATCTTATGTCCTTCTAGGCCTTCAAGCAATATCCTTTCTTCAACAATCTTAGTCATATTTTCTTGCAAGAAATCAGAAACAACATATACTTCAATACCTTTCCAAAGTAAATAATTTATCAACGCATCATCAATTTTTAGTTTGTCAATAGGTGAGGCAACATTCCATAGTTCACCAATCTTCTTCATTTTTCCTTCAACTATTATAGACTAGATGTCATTAGGATCAGGGGATTTAATACCAATAGGATATTCTTTCTCCTTTTCATCTGAAATATCAATAATGTCTTTAGTCATTTCCTTTCTCTTTTTTGATTCTAAAGGGGAATCAATAATAACAACCTCCATTTCTCTTTTTCTAGAGGAAGAGCCCACTTCAAATCAACTTGATGTAGATATACCGAAGCAAGGGTTTGCTTGTAAGGATGATAAATATGATATGCACGTGTTTTCATTATCTTCCAAAGACTTAGATGCCTACAAATTTGCTTTCCAATAGGGATACCAGAGTCCCACATCACATTATCTTTTCCTATTAGAGAACTCAAAAAGTAAAACACTAGACATACCAACAAGGATCTGAAATGAAAGGGATAATTCTCAACCAATGACATTCAAAAAAATTCAAACAAATTCTCAAGTAACAAGCTACATAAATCAAACTATTTTTTTTCCTTAACCATCATGTGGGAAATATGTATGACAATAGCCGAAGTTGAGCTTTCACGATTTCTGAAATAAATTTTGTGAGATACCACATGTAGCATACCTAATGGCCGAATCAACAAGTGTATCAATCAAGATTGCTCTCTAATCTCTGCCAATGCCATTTAGTTCCACGACATCTTTATACTTCACAGTTTTCTTTCCAAGGAGTTCTCCAATGCTACATAACCTAGTGATCACTTCAATTACTTCCTTTGAAATCAAATAGGATTTGTCCAAAACAATGCTTATTTCCTTGAAATAGTTCAACAAGAACAAGATAACCTCCTTATTTGTAATCCATAGAAATTCACTCCATAAATCCATCACTAGAGTTTTTATATTCTATAATTCAAATTCACTCAACCCTAGTTTAATTTCTTTCATTTCCCTATGATCATATTCTTCTATTTCGACCCTTTTCAAATTTAGAGAGGCAACACCACACGAACCACCATAAATTTCTATGATTTCTTGAAATTCAATAATACTTCTTCAATTTTCTTCATTCTTTTCGCAGATAGAGAAATAGGTTTTCAATTTTCCTGATCTAATTTCTTTGAATTCTCTTTAGAAATACTTCAAGCACACCTCAAGATTTCTCCAGAGCACCTCCCAGAGACTTCAAATGCACAATTAACCAAAAAGCATCACAATTTTTTACTTATCCACCATCGATTTTTCCCTAAGTGCATTAAATGCAAAAAACACAAAAAGCTGCTAGATACACACTTCACTTAGCACCAAAAAACCTAATTTGGTCTAAAAATCCTTATACCAACATATTTTTCTCCAATTCATTTTCCAAAACCTCTGAATAATCATTCTTCTCATTCTAACCATGTGTGCCAGCCTCTGACACACCCTTCTTCCAAGGGTTTTTTATGATATTTTGATAATGCTCCCCCTACGACCATGCTAGTTCTACATTTTGAATAAATCATCTATATCGGATGAGGGTACAAACACATCAGGAGTCTCAAATTTTTCTTCTTATTCTTTCTTCTTCTATACCTTATCCATTTCCTACTTCATCTCTTCTTTGTAAATCTTCTTCACCAATTCACTCTTCTCTTTTGGAGCAAACTTCTTTCCTTTCTTATTCTTGAAAATTTTAGATACATGTCCAAGTTTGTTGTAATTATAATAGATCACACTTTTCTGATTAGACTATCCTCCATTATTCCTTGATCTACACTGATTTGCTTTGTCCAAATTTATTGTAGATATAGCAGTAGCCATTAAAGAATTGATTCATCCTACCTTCATTAAACCTGTTCCTCATTACCTAATTGACCATACTCACTTGAGATCTACATTCTATAGCCTTATGTCCAAACTTCCCACATTCAAAAAAATTTCCAAAAAGAGAGCCAAAAAACTAGTTAATCTTGCTCATGTATTAAGTTGCTCTATGACCATATTTACCATCAAAGGAGGGGTACCTATGTGCATTAGGTTGTCTAATAGGTGGTCTTCTTGCAAAATTCCTTCTTTTCTCCCTCTTGCCTTGATTATTCTTCACATCTTTAGAAATTTCACAGGTATAAAATCCTAAGCCACCTTGTCCTTACATGGTTTTTCTCCTACAAGCAGTTCTTCAAGTTTACTAGAGTTGGATCTAAAATTATTTTCACAAAGTTTAGCCTTCTCTAGTTCAACTGTTAAGTTTACTATCTCCTGCTCAATTTTGGAACATTCATTAGACTTGTTCTACACCATTGTATTTAGACATTCTTTAGTCCTATTCTTTTCTTCTACTGTCACTTTCAGTCCAATTATCTCGTGTTTCAGTTGTTCACCTATTTCTCTATGTCTTTCCTTAAATTTCTTCAGTTGTTCCTTCAATTTCTAAACACATTCATTTGCTTCATCAAGATTCTCTTTCAAATCTTTGTTTTCTCTTTCTACTTCATCAAGATCCTCAAGATTAGTTTGGATTTCTCCTTTATCATCCATTCAATTAGCCTTCAAGATCCTCCTCAAGCAGTTAAGCTCTACACAAGGAACCAAAAGCTCTAATACTGATTGTTAAATAGGTGCAAGACAACTGAGAGGGGGGTGTGAATTATTTGTCACACAAAATCAAACTTGAAACTTTATCACTTATCAAATCTTCAACCACACTATTTTGTTATTAAATATGACCATGAAACACAAATAACAAAAAGTAAATCAACACAATGAACACTATATTTTTATGTGGAAAACCCAATAAGGAAAAAACCATGGTGAGGGTTAAATCACACTATATAATATTTTCAAAAGAGGCTCATTGCCAAAAGGACTCACTATCTAAGTACAAAGGCTTGCTTCCTACAAGGAACTCACTATCCAATAAAGAGGATCATTGCCTACTTATAATTATACAAAATAGAATAAGGCTTTATAGCCCAAAATTGAACTGGAAAGATGCACCTATCATGTGCTGATACAATTTCGAAGATGCTCACAATTGTTTCCTTTCTTATCACACCTTCACATTCATTACTCACTTACTATTTCTTTTGGCTATTTTATACAGACTTACTGCACTATACCACACACATACTTCCACACATATATCACATACACCACATATACCACATATACCACATATATATAAAACTGTTCTCCATATACTTATATATATATCCAATCTCCATCGCAAGCACCAAATAGGTTGGGTTAATTAGATGCAATTTATTTATAAAAGATATCAATTGTCAGCTACAAAAAATATTTTCAAAATGCTTTAGCCATGAACATGATACATTATGTCAGCTTAGACCAAAAAATAGATCGCACATAAGTTTTCATATCATATCCAAATTATCTTAACAAGTCAGTCAAGAATAGTCTTCAACACAACCAACAAAGTAATGTCACTTCCTTGTACAAGCAAGAGAACACAAAATATATTGGTCATGCATGCCTTTAACATCCATTATTAGTTTCCCAAAATCACAACCAAAAATTTTCAACCATGGAGAAGTGTGGACTAGAATACCAGAGAGGCACCAAAAATACCGAATCAGCCATCGGAGGAGATAAGTCAGTTATACGCACTGGTTTAAGAGTACTGGACCAAACTACCAACATGGTGACATTAATGAAAACATATAGATAACTTACTCATTTTTCCAACAGGTGGTGGTGATATGGTCCTTCTAGCCTCAATATCAATGGGTTCCTCTTCTTCATCTAAAATGGTTGTGTTTCTCTAATGGGTAGGTGTTTCTTTTGTTTCAAAAGTGAAGCTTCTCAAACTACTAATGAGATCAGTTTGTTGTCCATTAATGAGTTCAAAGTTTGGTTGAATGATAGCACTTGGAAGATTAGGTTGTTCAATGGGAGAAATCAATCTCCAAATAGTCATGTGTGGTTCAACTGTCAATTTATCTTGCTTAATTGAATTTATTTTACCACAAACACTTATCTTGATTAAGTTTTCAAACTAAATGTTTATGTCCAAAACATCATAACTTTCACAATGTCCATTTTGTGAGAATTACGAGGTTGAAGCCATAATTTCCTATGTTGTCTTTGGAAAATATGGATTGAGATATAAGTCAAGATATTTAGAAATCCTTAGGACAAGTAGTAATATTAAGATTAAGTCAAGAGGTATCCATACTTAAGCCAAAGTGTTTAAAATTTTGAGGAAGATAGTGAATGTTTATTTTTGTAGCATTTTGAAACCAAGAAATGTATTAAACTGACTCACAATCATTTACAATCCTAGGATGAAATGGCCATACTTGTTGAGTCCCCACTCAGATTTCTCCAAACACTAAGACATTATGAACAACTAGAGATTTGGAAAAACTAGCTCCCATCCATAATGCACACTTCTTAGGACCACCAAATCTCAAAATCCTAAAGATCCTAAGATCCCAAGGATTTTTCTATTTCAAAAATGAATAATACAAATGTGGGGTGAATTTAGAATGATCATTCTTGCACCAAAAAGTATTAAGGATTTTGGATTCAAAACAATGGTTCATAATAAGGGCTTCCAGTTCAAGGAATACTATGATAAACTCCCTCAAGAGGCCTCCAAACCCTTAGAACAAGGGATTTTTACAACATAAAGATAATAGGGGATAGCTATCACATACCACTTCTCATTGACCACAATTTTCATCACAACCATAGATTTATATAGCAGTTTGGAAGAGCTTGGCTTTAGCTCATTACTTCTTGGGTCATTCCCTCCTTTTGAAGCGAGGAGACAAGCCATATAAAGATAAAAAATAGCAAGGAAGTACGTTTGTAGTTTGATCATCCTAGTTTGCATGAAACAAGGAGAGAACACACACCACACCTTTTCCCTACACTCGCAAGGGGTTTAGTTTTAATCTAAAATGAAATATGTAGGTGATTTTGCAAATTATTAAGGAATGTTTTTGTTTCTCAAGATCACTGAGTGGCACAAGAGAATTGCATGCGCATTCAATAACAATGTTGTAAATCAAAACACAACAAATACTCATAAATTTTAACACCTAAAAGTAGTGATGAGTTTGTTTAAGCACCAAATGAAATGTTAAGTTGCCTTGTTCAATTTTAAACCCAAAAGACAATGATGAAATGAGGGTTCAATTTTAGTCCCATTTGAGCATTCATTTTAAACCCAAATGAAATTTAGTGAGTCCTAGAGTCAAACGCTTGTTACAATCATAAAAACTTAAGAAGAGGATGATTTCTTCACTTTAGCTTTGTTTCATCCAACTTGCAAAACCCTATTATTCTAACAACCAAAACAATGTTAGAAGTGCATTAGTATTCTAATAAATTGAGAAAAATTAAGCATATGCTAAAAAATGATCATAAAACTTCTTACCTAAATTGGGTGTCATTATTTGCAATAGTATTGCTTTGGTGAATATCAATGTCGCTTTGTAGAAGGAACAAAGAGAACAATAGCATCAAAATTTGGTCAGGAATCGTTGTTTGGAAATCTTTGATACTTCTATATTATATTAGTGTTGAAATTTTTTTAATTGGCCATGGTGCATTTAATCAGCGTCATAGTTTGAAATGGTGATAGTGTTTCTATATGGTCACACCCAGAAAAGTTTGTTGTTGTAATTGATTTGAGCATTGCTATTTCCTACAAAAAAGAAAAATGAATGGAAGTTAAGATAGAAACTAGTTAAATTATTATTTTTCCCTCCTAGCACCAAAATTTCAACAAAGGATACTAGTATGGGTTGATCACACTTGATCCATGATGAATCAAAGCATAACGTAGCCACTAATACTCAATCTTCAAACAAGATCATTCAAACTAAAGATAAACTAAACATTTATTGAAACAAAGCATTATAAATATTTTAAAAAAATTTAAATATCTATTCTACCCCATTTTAAACTTATCCTATTTTGGAATTGGTATCATCTCGATGTGAAAAAATGACCCTTTCCCAATCTTTTGATCAGCGAGCTTGTTTCAATCAATTCTATTGAAGAAATTTGATGAAACTCTTGTGATAAATGGATAAAAATATGATTTATGCTAAATTGAACATGATGCAAGCTAAATTAACATGATTTTATGCTAAAATTGATCTAAATATGAAATTTCTAAGCTAATATAAGCTAATTATATGCTAAAAGATTCAAACCCTAATTTATAAACAAGCTAAGGTGGATGCATGGAAGCCATTAATGGACACATAAAGCTAATATGCGAGTAAAATTAAACTCAAATATGATAAATGTGAGTAAAATATGAGTGTGAGTGTGAGTGAATTCAACAACACAAGTTTACAATTGAAAGATGGATCCATTTGTCTCTTAATAGTGTTATATTTATAGGAGAGCAAATGAGAGATGAAGGGTTGAGATCGAAAAGATCAATCAATGGTCAAGGATGGAGGAAATAGGAGGCATGGATCATGGATTCTCATCAATGGGTGAAAATGCAAGATGAGATTTAATCAAGGGTTCCCATTTGTTCCAAACAAACACACTTTAGGCTTTCACACACAGGTCACAAGGTAGCTTGCTCAAGAAGTCATAAGTTTAGCTTGCTTAAGAAACCAAGTGAGAATATCCCTTTTTGAAATGATTGGAGGAGAGAGGATATTCTTGAGAATATTCTCATGGGTGAGGAAAAAGGTTATTTAGTTAATTAAAACTAAATTAAGTTGTGCAAAGGGGGAATCTTATTTTGGAATATTCCATTGCAAGCGGGAGGAATTAGATAAATTTTAATTAAACAAGGTTTAATCATACAATTAGGGGAATTAGAGGAATAAAGTTATTTTCATTAAATTAAATGATTTAATGAAAGGGGGAAAGGTGAAATGACATTTAATTAAATAACTTAGGGTTATTTACTTAAATAAGAAGACTAAATTAGGGAATTAAATTAAATACATTTATTTATTTAATTTAATAAGATGAAATGTTAGCAGGAAAGGGGGTAACTTAACTTGATTTGATGAATTAGGTTAATAGATGGAAATGATACAAATAATTAATTAGCTAGGCTAATTCAATTAATTAATTGAAAAGAGGATGGGTTCAAAGAGGAAATGATGTTAGTATACCTGCTTCAAGTGTATGATATTATTCAAGATATTTTTCAGTGTCTACACTTACCCATATGATTTAATAAATCAATTTTGAGATCTTTAAGTAAATTACCTAATTCATGCTTTGTTATACCTATTGCATTTCTAGAAGAAGAAATCTTACTAGAATAATTCCTCTCCAAACATTGAGACCTCAAGTAATTCCTATAAATATCACAAATATCATCAAATATCAATTTGAAGATGTTACCTTTGCCTATTAAATTCAATTCATCCATAGTATCATCTCTTATTCCCCTAAGAAACAACATTTTAATAGTATTAGGAGTTAGTCTTGGTTGTTGTGATCATTATAGGATGAACATGAAGCATTCAAGGTAATCTTCCACAGTTTCATCTTCTTTTTGTGTCATACAGAAAATATTGTCCCAAACCTATTTTGTTTTATAATACTCCTAGTATTTTTATCAAAAATACTTCCATCATCTCATCCTATGTTCTAATGTTTGTTAGGTCCGTGAACCAACATAGTGCTACATCTTTCAATGTAGCTAGGAATAATTTGAGCTTCTATGCATCACTCTAATAGTCAGAACTATGACACAACACATCAAACTCAAATAGAAACATATCAGGATCCTCAACAAAAAGACCATGAAAAATAGGAAAAGTGAAATGGGGTATATTTTTCATGGGAGCACCACTCTTAGGATGTGCAATTGGAAACTCAAAAGTGACAAGGTTTTTGTGGGCCAATTCTCTCTGATTGTTGTTGTTTTTGTTGTTAAGGTCAACCATGACTTTGAACACCCAAGGGGTGTAGAAATTTTTGAATGGCTTTTGGTTTCCTAAGGACAAAAAAAATCTAAGTTCTTAAGATTCTTGGAATAAATTTTTAATACTTTTATGCAATTCTTCAAAGGACTCTGGATGGGTACCAAAAGGAGTCTCAACAATGGTAGACTCAATGACACACTTATCAATATCTCATTTGACTAACCATTCCTTAGATGGTGTGTGCTTGACCAATGGTTTTAATTTTCTTTTTGTCTTTTCTTGTTGTGAACTACTTCCCTTATCCTTTTTAACAAATCTACCTTTACTATATATAATTTGATTCATGGATCTATATGATCTTGAATCGCATAAATTAGTAGTATTAAGCCTGATGAGGTCAATAATTGTGTAGGATTTCCTACTAACATATTGGTCCTGACTCAACTTACTATGGTTTTAGGCCTTTAACACCTTTCCTTGGAAATGATGCCAAAATGTAAGGAAAAATTGTGGCTTATAAATGGGGTAAACTTATCTTTATAATATTATTGAATGGTTCTATGAATCTAATTGGTATGAAATCTCCTCATTTTATTCTTGAATTTCAATTCAAGGATCATAAACTGGTGAAAGGTATTGGGGTTGTTTGCTTAAGGGATGAAGATAATAAGTTAAGAAAATATGTGATACACCCTATGAAAAAAAAATATTCAACTTCCAAACTTACTAGAAATTGTTCAACTTTCATTCTTTAAAAAATTCATGTCCTAATAAGAATACTCCTTAAATCAAATAATATAATCACACTTGAATTAAAGACAAAACACTAATCACATATTATTAGTCTTATTTATACATAAAATTATTTTCTAAATTACAATAGTTTCGGTTAATAAACTTTTGGAAATGTTAGCTATTAATTGGGTGACAGGAGTTGTGGCACTAGTAACAAGACCTATGTAACAAATATTGTCTCACATAAAATATAATTGTTATCCCAATTAGATATGAACATAAGATAACCTTGTATTCACATGAGATAATATTGTATTCAGATTTGAGACTAAATAAATCACCATACAAATTGAATGAACAAATGCACACACATAAGAGTAAATGAATCAGAATTTATATACACACAAACAAAGCAATCAAAATGCAAATTCAATCATTTGACTAAAGAGGGGGCCCTACCTCCCAACTAGCTAACTGAGAGAATTATTCATAGATTTGAACAAGCTTTTGGAATCAATATTTCTTCAGATCAAAATGATAATAATAATAGTAGTAGATGTTTACATAAGTCTTGTCCATAGAAACCAACTATTCTAAAGGTCAAATATAGTCAACGAAAATTAGGTAAATTGATTAAGAAAGGGATGAAGTGGCCTGTGGTCATCCTTTTCTAAAACCATCTTAAAAAATTCATACAAAAATACAACACCATGAGCTCTTTAACAAATTCTCATACCTGATCCTTGTCTTCTTCTTGGTGGTTGCTATCCTCATGCTCGTGATCGCAAGAAATCTACATTACACATAGAACCATCAACATTAGTATTGAATAATTGATATTTCTCAAAGAATATTATATCCCCTAATTATATTAATTTCTACAATCTTATCAATTTGTCATGGAAACCTCAGGGAAAACTTATAGAAATATAGACTAAATTTGCATAATAAAATAGGACACATATTTAGCTCATCACATCCTGCTACCAACCTGTTGCTCAGAGATCCAAATTTTTGAGCCATGACCAATAATAAAAATGGAGTAGAGAGACCCCATCGTACAACTTACCTCTCCACCTCTATAAGAGAAGTCACCAAGAGTACCCTATCCACAGCAACAAGGACTCTCCAAATATCCAACCTCCACCTCCATACGTGTGGCTTCCATCTCAATAGGAGTTACAAGGGAGAAAAACTATTGAAGAAGTATGAGCAACCCACTACACTCTTAGAAGCTTAATCCACCTCAATAGAAGAGGTTTCCACATCCTTAGGAGACATAATGTACAAGTCAATAAGAAATAAAACACTTTAGTAAAGAGAGTAAACATAACAACCATGGGTAACATAAACACCTAGGCCTTTAGGATGAACATAGAATGCAATCCAACTAAAAAAGAAATGCATAAAACATAGGAGTTCATATCACCATGGGATCTCATCAACAACCTTCCACAAAGAGAGTAAGTATTCCAAGAAAGAGGCCCATAGAGGCTTCATCAAACATCAAGTTTATATTTTCAAAAAGAGCTTCCAAAATAGCCCCAACAAAAGCCAAAACAAACTCATTCTCATACAAGATAGCCCAAAAAATCTAAATAGCAACCAAAAAATTTGTAGAACATATAACCCTCAAGCACACCAAACTTGAAGGCACCAGAGTGAAAGACTAACTTCTTCATAATAGGGAAAATCCCCCTCCACCACCTAGTAGGGAGCACCAAATGAATGAAAAGGAAGCCATCCAAGTGGTGGAGAGAAAGTAACTTACAAAGAACACCCACTATCACCACATAGATAGTGGTATAAAACATGCCTAAATCACCAGAAAAAGCAAGACACTCTAGAGGATCTTTAGCTTTGAGGGGATTAAGTCTAGGAACCGAGTAATCATGAACCAAATCACCAAAACATTCATTTTGGAAACCACCAATAGGAAAAAAATTGAACCTTTACAACACTCAATACAAAGAGTGCGTGAAACCAAGGATCTTGAGTAGACGAGAAAGAAGCTTGACACAATTAGGGACAAATAGAACATAAGAAATCTGATAGCATCACAAGCACCTTCATCCTCAAAAAATAGGAAAAAAAATGAAGAGCACAAAAATAGCATAGGCCATTTAGAGCATCAAGGTTTATGAAACATAAATGCTCAACAAAGGAAAATCCATAGAGAGAGTGCAAACAAGGGCCAAACATGCCAAAGGAAAAGAAAGACTTGAAATAGGAAAAGACTACAACAAACCCCAATTGCCTGAAAAGGGTGAAATCAAGGGATTTGATAAACTAAATGGCCTTAGATGGGACCGCCATAGACTAAACCAAGACCTAACAAAGAGGTGCTACAGCCAAATCCCCAACAACATCTCCCACCATGCACCCCAGAGAAACCCCATTAAAGTAGTTTGAGTATCTCCCAAGATAGCTAAGAGAAAAAAAGACATCCACAAACACATAATCATCCCCCAACTGATTTAAGTAGAAAAACCAATTTGGGGGAGAAAGGACCAACATGAAATCACATAGCATAGTAGTGACAAAAACAACATGATAAGAGCAAATAAGAGTCGAAGCTCATAGTTGCCAAGTAGGTTGAAAAACTGACATATTCCAATAATGAACCATAAATCCTCAATATCATCCTATGGATGAGCATCAGCATCACCCTCTCCTTCAAGAATTTTCAAAAAACTCCCCTCACTCCCTTTCCCACCTAGAGCCATTTATTGTTACTATTGAATTTGTTTCCGTAATCCTCATAAAGTCTACCTTGTTTAATATTTTTTGCTAATCATGAATCAACCACCACCATGACTTGTTCTAACCCTATTTCTTACTATAATATTTTTTAATCTAAACCCTTACATTTCCCCTCTTATCTTCAAACTTATTCCATCACAATCCCCCATTTATCCTACTTATTCTTATACCTCTACTTTATCCCATTATATCTATTTTGTACCTCTTCACTCAATCCATCCTTTCATCTACCTTGGTTTGAATCCTTTAACTAGTCCTAGTCCTCTTGCATTGCTACCTTTGACCCTATCATAGCTTAGTTGGTTCATAATATGGTGTTCATGAAAAAATAATTGCTAGAAATAACTTCTTCTCACTATGAGATCACTATAAAACACTGGTGATGCTAGGCTGAAATTTTGACGTTTCAAATGCCGTCGAAATTATGATGCAATAATAGTGACGAATGGCCATCAAAATTTCAATGGACGCTCGTCGAAAAATGGGTCAAAATGTACCAGTGAAATTTTACCACAACTCTCTTCCAACTATTATTATTTCTCAACCACTTCCTTGTTTCATTTGTGAACCCTCAATTTTAAATATAGAAAGGAAAGAGGGATCCAAAAATACAATTTTAATCTTTCAATAAAATGAGTATTGTCCATGGGTAAGTGCATGAAAATGTTAGACAAAAAGGGAGTTGATAGCAGCCACTTTTTTTCTAAACTCAACTAAACCTAAATTTGGATGAGTAATTTGAGATGCATGCATTTAAAATTTGAAGAAATGACAAGAACAAAAATTGTAGTACTCTCAATCTAGTTCCCAAACTATTGAATTTTATAAAAAATATTTAAAATTAAGAGGATGAAATATTGAGTGTACACACAAGTTTTCCTATTTTCTCACTAAAATATAACATAGTATTTGGTGTGCACCCCCCTATATTTTGGTTGCATTTAGTATTTTAAAACCGATTGGTAGAAATATATTTAAGAGTGAGCATTAGAAGTTGTATATTTCTTTAGTAATTTTTTATTGAATATATATTTTTTGTGATTTTTAAAAGTGGATGCATCTTGAAAATTACATTCACTAAGTGTGCATGTCACACAACTTGCAAAAAAATAATCCAAATATATATATTTTTGAATGTGTAAAGAATGAAGTGTAGAATAGTCCTATATAATTTTTAAAAAAATGATAAGAAAATTAAAATTTATAAATAAAAATGAATACATATGTATTTGAGGAATATAGAAACATTAGTAAAATAAATTAAAAAATAAATATGTTAATGTATTTTAAATAATAAAAATTAAATGGTTTGAAAGCTAAGAAGATGTGTGAAATTTTGGTGGTAATATTATTAAATATTGTTATATAATGTGTAAACCTAATGATATGCAAGTTGAGAAACTCCATTGAAGCTCAAAAATATGTGAAATGGAGGAAAATTATTAGTCCAAGTCTTTAGGCTTGTCAACCAAACTTATTCCAAAGCAAAAAGGGTGAGAAATATTTTTGACTAGAAAACATGATCACATTTTTAAAACATAAGGCACGATCATGTTTTTAGAACATAAAGCAAGATCATGTTTCATGTTGCAAAACATGCAAGAACATTTTGTAGAATATGAAATACGATGTATTTCATGTTCCATAGAATGCATTTGTGCTTTGTAGAACATAAAATATGATGTATTTTATGTTCCAAAAAATGCAATCATGTTTTGTAGAACATGAAACATGATATTTTATAAAACAAAAAATGTGATCCCATTTCTTAAAGCTAAATGCTCACTCTCTCTCCCTTTGTATCTATATCGCTCCTTCTCTCTATCTCTCCCTCACTATATATTTATCTATCTCTCCCTCATTATATTTATCTCCTATGTCTAGTTTTGTATTTCTCACTCTCTTGTCTCTCCCTCTCTATAGATCTATCTCTCCCTCTATCTCTTTATCTCTTTATTCTCGCTATGTATATATCTCCTCCATATCTCTATTGTGATATTCCTATCTCCCTCTCCCTCTATATATATACCTCTCCCCTCTCCCTCTCTCTTTGTAATATCTCTCTCCCTCTCTCTATATCTCTCTTCCCCCTCTCCCTCTCTTTCTCTCTATCTTTCCCTCCCTCTATCTCTCACTCTCACTATCACTCTCACTCTTTGTACTTCTTCTTTCTCTCCCTCTCTCTTTATATATATATAGGGAGAGTTAAGGAGTGAAAGGGGGATGAAGAGAGATAAAACAGAGGGAAGATAGAGATATATAAAAAGATAGAAAGAGAGGGAGAGATAGAGAGGGGGAGGGAGATACATATAGAGATAATGATATATATAGAGAGGGGGAGGGAGATACATATAGAGATAATGATATATATATATATATATCATTGTCTCTATATGTATCTCCCTCCCCCTCTCTATCTCTCCCTCTTTCTATCTTTTTATATCTCTCTCATTATCTATTTATGTATCTTCCATCTCCTCTACTCTCCCTCTATTTATATATCACTCTATCCTCCCTCTATTTTATCTCTCTCCATCCCCCTTTCTCTCCTTAACTCTCCCTCTCCCTTCATTATTCTCTATCTTTATATCTCTCTCACTATTTATTTATGTTTCTCTCTCCCTCTCCCTCTCAATCCCTCAATCTCTCCTTCTATTTACCCTTCTCTCCATCTCCTTTGAGCTTGGTGAAAAATATAGTTATGAAGTCCTCTCCCTCTAAATAAAAATTTAATTTGTTTCCTCCCCAATCTCCTTTTGGGTATCCTCTTCAAGAAGCCTCTCTAGATGTCACCCTAATGCATCAAATCAGTTATTTTTTCTTTTGAAGGTGTTTTGGTTGGATTTAGCCTCTCGCTTGGCCCTACTGTGGATTTTTTTTTTGTTTCTCTCTATTCTCCTAAGCCTATTTTAGTGAAGGTTTAGAGACTTCCCTTTGGTCTCATTCCTTTCTATGAAATGTGGTCCTAAGAAGGAGGAAATTGGTGTCCCTTCCCATCCTCAAGGATTGGAATAGATGAGTGTGTTTTTGATGTCCTCTATAGTGTCCTCAATTTTTTATTCTCCACACCCTCAAAGGGGTCTAGCACAAGCCTCTTGTGTTCTAATTATACTCTATATTCTTTGAAAATAGTCCCAAGATTGAGAAATACCACTCATGTGGGGATCAACTCCAATCTTGGGAAATATTTTTTCAAAGAAACTAGGTAGAGGAACATAACCAAGGATATTGTTAATGGAAGTTAGAGTACATTGGATCATGCAAGCTCTAGAATATCTTAAAAATATTAATTCTTTTTTTGAATGTGAGGGGGATAAATAGCCTCCATAAACAACACATTTTAAAGAGCCTCATCAAAGAATTCAAGTCTAACATTCTACTCGTCCAAGAAACCAAAATGAGTGCTACTACATTCAAACAAACCAGTAATTATATTTGGCCTAATGCTCTTTCTATTATTTTGGATGTTGATAGTACCTTTGGTGGTTTAGCCACTTTGCGAAAAACTAATTATTATGGTTCCCTAATTTCTATGAAGAAAAAAATTCTTGATATTCTTTTTAGTAATATTCCTAGGCACTTTCACTAGGTTATCTCCAATATATACACCCTAAAAAATTTAGTCCTTTGTTGGGAGACTTGATCCAACCTTATAAGTAGTAGAACCTCATTTAAGAGTTCCCACTGGATGTTGTTTGGTGACTTTTACTCCCCTATCTACCCTTCTAAGAAGATGGGGGTACTTAGGATTTTTATGATAGCATGATGGATCTCAACAATCTCCTAACTAATGGATGTTTGTTATAACTCATGGTGTAGAGGCACCCACAAATTTTCATGCCTTCAAGGATCAATAAGTTGTCACTTTGTTTTTTTTGTGAAGATTTCATGTAATAAGGTATAAGAAGACCATTTCATGCTTTTTTGAGTCTAGTTTTCATCCCTAGGGGTAAGATAGTATGCACATAAAAATATTGTCAATGTTGCTCAATGTTGTCAAAGCAACTTTTGCACTTTTTTGTCATAACATGGCATAATGATGTTTTGTTGAATCTCTAATTTGAAACATAGTTGGTAACCATTGGGATATGGTTGGAAATGTATACACCTAAAATCAGTCAAGACAATTAATTAATGAAATGCTATTTATTTAATTAATGGCCCCTTTTATTTCATCTACTTATAAATAAAATCCCAATTTATTAACCCTAAACAACCTCAAATAATCAAAAACCAAAAACATTTGCATAAATTTTCAAAAATACCAAAAACAGCCTCAAAATATTTTTAAAATACCAAAAACATTCCAAAACCATCCATCCCATCTCACTTCCACCCACTTGATAAAATTCACCCATAATAAATTGACCGTTATCTTCAACCTTTGGAAAAAAAGTATAGCAAGTCATAAAGTGCACACCTAAGCGTCAAAATACAAAGTCAAAATCATAGGTAAATGTTTCACTAAAGTTTATATTAATAGATTATCATAAAGCTCATCATCATCCTAACATCAAACAACCATATGATCAACATGTCCAAGGATGTATCCTTCTTGCGATAGACATTAGTATTATACATCACCTTAGTTAAATTAAACTGGCAAGAGATATAGATAATGTTGAATGTTTGTCTTTTATATTTTCTTATAATTTATCTAAATGAACCATTTTGAGGACCTCTCAATGATGTCCATCAAAACAATTTAGAGAGAAAAGAATGGGGCATCAATCATTATCTTTCACTTGTTGTGCTTGTGGATGCTCTTGTAAAATAATCTCGGTGCATACTTGCTTAGTTGTGTGTAGGAAGGTTGCTTGAATTATGTTGTTGACTATTGCATATGCTTTGGTCCAATATATTCTAGGCTTCTAACTTACATTCCAACGAGGTTTATGTATGTCAAGGTGTGAACAGGAACTATCCTATTTGTTTGCCTAATCAAAGTCTATTACACTAGATACAACATTGTCCTATTTATGAATACGTTGATGCATCATGTCTATGTATTATATCAAATAATAAGAAATGATGGAAAATACCAATCCCAATATTTGACCACCTTGTCATCCTACATTTTTCATCACCATCTCTAATAAATTTTTGATGGATCATAGACTTGTTGGAACTTTTGAGGAAATCATCAAAGTCAACAGTCAATCATTCTTGTTTCTTCTATTTTCTCTTTGTGCTAACGTGGTATCATGAAAGTCAACAAAAAAATAATAAATGCATCCATCCTTCATCTACAAATCATTGACATACATACATCTTGTAATCATAGCATATCACATCATACATCTTGCATTATCATTATCATTTAAGTTGTGATGACTAGTATAGATTTTTTATTCTAAGCATCTTAAAGTGTTCCATCATATATCATAAAAATGCATTGCATTATCATATCATAAACATCAAAATTTGCAATATCCATACATACATCCATATACAGACATTCCATCATAAAAATTCAAAATAAAATACACAAAAATAAATATATCCATATCATTTGCATCTATGAACATGAGCATAACATCTTCATATCATATCATCGATCACATGGCATATCATGAAAAGATAATGAAAAACAATATAACATTGCATCCAATTGATCTCATTGTTGGAATATAGCTTCTAGTGTTGTCATTGATCGAAACCTAAGTCATTGATCTAGTCCACATGCCAGCATTTGTTCATATTGGAAGACAGAGTGAAGAACAAGGCATCCGACTGAAGCTGAGTTTCTCAATCAATATGCATTAACAATTTATCATTTCTTGTTTTGGATCTTAAGAATAGTCTTTGGGTATCTACAATGTCTTATTCTCAAGTCTTATGTTGTTGCATCAATCGGTGTACGAGTTAGGAGATCCATTCATTTTTCTATTCATGAATGCTTGAAGGCCAACTAAGTGACTGACATGTTACAGATGTTTAAGATGAAATTGTTTGAGGTATTTTCAAGCTTATGATTTTCTTTTGGGTCCTCACTATGTTGTGGCCAATTTTGATAGATGTGCATTAAATTTTATTCATAATTTGAGTCGACAATTGTAAAATATTTTCTATCTTATTGAAGTGGACATATAGCGACTGAATTCTTGATGGCAGATATATATATGAGATCAGTCAATTCATTTTGGTGTATGTGTGGTGTTTGATATGTGTGGGTGTTCATTGCAAATATTAGAAGAATAGTTAATTTATTTTCATTTATGTAGAAGAGGGTTTTGTGAAGCAAATTAAGGCAGAGCAGAGCAAAGTGTAGAATCAGACAGAAGGTCCAAAATCTGACCAATGAGCTTAACTAGAATTGTAATCAGGAATTTTTAGATGATATCTTCTTAGTTTAATATTTTTCTATAATCCAAATCTCTTTTAAGGTAGTGATCCTTCATTATTTTGAGTACTGAGCTCTAGGAAGTGTGCCTGAATCCAAGTGCATTCCCATTTTGTAAAACACTTATATTTTGAGTATGCAAATTGTGTATTGACCTCCACTATGGTTTTTCCCCTAAAGGGTTTCCACGTAAAAATTATTGTGTTATGGTGGTGTGGCTTATTTTATTATGTTTATGCATATTTATTTTTGATTGAATGTTCTATATAGTTGAGAGATCAGTTTAATAAATTAAAAGTTTGTACAACACTAATTCACCCCCACTCTTAGTGTTTCTCGAGTCTAACAATTGGTATCAAAGTTGAGTTCCTTGGAAAAAATTTAATAGCCTGAGGTGGATCTTGGAATGTAATGGAATTTGGTAGTCTTTAGCAACAACTTGTGGTGGCTCTTCATGATCTTGATCAATCTAAGGCAGAAGTCTAGGAATTGAAAGGGAATCTTAAGGATGCTAAGAAACTCATTCAGAAGTTGAAGGATTAAGTTATTAGATCCAAGGAAAGGAGAAAGGATCTCTATGATTAGATAAATCAAAGAGAGAGAAAAAGGATGGATGATAATCATCTAAATCAAACCTTGAAGGAAATAAATGAAGAATGTGAAAATATTTCCAGAGATAATGCTTCCTTAAAGCATGAGATGGAATATATGATGGTGAAGCTTACTGAGGAGATTGAAGATAGAAAGAAGAAAGAGGAGAATCTTTCCTGGTCCCTAAAAGAAAGATCTGATGAATGCAACATAATAAATGGAGAATTCATCTAGTTGGAGATAGAACTCCAACAATCTAGAGAAAATGAAAAAGATCTTGAAAGACAAATTGTTATTCGCAAGGATGAAATTGCTACTACAAATGAATAAAAGGAAAATTTCAAGATCAGCTAAGTTAAGCTTGATGAGTTGACTCAAGGGAAAAAGAATGGAAATGACAAGCGAGGTCTTGGATATGAGAAAGGTGAAAGTTCTAGATCTGGACAAAGGAATTTCAGGAAAGGAAATCAGATGAACAAATAAAAAAGGCATATGGTAAGACAATATAATGCATAAAATTTTAATAGATACTATTTTTCTTGCAATAAATTTGGTCATATGGCTGCTCAGTGTGGAAGTAAAATGAAATCAAGATATTCATCATTTTCTGGTCAGTATTTCAATTGCAATAAGTTTGGTCATAAGTCAATTGAATGTAGAAATTTGTCAAGAAAATTTGTTAATAGAAGGAATGTTAAATGTTATACTTGTGGAAGATTGGGAATATTGCTAATCAATATAGGTCAAGAAGAAATCAATGGAATGACTAGTCTAGACAAGGAAATGTTGTGTGTTACAATTGTAACAAATATGGTCACATTGCTAGATTCTACAGAAACAACAATATGGATAGAAGAATTCTAGCATATAAAGGGAGAAATATGTAGAGAAATGATAAAGGAAAAGGGAAAGTGACTTTGGATGAAATAAGAGATCAAATGAAGAAGACATGGGTGAAGAAGAGTTCCTCTGTTGCAGGAAATGTGTCAATACCATAACCTGCTTCTGGTAATTCCTTTAGGAATTGACTTCAGGCCATTGGCCTAGGGGGAGAAGTTAAGAAAATAATTCAAACCCCCTACCGGTAATTGACATCAGGATATGGATGAGTGTAGTGGTTTCACTAATGATCTATAGATGTTATGGAATTAGTTGGAAAGGACATGATGCTAGGTTGAAGGTCCACAAAATTTTTCTTGTTTGATGACTAAGAAAATAGGGCATCTAAATAAGTTATGGAAAAATAATTTATTACAACAAAATTTTAGGTGTGCGAGTTATAAAAAATGGCAAGTTGAAACCCTCCTTTTCCACTTTGTATTGAAGAGTAAAAGGAGGAAAGCACTCTACACCAAAATTCCAAAATTTCAAAAGCGTGAAGTTAATTTGGTGGCTAAACCCTAATCCATCAGGTACTTTTGTTGTATTGAGAAATTTCAATTTAATTTGGTGTGCAGTTGAAGAAATTGTTTTTAAGTCATGTGTATAGAAGGTAAAATGGAACAATTCAAAGGAATGGTAAAATTAGATGAGTATAACAATGAGAAGATTAGAGCTGAAAGAAACATGTCAAACTATCAATTGAAATGGTTAAATGAAGAAAAACAAAAAGAATTAGATATTTGGAGTGAATTTCCTTATTTTAGAAACACATAAATCATTGAGTTTATTTTGGATAGATTGAATGATGATATTCTAACTCTGGATAAACCCTACCATATCTTGAAAGAACAGATTGCAGTTGTAACTAGGTTATGCAATGTCGAGGATGTGCCAAGAAAGAATTCAATTCAAAATAAGAAATGTTAAACCCTAACTAGAGTAACTGCAGACCAAAGAGCATTAATAATATCCACAATTAAAGACTCAGTAATAAGGTACATTGTGCATGGAATATCTTACCAAATATTTTTCAAAAATAGAAAAGGTGTAACTTTAGTAGGTGTTCTTTACATTTCACACAAGATGATCAGGAATTTGATCTTTGTAGATTGTTGAAAGATCAATTGATGGAGAATGTGCAATTGTCAAAGATGACAAGTTATCCTTTCAAGTTTGGTACTTTGGTTATATGTCTTGTGATGTAATTTTTGAATTGTTTACCCCTAAACAACAATGTAATATGGGAAGAGAGTGAACTAGTTTACACAATTTTTTACATATGTTCCAACAATTTGGAAAACTATGATCAAGTATATGAAAATTTCTTTAAGGGTTTTATGAGAAAGTTTGGATCAACCGGTATTTCCATTCTGATAAGAGGACTTGAAGTTGATTCCTCCTCTGGTGAGATGGAGAGAAAGAAGAGGAGCAAAATAAATTGATATCAATACTTGAAGGTCAACTAAGTGACTGTGACATGTTGTTGATGTTTATAGAAAAAATGTTTGAGATATTTTTAGGCTTATGGATTTTGTTTTGGGTCCTCACTATGCTATGGCTGACTTTGATAGATGTGCATTAAATTTTATTCATGATTTGAGCCAATAATTGGAAAATATTCTTTATCTTATTGAAGTTGACATATAGCAATTGAATTCTTGATAGTGGATATATATATATATATATATATATTTGAGATTAGTCAATTCATTTTGGTGTATGTTTGGTGTTCAATATGTGTGGGTGTGTATTGAAAATATCAAAAGAATAGTTAAGAAATTTTCATTTATGCAGAAGAGGATTTTATGAAGAAAATTAAGGCATAGCAGAGCGAAGTGTAGAATTAGACAAAAGGTCCAGCATCTGATCTATGGGCTTAACTAGAACTATAATCAAGAATTTTTAGATGCTATCTTCTTAGTTCAGTCTTTTGGTGTAATCCAAATCTCTTGTAAGGTAGTGATCCTTCCTTATTTTGAGCAGTGAGCTCTAGGCAGTGTTCCTGAATGCAAGTGTATTATGATTTTGTAAAAACCTTATATTTTGAGTACTCAAATTGTGGATTGACCTCCATCGTGGTTTTTCCCCTAACAGGGTTTCCACGTAAAAATCCTTGTGTTATGGTGTTGTGGCTTATTATTTTATGTTCATGCACCTTTCTTTTTGATTGAATGTCCTATACACTTTAGAGACCAGTTTAATAAAGTAAAAGTTTGCACAACACTTATTCATCTGCCCTCTCAATGTTGCTTAAGTCCAACTTATCATCTCATCACATATCGTGTAAACATACATACATAAAGTGTATCCATACATATAAGCATGTCACATATAATATCATACACATCCATACAATCATAATTATGAAATAAGATGAACACGTCATATCATATTGAATTTGTATTGTATCATATATATAATGAATGTCATAGTACAATATTTGGATTAGTGTATGTATATCAATCATACATACAATATCCATGAGGCTATCAAAAAGGAGACCATGAATGTATATCTGTGTGAAATAATGGGGTAACATAAATTCAAAATGTGTCTATACAAAATCAAGCCCTAGATTGTGCATCGCTCCTCTACGTGAAGTTAGGTTGTCTGAGTTCCTCTGGAACATCCCTATGGTATTGCATCCTATAATAGGTTGTCTCGATCACAACCTCTTTATACAAACTAGCATATACAATCCTGCCCTATCTGGTTGTTTTCATCGCCTCTAACTACTAGCGGTGACTAATCTCTTGATCTCGCTCTATAGTCATAGCCTATAGTTGTTGTTTGGCATGATACCTCTCTATTGTAACTACAACAACCTACTACCTAGCCTATTCCTACTCAATAGTGACCCCCAATATCTACTACTGGGCCTGATCCCTCTCACTTGTGATAATTTTCACCTACTATTGCAGCTACTTGATTTTTATGTCTTGGGGATTAGGTGGCAGAGGCTACGCTACCTACTATTGTACTACTTGCTACTATGAAGCCTGCTGCTATCCTACTTGTTGTTGCACAGACTACTGTTGAATTGGAGGCCACTGTGGAGGTTGTTGTCCCACTAGTGGAGCTCCTAGAATTTTTCCATCCTAGCCATCCTCACCACCTTGTCCTCTACCCTTGCCTACTCCCCTACCTCTAGATCTCCCTCATGGAGGAGTACTCATTGGATCTATGAACCTATGAGGTGTGAACCATGCATAATAAGCAAGAATCATTTGTGTGACTTCCCAACCTTGTTCATATGTGCATGGCTAAGCCATCAATTTTCTAAAACCCTTGACCACCTCTAGAGCGGGGATAGTGGTTCTCCATGTGGGAACCTCTTGAGAAAATCTCACAAAAATGGCTCTATAGGCATCATCTAGTCTATCTTGTTGCTCACCAAAATGGCATGCCACCTTGTCTAGAAGACATCTTTCTATGATTGTGTGTTCCTGGCCCTGCATATCCCAGGTCTGTCTAGAAAAAATTAATTGTTGTACATCTTCATACCATGATGGCATGTGTAGCTAGGGTCGCCATCTAAACATGATTATATCATCTAGTACCCATCACTAGTATAGAAGCCCAAGCTTCCTTGTGTGTCATAGCATAATGGAACCTTTGTACCTCCAAATCATAAGATCATCTAGGTTCATGTCGACCATCTATAGGATTGTTCGGAGCACAAAAATATGCTTCCAAGTCCAAGTATGAAGCAAGGTCACCCCTATTCCAATGGCTCTCTCATCATAGTAGAAATTTTTTTGCATATCATGATATGGCTAGGTTAGCATCGTCAACCCCCATGCAAATAATTTCCTCCTATGGAGCATCCTATATCATGCTAAGCCCCATCCTAGAATGAACCCTCCACTCTATTAGTTTGAAGTGACCAAACCTAAATTGATGGCTACAATAATCAATTAGAATCTAGGCACATAAGCTCTATATGCCTCATGGTCAATCTATGAAGTGAATAGAATGATGGTCTCCATCTCCATCACCTCGAGATAGGCATCATATCTTGCATTGACATCATAAATCATCAACTTGCCATGTATCAAAAAGTGCAGAATCTGCCATATGTCCTCTAAGGTCATTGTCACCTCACCTATTGAGAGGTGGAATGATGAAGTATCACTATGCCATCTCTCACACAATGCATTCATCATAGCTAGATGTGCCTGGATGATGAGTAAATACACAATGTACCATAAGTTGATTTGTCTCAGGTGCGACTAGCACAACTTGGATAAATCACCTAGTCTCTCTAAAATTGTGGGCTTGTGCTCATGAGACATCAGTGGTAGAATGACCTCCTACACTCATGAAGTACACGACATCAAAAAATTAAAAAAATGACTCTATTTGGAATGTTAAGCTCAAAAATCACAATAGCATCACTATATTTAAAATTTCAAATTGCAATGCCTGAAGGCATTTCAAATTGAAAATCACAAATCACATCACCATAGAAATATGCATAATGATTGTTGGCCTCCTATAATGATCTAACAACTAAGCCCTTACAATTATGATTTAGAGATTGGACATCTAATCTAAATAGCTATTTCATTCATCATGAAGGTGCATTTAACTTGTCAACCCAAGGATGTGAACTTGAAATGGGTCAACAAAGTATGTGCACTAAGGATCCAAAGTAGCCATATTCCTTCTACAACTAAGAAAAACATAATGCTAAAGGTAAATTGCTTGGAAATAAATAAAATAATTGTTGAGAATCAAGTAACAACTACACTAAGCCAAAATGCCAGATAGAAATGAAAATCTAAGAAAACAAAAAAGAAATTACTCTGTATGCTTTGGCTGCAGGAACAGTCATAGAATGAAATTCTATTGGCTGCAGGAATAGTCAGTGCCATATTTTTAACTAATTACTAAACATAAAGTAAAAAATCAGCTAAAGGATGGAATTCTCACCAAGTGAGCACCCTTGGATGAGTATCCCTTAAGACAAATGTAAACTCAGATGCACAAAATTATAAACTCATTTTATTCATTAGAACAAACAAGTACAATAGAGCAACATGACTATATTACTAAAAAATCTAAGAATGTGAGTACATCATCAGATTAAGCAACCTCTTTTGAAGGAGCATCCGGGTCTTATTTATAGGGAGAAAATATACTAACTAATCACCTAGCAAGGTGGTCAACTCCAACAAATTAGGAGGATGCCACTTTAGGGAAAGAATAAAAAGTGGAGAGGCGATTACGTATTCATGGAATCTAGTTAGACATGCTCACCTCAATGTAGATTTAGCACAATAGTAATGCCTATATGTTATCAACAGATAATTAAGACCATTTACAAGGTAGTTACAACTTTGATTTGAATGAGTAATCTCCCACCATCTATAGTCTTCCCTTCACTGACCTTTGAATGACAACCTTGTTGACTATTATGTCAAATGACCAACTAGAAAAATACTCTTTAATTTGTAGGCTTCTAATTATATCTACAAAACAATATAAGTATGCACAATAATTGCATATTTGCAACTATCTTAAATTAGCATTCATTAATCCACATGTAAAATCAACATAGATAGTCATATAGCATGTCAATGTCATTAAAGATTGCAGAAATAAGCTTATGCCCAATGTCTATGGTTTTGGGGAAATATCATAAAAATATCAACATCCAATCATCAAAGTCTATGACAACTATGTAAAATAGATAATAAAATTCTATCAAAATTTAGTCATAAACTGGACTCATCACTCCCCCCAACCTAAGAATTTGTTGGACCTCTAGAAAAATGAGGGTTGTTTCTTTGCTTTTTTAATTCCCAAAATTTTGCAAGTACTAGTTGTCCTACATTAGTTTCTATAGTTTTTGAATTATGGTCCCAATAGAACCCATGTCGTTTGTCTAATTTTCTCCATCTCTATTTCTCTGCAGCTATATCATACTGGTAAAACCTAAAATTTGGCACAAGTCACAATAGGATGGGTGGCTGAAAAGTTAGTGGGAGCCAAAATAATTTCTTTTCCCTTCCAATTTGTATGTATCTATCAAATCTCTTAAGTGTTGCAACATAGTTCTACATAGAGTGAGGTTCATCTTGTTTTAAATCATTAGTTAGGCTATTCTAGCTTTGTGACAGGTATCCCATCACAAATTCTCATTTAGTTTTTTGTACCTCTTCATATTCTTTATAATTCATTTCTCTAAGATAGGATCCTTTCACCATAGCTTGTTCTGTAAATAATTTTGTGCCAATCCATGAAAATGCTTCCTAGATTTCTAGATTCAACCCTAATGGACAAGGGAGTGTTGGATTCAATTTTCTTATAAGTCCTAAATTGTTTTCCCAAACTAATCTCATTTTGTATCCAAGAAATGAATTCCCTTAATTGGACATCCCCAACATACAACAATGGATTCCAATCATGGTCTTGGGTCATGACATAATTATGTAAGTAAAATTCACCCAACAAATTCTTCATTTCAGGAGGGGCAATCCGATAAGCATTGAAGAATTCAAGAGGAGTCTCAATAGAAGGATTCAAACCTAAAAAAATCCTTGCTAGTTTAAAACAAAGATACTTATCCTTTAGATACAGTGCACAAACCCTTGGAGGAGTCCTACATTCTAATATATGAGGTACTAAGGTTGTCATATTGTCCACCTTCTTCTTTAAATTAGCAATTTTTGCATCCTTGTCTTCAATCTCCTCATATCTCTTTTGAATTTCCTTCTTCAACATGTGTTTCTCCTCCTTCCATTATTCTTCACTTATCTGCATCTCTTTCCATAAATTCATAGCTACCATGTGCATTGAAAAATCAGAGGGCCTATGTATTCCTACCAAAAAATTTCCTAGCACAAATGCTTGCTCTTCCTGCAACGTTGGCTATAGGAATTCAAAATGTTTAGCCAATTCTGGCTACAGGGGTGTTGATTGTTCTCCTAGTTCTAGCTCTTCCTTTGGCTTCTTCTCTTGCTACAATAAATCTTCCTTTAGCTCTTGGTGCAAGAGCTCCTAATTTTCCTCAAACTCTTAACTTTCAACTTTTTCAGCAATATCAACAAGATCTATCAGTGTTATGTTTGTTGCTTCCTCAAATATGTCCTTTACCTCAACATTTACCTACCCCACTAGGGAATTTGTATCCTCTTGTGGTTTTTCTCTAGTCCTAGGGCTTCCCTACGAAGACACACCAGAGGCTGGCCTAGGTGGAATTGTTTTTCTAGGAGGGATTTCATGTCCTTCAACTGTAGGAAGAATAGTGTCAGCCTTCCATTTCTTTGACACTTTCTTTTGTGTAGTTTTATTTTTAGCTTTTTCTTTCTTTTGTGCCCTAGTTCTCATTAAGATACCAAGAGGAACATCATCATCAAAATCTCAAGAGGAACTTTCTTTATTTGAATGCTCTACCTCAAAAGAGCTAATATCTATGGTTTTTTTAGCTGCAGGAGGGTTTTCGCTAGGGCCCATGACAAAAGTTGAGGCACCAAAAGTAGCTTCAGCTATGCTCAATCTTCTACTAGCCCTACGAGGTTGAGGAAAAACCATAGGTCACAAATTTTCTAGTCTAATTTGATCAATTTTTAAAAATTCTTCCCAAGTTATGTCAGAAACATCATGCAGAGACTTTTCAACTAACAATTTGATCAGAAAATGGTGGGAAATGGAGTTATCCCTACCCTTTTGGGTCTTTTCCACCATGACTAAGAGAATGTGGTATAGCACATTTGGAACATTCATTCTTCTCCCATGCCTCTTATGATTTAGAAGTTTTAAGTGCACAGAATGTAGATTCGACTAGCGACCTTCACAAGTAATGTACTTCAAAACATGAATAGCTAATTTCTTCCATGGCTTAGGTAGAGAGGTTCTTTTTTGCACCTTGTTTGTCCACACTCAATGGAGGGTCACCAGGTTCCGTAAATTAAGCCCTAGCTGACCTGGCATCTCTAGAAGCAGGGTAATTTTCACCATTGGTAGGCAACCCTATAACTTCTGCAATTCTTTCTTCAGTAACCAATACTTCCAACCCTTTCACCATGGCCCTTCCTTCAAACAATGTTTAGGTGAATTCCAATGCAATGTATTCATCAAAACCATTAACCTTCAAGAATTAATCTAACCAACTGCAATTTCTAAATTTAGCCTATGAAGGTGCATCCTACAGTAATACATCATGAACTGTGGGTTCAGTCATGATTAACCCACCTCCCATTGTTCAATTTCTTGCAATCAAACAATCACTCTACAAATTTTCTCTTTACTACAATCTTTGTCTAAAATCTAAACTTCTCCTTCCTGTAATATTTCTAAATTTCAAATTTTGGTGTTGTTTAAATTTTACCTTTTTTGGCTTAATTTTATGATGGGATTAATAAAGGAAATAAAGGAGTAATAAATGAAGGCTTATGATCAAGAAAAATGTCAGGGGTTGATATCACCTCACACATGTGAGACATCATCTCACTCAGAATTTGAATCCACTCAACTTAAACTTGCTGACATGAACCAACATGGACAGACACGTGGACATAGAATTCACACTTTCCCCCCAACCTAAATTTGAGCATGTGTCATCACATGCATGAGAGTTATGACAATTTGAAAATGTAGGGAATAATGGAATGTTATGGAGAACATATATATTAATTTACAAAAATTGAAAGAATGTACTAAAAGATAATTAAGAGATAACAACTTGATGTGCACATGCTTAGGTTCTTGGAAGATCTACTATAGAGATTATGGAGAAAGTACCAGTCACCTTTTGAGAGGTTAGTTGAGCAATTAATGAAAGTGGAGTGGAATGGAGTGAAGTGATGATGGAATGAAGTGAAATTATGTAGGCATGATGGAAGAGAGAGAAAGGTGGAGATGGATGGGAGGATGGGTGAAGAGGTGGACTCCCACAAGAGTGGAAGTCTTTATTATGACAAGTTACATACCTTAATTAGCTAGAAGAAGGGACACTAGGTTCACTTCCTTCAACTATAGGAAGTTTGGGTGTTGCATGCTAATTGAATTGTTGTAGGAATTCCTCCTTGAAAGTTGGCTTGTGATACAATATGAGGAAATGACCATTGACAAGCAGCTTAAATCTAATTGGGTCAATAGTAGTGAGTTGAACAACACCATTGGAGAATACTTTACCAACCTCATATGGTCCTAGCCACCTTGTCTACAATTTTCATGTATTATCCTGATACCTTGAGTCATAGAGCATGGACCAATCTCCTGGTTGGAATTTATTGTCCTTAATGAATTTGTCATGCCACTTGATTCTTTGATTTTGCATTACCTCTATATGATGCAAGGTTTCCTTCCTCATTTCAACCAAAACATTCAGCTACATGATTCTATCTCTTTGTGCTTTAGAGATTTCCATCCCCAAGTCCATTGCAGTCCTAAGATTTTTATGCTCAAATTCAATGGGCATCATATTTTTCTTTCCATATATCAAATCAAATGGTGTGAAGTCTGTAGTTTTTTTCTAGGTTTTCCTATAGGCCCAAACAACTTCTAGTAGCGTGTTTTCTGAATCCTTCTTATGAACAACCACCGTTTTGGTCATAATATCTTCAATTTCCCTATTATTCACCTCAACTTGTCCATTGACCTGGGGGTGATAAGGAGTATACTTCCTATGCCTTATGTTGTACTCATTGATCAGTGCTGCAACAAGGGTTGATGTAAATTGAGCCCCTTGGTTAGTCACTATCTCTTTTGGAACCCCATACCTTGTGAAAATATCCTCATAAAGAAATTCAGAAACCTTATTATCTCTTGCATGCTTCATGGCCTTAACTTCTACCCACTTAGTTACATAACCAATGAATATTAAGATATAAGACTTACCATCGGATGGAGGATCAATGGGTCCCACAAAATCTAATCCCCACTTGTCAAATGGAGTGATTACTACCTAAGGGTAAAAGGGAATCTCATCAGATTTGGTTGGCCTACCCATCCTTTGGAATCTATCACACTTTCTTGTATATCTCCCTACATCCCTGTGGAATGTTGGCCAATAATATCTTGTATGCAAAATCTTCATTGTTGTCCTCTTGGCTACAAAATGTCCTCCACATGGTTCATTGTGGCATGCATGGAAAATATCATATGTCTCATCTTCCCTCACACATCTCCTCATGACATGGTCTGGTCCAATATAAAACAAACATCTTACAATCCATGAGAAAGGAAATGATTTTTCAATGAGCACTCTTCTCTCTTTTGGAGATAAGCGAGGAGGAACTCTCCCTGTGACTGGTCAAATAGTTAGCTATGTCAGCATACCAGGGTGTTTTCACACTGATGGAAAATAAGTGTTCATCAAGGAAAAAGTCAACTATGACATGATTATCCTCTGATATAGTCAGCCGTGAAAGAAATTCTACAACAACATTAGCCTTTCCTAGTTTATCTACAATGGTTATGTCAAACTCTTAAATCATTAATAGCCATCTTGCTAGCCTACCTACGATCTGAGGTTTATTCATGAGATATATAATGGTTGCACGATCTATGTGCACAAAGATTTGATAGCCTATTATGTAGTGCCTAATTTTTTTGAGGGCATAGATTACTGCCAACATTTCTTTTTTTTATCACTGTATAATTGAATTCAGATCCTTGCAAGTTTTTGCTAACAAAATAAATAACATTTTCAATAGCTCATTCTTTTTGCCCAAAGACTACTCCTATGATATAGAGTGATGCATCCATATGGATGTGGAAAGGAATCTCCCAATTAGGACCTTTGTGTATAGGAGCATGAGTCAAAGCTTCCTTCAAATCAGAAAATTCCTTGCCATAGTCTTTAGTCCACTGAAAGTCAACTTTTTTAGTGAGAAGAGTATACAATGGTGCTTCTATTTTGTTGAAATCCTTGATGAAATGCCTATAGTATCTTTCATGGCCCAAGAAACTCCTAACATATTTTTTTTTTGCAAGTGTAGGAAGATTTGTGATCACCTCAATCTTTGTAGGATTTACTTGAATTCCTTTGTGAGAGATGTAGTGTCCAAGGACTACACCTTCTTGCATCATCATGAAGCACTTTTCACTGTTTAGAGATCAATTGCAGAATTCACATCTCTACAAGACTCTCTTGATATTTTCCAATGCTTCATTGAAATCAACAACATAGGTGGTAAAATCATCCATATAAATTTCCATGCAATCATGAGAAATGTCTGAAAATATGCTAATGATTTCCCTCTAAAAAATTCCAGGTGCATTGCATAAGACAAATGGAAGTACTAAGTAGGAATAGGTCCCACATGGATAGGTAAAGGTAGTATTTTCCTAGTCCTATAGTGTAATTTGGATCTAGTTATATCCATTGAAGCCATCTAGAAAATAAAAGTATTGTTTTCCTGCAAGTGAGTCCAAAACTTGATCTATGAAGGGTAAGGGAAAATGGTCCTTTTTGGTGGAACCATTGAGTTCCCTGTAATCAACAAAAACCTACCACTTCCCTACCTTTTCGGGAATAATCACCAATGGAGACACCCATTGGCTATCTAATATGGGATAGATAAATCCTACATCTAGCAATTTTTGTAGTTCTCCTTTTACAATTTCTCTTAATGAAGGGTTAATTCTTCTTTGTGGCTTCCTCACTAGTGTAAAATAATCTCTGATGTAAATTCTATTAGTGCAAAGCTTAGGGTCCAATCCCTTAATATCATGATAATCCCATGGAAATGCATTTTGGTGGGTCCTTAGTAAGTTTTCGAATGACAATTGTTGTTATTCACTCAATTTGTTGTCGATGTGCAGGTATTTTCCTTCTGTCACTTGCACTTGTGTAGTTATCTAGTCTACCATAGTTGTTTCACTAATGTTTGGTACCTTAAGTTCATGTGGAAGAAATGTATGAGACATACCCATTGCTGTAGGAAGTTATGTTATAGGAAGAGTGGTTGTAGGAAGAGAAAGAAGAAGTGTCTTGACTGGAGCAGCAAAATGAGAGGATGATGCTTCCTCCACTTCACATTGATTATGAATTATGTTATACAATACTTCATATCCATCTTGAAGCTGCATGAAAGAGATTATGCCTAACATCATAAGTTGTACCACAGAATTAAATTCCTTGGCCTCTTCACTAAAATGTGGCCATATAGAATTATCTAGATCATGGGATGGCTAAGTAGGAGGGTAGACAACAAGCTTTTTGGTGCTCTTTCCATCAGAAATGGTCATGTCTCCTATCCTACATCCAATATATGCATTTGATGTTACTATCCATGGCCTTCCAAGAATGATAGGGTACCCACCTAGTGTGGCTTTAGGAGAAAGAATCATGAAATATTCTAGGTACTCCCATGAGTCCAAAGTTACCACAAGGTTCTCTACTACACCATCAAGTTTAATAGTTGAACTATCAACAAGCTGCATGATAGTAGGAGTAGGTCTCATTCTTGCAACATTTAGTTGTTGCAGGATATCCTTGGTCATTACATTTATTGCTGCCCCCAAGTCAATCAGAGCATTCTTTATTCGGATCTCGTTTATGAGAACTCCTATCACAACACTCCCTATATCATTATATTTGGGAATAGTCACTTTCCCAAGCATGATGTTAGCTAGTTGTCCCACCACATGAACCGTAGTGGGGTCTTTCTTCTTCTTGCCTTGCTTCTTAAGACATGCTTCCTTAATTTCCTTTTCATATATTGGAACATCTATTATGGCCTAAAATAGAGGTATCTAGACACATATATGCTTCAACTGATCTAAAATTTCAAAAAAAAATTCCTCCTTTTCTTCCTTTTCTTTCATAGTTTCCAACCTTTGAGGAAATGGAAGTGTTTTTTCAATTTGCTTAACTAGGACTGGTTTAGGATCCTTAGGTGCACTGGGCTGAATGGGGGTATTCAAAGGCTCCCCTTCTTCATGTTGATGGAGCTGGCAAAGTAGTTCCTAAATGTAAGTGGATGTCACTTACACTCATAGCATATGTAGGGAATTGATTTGGATCAACAAAGTATACTAAATGTTGTTGTGGTTTGTTATTTGGATTGGGTGTGGGTTGAGCTGGTATCTGAGTAGGTTTAGGTGCATTTGAACTTGAGCCAGCAAGAGGAGGCATTATAGCAAGTTTTTGGGGCTGAGAAGGTGGCTGCATGTAATTATTTGTCTAGTTTGGCCATTGTTGTCCTCCACTCCATTGAGATGTTTACTACCAATTTCCTTGAAACTGATTCCAATTCCCCTGAGGTTGCTACCACTGAGGTGGATATTTTTGGTCATTAGGCTAGGCATTTGGTGGGTTACTCTAAGGTTGTGGTGGATATCCTTCATAATTGGATGGATATGGAGGCTTCCATTGGTTACCAAATGAATAGGAATTGAAATATGGCCCAACAAAAGAGAGTGGATCTAATGGAATACCTTGTATTGGAGCCCATGGCCTCCTTTGTGCAATGTAGTAGACTTGGTCATATTCACCTTGGATTGGCTTGAACTCAGGTGGAATATGCTTTCTCTCAATATTAGCTATCATCCTGCATTTGCAATCCTTCTTATTTTGTCTGCAATGGGGGCAATACTCTTCCAATGTTCCCTCTACCTCCTCTTGTTTCTTTTTTGCCTAAAGTGTATCCAACTGAGTAGTTATATTTTTTATAATGTCTTGCTTGAAATCTTCTAGCAAGTGAGTAATCTCCATTCTTAAAACTCCATTAGTAGATGACTTACCCATAGAAGATTGGTAAGCTCTCCCTTTCTTTGAAGTTTCTCTAGAATATTTTTGGCATATCTTCTTGATGTCCTCCCAAGGAACTTGGGTGATATCTCCTCCTCCCATCAAGTCCAAGGCATCAGTTCAGCCATCATTAATCCTCTTAGGAAAATAATCTTCTTTTATTCTTCATTAAGTGTATGGTGTGGAGATTTTTGTAGAAAAAACAAAAACCTTGCAATGTAATCTTGTAGGCTCTCATCTTCCTTTTGTTGCATCCTAAAAATGTCATCTTATCTCATGTCACTACCCCTACAATATTCCTTGTATTTCTTAAGGAAATTTTTCATGTCCTCTCAATTCTCCATAGTATTTATGCCTAGGCTCATGAACCATATTAATGTAGCCTCTTTCAAGGTGGTAGGAAATAGCTTAAGCCTACAAACATTAGTGGTATAGTCATAACTCCTGCACAATATTTCAAACTTGAACAAGAAAGTATCAGGATCTTCTATGAAAAATCCATTAAACTCAGGAAGGACTGAAGTAGGGATATTTTTTAGGTTTTCAACTTCATTCTGATGGGAAATGGGGAAAGGAAAAGCTAGTTGGTTAGGTTTGTTTCTATTTTCATCACCCATGCCTGCTTGATGCAGTTCCAAAGAAAAAGGGTTTTCAAGTTGATTTTGGTCTTCAGAGGAAATTTCAAAATTGGTTAGATCAGGAAATGCATCAGCAAAGGGTTTTCTCTCTTCTTCTTCTTCCTCTCTTAGCAGATTCAACTGCTCATCTAGATGGAATGGATCAGGGTTATTAGGAACGAATCTCCCATGATAATATCTCCTCCTTCCTCTATGCATACTATATCAACTCACTATCAACCAACTCACACAAATAATTGGAAAAAGAATGGTGGATCATTACTTTCCTAAACGAGGGGTATACTAGGAACATACTTTCACAAATACTACAACAAGAAAACTATCAATGACTCCAAAGAACTCCCTAGTTTGACACCATCCCTAACAACTATGCTAAAAATGTTGGCCTCCTACAATGATCTAACAACTCAACCCTTACAACTATGATTCAAAGATTGGACATCTAATCTAAATATCTATTTCAATCATCATGAAGGTTCATTTAACTTGTCAACCCAAGGACGTGAACTTGAAATGGGTCAGCACACTATGTGCACTAAGGATCCAAAGTAGCCATATTTATTCTACAACTAAGAAAAACATAATGCTGAAGGTAAATTGCTTGGAAAGAAATAACATAATTGTTGAGAATCAGCCAAAAACTTTACCAAGCCGAAATGTATGACATAAATGAAAATATGAGAAAAAAAAAGGGAAAATACTTTGTCTACTTTGGCTACAGGAATAGACACATAATGGAATTCTAGTGGTTGCAGGAATAGTCAATGCCAAATTTTTAACTAACTACTGAACAAAAAGTAACAACTAAGCTAAATGATGGAATTCTCACCAAGTGGCCCCCCTTGGATGATTATCCCTTAAGACAAATGTAAACTAAGATGCATGAAATTATAAACTCATTTTATTCATTAGAAAACACAAGTACAATAGAGCATCATGACTGTATTACTAAAAATATAAGAATGCAAGTACATCATAAAATTAAGCAGCCCCTTTTGAAGGAGCATCTGGGTCTTATTTATAGGGAGAAAAGATACTAACTAATCACCTAGCAAGGTGATCAACTCCAAGAAATTAGGAGGATGCCACTTTAGGGAAAACATACAAAGTGGAGAGGTGATTATGCATGCATGGAATCTGATCAGACATGTTTTCTTGAACACAGATTTAGCACAACAATAATGCCTATATTCACTCAACAAACAATTAAGACCATTTAAAAGGTAGTTTAAACTTTGATTTGAATGAGGAATCTCCCACCTTCAATAGTCTTCCCTTCATTGACCTTCGAATGACCACCTTGTTGACTGTTATGGTGAATGACCAACTGGTAGAATCTTCTTTAATTTGTAGGCTGCTAATTATATCTATAAAACAATATTAGTATGCACAAAAATTTCATATATGTAACTATATTATATTATAATTCATTAATCCACATGTAAAATCAACATAGATAGTTCATATAGCATGTCAATGTCATTAAAGATTACAGAAATAAACTTATGCCCAATGTCTATGGTTTTGGGGAGATATCATAAAAAGATCAACATCCAATCATCAAATTCTATTACAACTATGACAAATAGACAATAAACTTCTATTAGAATTGATTCATAAAATAAAATGATCAATGATTTAAACTTTAGAAACCATAACCCTAATTTCCAAATCAGGAAGTGTGTTGCTATATACATATGCATCACAATGTGAAATTTGGAAACTCTAATTCTAAATTGCAAATTATGTCACCAAAAAAATATGCATCACTAAAAATCATTTTAGTGTCACCGATTCTTAAATGGGCATTGAAATATAATGATGCCACCAAAGTTTAAAATTTAAAGTAAAATAAATACATCAAAAAGTCAACTTTCAAATCAAGTTTTGAGTTACATACTAGTGGTCCTGAGCCTAGAATTTGTTGGTACTCAAACTCAATCAACAATGTGTCATCACACCATTTTGTTAGAGGGTCAGAGCTCAAATTACAAGAGTTCCTTAAGGTTTGAATGCACTAATGAATTGAAAATAACCCTTCTTCACCTCTTTATGCTAGAAAATTAGGGTCTTTCCCCCTAAATTAACCTTGAAGCTAGGGTTTATCATGATTTTCACCAAATTTTCCAAACTGGAGCCTATTTTGCATTTTTTTCATATTTCTTGCATCCCAGAACCTTTATGGACCCTTGGGGTAGCCTTTTACCTTTGTCAAGAAATCAACCCAAAATACAAAATTTCCACCAAATTTCTCAATGGGGTAGGGAATCAGCTTTATCCTTCCATTAGGGTATCTAAAAAATTAGAAAAAAAATATTTTTTGATCAAAGCAACATTTTTTTCATTTGAAGAGCATCAATCTTTAAATTGAAGAAGAAGGTACCTTGCTTCAAAGAGGTGAAAAATGTAGACACTAAAAAATGTCCTGAATGATATCATACACTTGAAATGGGTAATACTAACATCATTTCCTCTTTTAGCCCATCCTCTTTTTTCTTAATTAATTAAATTATTCTCGCTAATTAATTAATTGTATCATTTTCATCTATTAACCTAATTCATCAAATCAGGTTAAGTCACACCCTTCCGCACTAACATTTCATCCTATTAAATTTAATAAATTAATGTGTTTAATTTAATTCCCTAAAGTCTTCTTATTTAAGTAAATAACCCTAAGTTATTTAATTAAATGTCATTTCACCTTTCACCCTTTCATTAAATCATTTAATTTGATGAAAATAATTTTATTCCTCTAATTCCCCTAATTATATGATTAAACCTTGTTTAATTAACAATTATCTAATTCCTCCCTCTTGCAAAGGAATATTCCAAAATAATATTCCCCCTTTGCACAAATTAATTTATTTTTAATTAACTAAATAACCTTTTTCGTCACACGTGAGAATATTCTCAAGAATATCCTCTCTCCTCCAATCATTTAAAAAAGGGATATTCTCACTTGGCTTCTTGAGAAAACTAAACTTATGACTTCTTGAGCAAGTTATCTTGTGACCTGTATGTGCAAGTCAAAAGTGTGTTTGTTTGGAACAAATGGGAACCTTTGATTAAATCATATCTTGCATTCTCACCCATTGATGAGAATCCATGATCCATGCCACCCACTTCCTCCATCCTTGATTGTTGATTGATCTTTTTGATCTCAACCCTTCATCTCTCATTTGCTCTCTTATAAATAGAACACTATTTGGAGACAAATGGATCAATATTTCAATTACAAACTTATGCTATTGAATTAAGTCACACTCACACTCATGCTTTACTCACATTTAGCATATTTTTGTTCATTTTTAGTCACATATTAGCTTTAAGCTTCCATTAATGGCTTCCATGCATCCATCTTAGCTTGTTTATAAATTAGGGCTTGAATATTTTATCTTAGATTAGCTTAGCAATTGCATATTTAGATCAATTTTAGAATAAAATCATGTTAATTTAGCTTGCATCATGTTCAATTTAGCATAAATCATTTTTTCATCCATTTATCACAATAGTTTCATTGATTCTCTTTATTAGAATTGATTGAAACAAGCTCATTGGTCATAGGATTGGGAAAGGGTCATCATTTCACATCAACATGATACCAATTCCAAAATAGGATAAGTTTCAAATGGGGTAGAATAGAAATTTTGATGTTTCTATATTTAGAATACTTCATTTCAATAATTTTTTAGTTTATCTTTAATTTGAATGATCTTGTTTGAAGATTAAGTATTAGTGGCTACGTTATGCTTCAATTCACCATGGATCAAGCGTGATCAGCCCATACTAGTATCCTCGGTCAATAGTAAGTAAATTGATACTCTATATACTCATAAAAAGTAGGAAGAAGATGAAAAGGCCTTGGTTGTATTTTTTCCAACCTATCGTAAGAGACATAGTAGTGAGGATTTCCCTTATAATAGGAAAAATATTTCATCTTTAGAGGAAGCCAATGAGAGTTCCATCTTAAGGCCTCTTCCATATGTATAACTGATATTGAATATTCTGAAGAACTTGTCTACTAGGGTCAGTGCAGGATCATGGGGATCCAAACTAGGCCCTAAAGTGGCAATAAAAAATTAGAAAACAAAGTTAGGAAACTTGACAAATATTTGAATTAGTTATTAACATAATTTGAAAAATATGTAAGAACAAAATTTGTAGAAAATTGAATGTAGATTCTAAGATACTATTCCTTTTTTTGGAAAAAAGTAAATCTATTTGATAAAATTTTGAAATTTCAATGCAGTAGTACTAATTTTTAAGGAAAAAATAAAATAAATAGTCTATGTCTGACACATGCCTGGATGTGCCACATTTTTTTGTAAGTATTTTGCAAGTAAACTTTTTATTAATTTTTTTTTTTAAAATATTAAAGCTCGTTTGTCTAACCACCATAACTTGGTCAAAAATTTATGAAATTCATTTTTTTTTAGAGCCTATAGTATGGGAAGAATATAATGTGCTACATCTTTTGGATTTTAAGAAATGTGAAATCATTTAAGAATTATAGATGTTTTTCAATTAGCCTATCAATCAAGACTTTAGTCAAAATGTATGCATAAAACCAATAATAATTATTTATTTAATTTCAAAGAAGGCATATCTTATATTTTTGGAAAGTTATAATTTTTCTGTATAAACCCTTTTCATTTCATCAAATTTGGATAAAAAAGTCATCAACCACTTTTATATCATATCGTCACTTTTTGAACCCCCATGATACTACACTCACCCACTACATGGCCCCAAAGTGACCTTTTCCACCTTGAGTTATGCATCCTAGGATGAAAAATAATTAATTTTCTCATGGACCTAGCCAATCCAATTATATTTCCAATCAACCTGAATGGTATGGGGGTTGGAAACAACCTCCACACTACCCCCAATGGACTCAAAAAAATGAATATACTTCACATTCATGGCACCAAGCATGGAGGACATAATCACCACAACCCTCACCATACAAACAACCATATCCACCACAATCACAATTTCCACCTCCTCCAATGATTAACCCATACTAGCAACCACAACAATTTCTTCCACACATACCATCATTGTCCAATTAGTTAGCAAATCCAACTCAACCACCAAATCCCACAACAATGCTAGCTTAACCAAATCCAAATCCCAATAATAAGGCAACACAACCCATATATAATAATGAGGTGATAGGTTATCCTACTTATCCTATTAATATTGTACAAATAGATGGAGTCTAATTAAGGTTGGTAAAGGCTCTCTAGGGACCCACCATTACTGAAATTAATGAAGAACGTAAAGAAGTTCTAGTAAGAGAACATCCATTCCCCAACCAATTCATTCAGAACTAGTACAAAAGGGATTCTCACAACCTAAATTTAATTTTGTAAGTGAATTACGTAATGTTAACATTAATATTCCTTTGTTGCAATCCATCAAGGATATCCCCATGTACACAAAAACAATTTTCAAGATTTATGTACCTAAAATTAGAAGAAGAAGCAAGATCCAAAGATCATCCAATTCATTGGAAAACTCATATACCTCATGCTTGGGAACCTAATAATTCCTAAGTAATCCTAGATCCATGGAGTTTTATCATCAAGGTGCATATCGTTAAAGTTATTATTCCTAACACACATGTTGATTTGGGCACTTTCATTAATTTTATGACAAATAAAACAAAGGAAAAGTTATCACTTAAGGGACTTAGACCTACTCCCAAATTTCTCCTAATGGCAGACCGTTCTTTGGTAAAACCAAAGAGTATGATTGAAGATGTAGTTCTTTCTATCAATTCATGGGAATACCCAACTAACTTCATGATTTTGTAGCCTAAAATTAAGTTGGCGGGATACCCCTTGATCTTGGGATGACTTTAGTTAACAATTGCAGATGCTTTCATTAATTGCAAGTCTAGGAACATGGTTATTTTTGAATGGGGAGAAAATAAAACAATTGATGTTGTACCCTCTAGCACAACCATTGTTGGAAATAGAGGATCCATTATGGATTGATAGTGATTTCAAAGAATCTTCACCTATTTTGACAATAGATAAAAGTAGGGAATTCAAGGATATATTAGAAGACACTATTATTAATAATTTCTTGCAAAATTATTATTTGGTTGATAATGTTTTAGAGGCATTGATTTTTCCTATGGGTATAAGTAATAATTGACCGTTCGTAAATTTTCCACTATTTAGTAATTCACAGTCTATTCAACATTTTATTAGGTTGCATCAATTATTACTATATATTTGTATATATAGTCCATTTATTATATTTAAAAATTTTGACCCATATTCATCTAATTCAAAATTACTTTCCATTAATTCACCTGCACAATTAGAGGCCATAGAAATTTTACTTGGTTGCACACTTAATATTAATCCACATTTAAGCATTGAAAAAATTTAGGATCTCATTGTCATTCTTATAATTCATAAAGATGCAATTTATTGGGAATACCAAGACATGTGTGGAATTCATCCTAACACTTGTACACACCATATTTATATTGAAGAAGGTAGTCATCCAATTAGGCAACTGCAACAATGGCTCAACCTAGTCCTGCAAGAAATAGTTAAAGAGGAGTTACAAAAATTGTTAAGTGTTTGATTCATATAATCCTATTTCAGATAGTCAATGGGTCTCTCCTCTAGTCTTGGTTCCTAATAAAAATGGTAAGTGGAGAATTTGTGTTGATTACATAGCACTTAATAAAGCTACTAAAAATGATCATTTTCCATTATCGCTTATTGATCAAGTGTTGTACACTCTTGTAGGTAAAAAGTTATTTTTCTTTTCTGGATGGATTCAGTGGCTAAAACTAGATTTGTATAGCACTTGAATATCAGGAATAGACTACCTTTACTTTTCCTTGGGGTACTGTTTCCTATAACATCTTTCCTTTTGGGTTATGTAATGCCCTTGCCACTTTTGAAAGGGTAGTTTTGAGTATTTTTGTAGATCTTCTAAATTATTGTGTTGAAGTGTATATGGATGATTTTACGATCCATGGTAATACTTATGATGAGGCTATAAGAGAGGGGGACCACCACATGTAAGGCCCCAGGTCACAGAGCACCAAGATGCAGAAGGCTGCCCTAACTTACCTTGGCTTAGCAGAGTGTTAGGATATGTAGGACGAGAATGATAAGGACTATAAGGTCCTTCAGTCACTCTACAAACTTGAAATATAGGATGAGGATAAGCGAGCTGATTTTCAGGTTCAACACTACACATTAGGAAGTTCTCTACTTGAGGAAAGAAGTGCAGTCCTAGGATGACTGTGTGGCATGCTGGTGTCTCTCAAGTGTGTTGGCATCCTTACAACCAGACAACTATAGAGATAAGGTCAAACCTAAGAAAAAAAGCTAATGGTCCAACTAATTATTACTAAAGGTCCAAAATAATGTGATTAAGTAAACAAAATACTCTCTAATGTGATAAAGTGAAAATGCAAGAGTTAAAGTGGCAAGAAGGATCTTACAAAGAAACTCATTCGCTAGCTAGCTTCTTGAAAGAATGTCCACCTACACACAAAGAGGAGGAAAATTTTATGTGGATGTATAGGGGCCTACCTCAGTTAGACCCTCCTTTAGGTGTTTCCACCTCCATGAACAACCAAGAAAGCAAGTATGATAAAGAAAGTACTATAATGGAGAACATCAAAATACTACAAAATAATAAGTGTGCTTACTCAACTAAGTAATAGAGGAGAGGAAAGGGAACCAAGAGCACTCAAGGATTCTTGGAGGAGAAAATGGGAGTACTTGAGCCTCTATTGCAATGGTTTTGTCCCCAACTTTCTCTACTAAAGTGATGGAGTGAAGTTGTTGTTGTTATGGAGTGTTTGAAATGATTGGAGTGAGTGCAAGAGTGTGAAGAATATTGCTTGAAGGTATGCCAAGGAATTTGTGAAGCATGTAGGAGGAATGAATTTGAAGAGGATATGAATAAAATGACCATATTCGAGTCGATCGACTGAAGAGGGAGTTACAATTTGACTCCCAATGAGAAGTGTAACACCTCTGTAGGTTCAGCTGAAGGAATCTTCCAGGGACATAAGCGTGTCACGTGAACATCTGTACACCAAGTGGGAATCCCCAACCAATGATCAAAACAAGCACCAATTGTGATGAAAGCAATAGGCTTAGGTGTAATTAAGCCTCTGAACTTGGTTTTCTAAAGTGGAGAAGGGGAAAAGGGGAATTTTCATCAGGGGTACAAATTCACACGTACATTTTTCCCCCACTTTAGTGAGCACAAGTAATGATGAGTGCTAGGTAAAGTAGATCAAGGAAGGAGTAAGGTTAGAAATGTACACCTGAACCATCAAGGAATCCAACCAAGATCTAGCAAACTTGAAGGTATAGGGCAAGCAAAGGACTCCATAGCTTCTTAGAACTATGAAGTTGAAGAAAGAAAGCATCTTACATGCGTGTAGACCTATAAGTAGGAAACCCCAAAGATCTCTAGCATGAAGGAAGCCCCATGAAGCAAGAACCTTACAGGCCTACAGAGCTACAAGGAAGGTATCGCCCAAGAACTCTCACATGGAGGATACCTAGGAAGTGTCCCCCAAGATATCTCACATGGAGGAAGCAAGGAAAGTTCCCTATAGACCTACAGACTTGTAGGGAAGGTATTCTCCAAGATCTCTCACATGAAGAATACCCAAGGAAGTACCCTAAGACCCATAGAACTGTAGAGAAGGTAGCCCCAAAGATCTCTCACATGGAGGAAACCCAAGAAATCCCCCCACAGGCCAGTAGACCTACAGGGGAGCCACCACCAAGATCTCTCACATAGAGGAAGCTTAAAGGAAGCATCCTACAGGCTCTCAGTACTATAGGGAGGTATACCCCAAGACCTATTGCATGGAGGAAACCTAAGGAAGTGGACTCCAAAAATTCAGGAAGTGGCCATGTAGGAAAGTAAGTAGATAGCCACCCAGACTACCAACAATTTAGAAAACTTTCGAAGTGGTCCCTTGGAGACCCGACATGAAGAGGGGGTCCACTCAAGGGACATGTAGGCTGAAAGTGGATGTTCTCTTTATTGAATTGTCCCATCATAAAGGGATCCTTTTGAAATATGTTCACTTCATCAAGGAATTTGAAAGGAAGAATATGCTCCAATGCGAGGGGAAGATCAATGTTGTTCCTACTTCGGAGGAAGGTTTTCGAGTTCTTTCTTTATGAACCCATGATGAAGGAAACATGTTTCGTTAGGGTTCCAATGTTGAGAATGTGATTATGAAGAAAGGTTTGCAAGGATTTTCAAGAAAATATCCATTTGCAATGAATGCATAAATTCTAAAAATTAGAACGTTGAAGAAAGGGCGTTGTCACACATGAGGGACAACTCAAGCAAAGAAGAGAGAAATATAAAGAGAAAGCAAAGGAGAAAAAAAATGAAGGGCATAGGGAGATCTAGTTTAGTAGGGTCAGATCTATCCAAGTTCATAATAGGTAACCATGGTCCAAGGTGAAATATCATCAATCCCCAACTAGATCAGGAATAATGCATAGAAAATAAAGTAAAAATAAAAAATTGGGTCAACATGGGAGGGAGGCCTAAATCCCCCCAACACTTTGCATCATCCCCAATTTATCAAAAATCAAGCACAAACATGGAAGAATAATGATACAAATAGAAGAATATTTACGACATAAAAAACCACTCCTATATCCAAGCACCAACAAGGGTGATGAGGTTCATCCAGGAACAAATAGCAAGTTCATGGGGGGCCACATCACAAAACACACACATACTCAAAATATCAAGAAGAGGTCTCCTCCTAACACTGATCGACCAAGAGGTCATCTGATTCCCATTCTAGGTCATTGTAGGGGGAAGGAGGATGAGCCTGCAATGGTGGGATGTTAAGAGGAGGAGTATCCCACCCTCCCGTAACAAGGGCTAAGGAATAAGGTCCTACAAGGTCTTCTTCACTGAACTCTTGTGGAGATAAGGTTAGTGACTTTGAAAATATCTCTAACAAGGTTGGGATTTCATCCATAGAGTTAAACATGCACCCCATAGGAGCACCATGTTTAACTTCAATGGATGGGGAAGGATATGCCTGAGATTCACCGCTAGGCTAGCTAAATGACTCAGGAGTGGTAACAAACTCAAGGAAGTTGGGACCGGTTCCATCACCAAGATAGAACAAGTCAACATGGGGCCACCTTACAGAGAAGGTGAGATCCTCTTATGTCCTTGACTGCTAGAAGGACCATACTCCACCTTTTTCTTCATCAGAGGAGATGAACTCCCCATAGACAATACTAGACATGTGGAGGAAGAGGAGGAAAGAACTGCGGTGGATACAACTGAGATATTATTCATATCCATAGGTTTCAAAAAATGTTGGATATATGGAATGAACATCAGCAAAGTTGGCTCCACTAAAGAAGCGATGAACACATGTACTCCCTTTGGGTTAGGCACATTCATACTTACAGTGGAAGCTAAAAGTAGTGCAGAACTAGACTAAAGAGAAGTAGAAGGAAAGGGAGAGGAAGACACTACAAGAGGCCTTGAAGCAGGGGTTGTTTCTTCCTCCTTCATTTTCAAGGTGGCCTACTTGGCCAAGAGATCCTTTTGTCAGCACTTGAGCTCATGTACAAGGAAATTTCTACAACTCTTTGAGTTGGAGGCTAGAGGATGTGAAGAAAAAAGGCTCATGCTCAACCATGGGGACATCCACTACAACCATTTCTAGTGGAGGAATGGATTCCTAAAAAGTGGTAGGAGGAATAGGTTGAGAAGCAATAGGGGGAGTCGGCTCAAGAGCCTTAGTATCAGGCCTATTCCCATTCACTACTTTGGGGGTAGAAGTAATAGGAGGCTGTAGAGGTCAAGACAAAGAGAACTCTTTTCAAGAGATCTTCCTATTATACCAAATGGATCTAGGCTCCATCTACAAAACAAGAAGTTTGAATGTAGGAAACTTAGGCTTTCACCAAGCGGGCACCATAGGATTCTCCTACAAATAAGGAGCATAATTTGATGGTACCATACTAGAGTGAGAAGAAGTGTTAGAATAACAAACAAAAGACAAAGAAAGATGATCTCAGAACCGCTTCTCTTTTTCCTTCCTTTGTGCCTTAGCAGAATCGTTGTCATCTTTTAAGCAAGCCCTATGTGAAACAACATAAGGTGATAGAGGGTATCTAAATTTTGGCCTTAGGAAATCTTTCTTATATTTTTGATATTTTTAGTGTAGAAGGTTTTTTCTAGGTAGAAGAGGACCAATGGGCATAGGCCAAGAGTAGTCCAAGGAGTAGCTACCACAAAAAACTAATGGTCTCTAACCAATGTCATGGATTATGTGTATGGAACCCTCATGGATAAATTTTAAATGTTTATCTGCAACCAAGGGTACCATGTTCATCGCCACCAACCGAGGGATACCCAACTTTACTCTAAATATTTCTAACCTAGGGATAATCTCAAATAGGAGTTTCATGGATTTAGGTCCAACCAAGACTGGCAGGACAATACTACCCAAAGGGGGAATGTAAATCCCATCATGTGTGTAGGTGGTGCTCATAGGTGTGTCATACCCATCTTTATGTAAAAAATTAATCAAAATAATATCATTGGTTATTATGTTACTTATGATGTCAGATCAATGAGAACACCCGCTATGATGTTTCCATTGATCCACGTAGGAATATATAGAGGAGATGGTTCCCTATTAAAACCCATCAGCAGGTCATGTGATGTAAAGTTCATACTAGTACCATTTTTCATAGGTTGTGTAGAGGGGATAGGTTGATACAGGAAGGAGGCCATTACACACACTAGATGATTATTCCATAGAGTCCCTAAAGGTTGAAGGATAAGACAATGACCCAATTAAGGTTTTATTATGCAACACCTTCAGAACCTTATTGCTATGCAAATTAGGGGTCATAGGTTGGATTGTAAGGCAACTGTGAGTATCACAAAAATGAAACCAAAATGGTTTACATTGGGTTCACCAAAAGGGGTACCACCACATGCAAGGCCCCACATCATGGAGGGCCAAGATGCAAAAGGCTGCCCTAACTTACCTAAGCTTAGCGGGGTATTAGGATATGTAGGAAAAGAATGATGAGGAATATAAGGTCCTTCAATTAATCTACAAACCCAAAATAAAGGATGGGGCTAGGCAATCCGGTTTTCAATTTCAATACTATGCCTCAAGAAGCTCTCTACCTAGGGATAGAAGCACGGTCCTAGGATGACAATGCAGTACACTAGCGTCTCTCAAGTGTGCTTGCATCCGTATGATGAGACAACTACAACTCGATAAGGTCAAACCTAAGAAAACAAGCTAACGGCCTGACTAACTACTACTAAAGGGCCAAAATAAGGTGATTAAGTAAACAAAATACTCTCTAATGTGATAAAGAAAAATGCAAGAGTTAAGGTGGAAAGAAGGATCTCACAAAGAAACTTGTTCATCAGCTAGCTTCTTGAAATCACGTCCATCTACACACAATGAGGAGGAAAATGTTGGGTGGTTGTATAGGGTCCTGCTTTAGTGAAACCCTATTTAGGTGTTTCCACCTCCATGGACAACCAAGAAAGCAAGTATGATAAAGAAAGTATTGTAATAGAGAACACCAAAACACTACAAAATAGTAAGTCTTCTTACTCAACCAAGTAATAGAGAAGAGGAAATGGAATCTTATCACCTCCACCAAGATAACTCAAGGCTACTTGGGGGAGAAAATGAGAGTACTTGAGCCTCTACTACAATGGTATTGTCCCCAACTTACTCTACTGAAGTGATAGAGTGCAGTTGTTACTGATATGGAGTGTTTGAATTGCTTGGATTGAGTGCAAGAGTGTGAAAATGATTGCTTGAAGGTATGCCAAGGAATTTGTGAAGCATGTAGGAGGAAGGAATTTGAAAAGGAGATTAAAAAAATGCCATATTTGGGTCGGTCAACCAAAGAGGGCGTTACAATTTGACTCCCAATGAGAAGTGTACTTCCTTTGTAGGTTTAGCCATAGGAATCTACCAAGGACATAAGCACACCATACAAACGTCTACACATCACGTGGACATCTGCAACTGACACTCAAAATAGGCACCAAGTGTGATGAAAGTAGCGGGATTAGGTGTAATTAAGCCTCTAAACTTGGTTTTCTAATGTGGAGAAGGGAAAAAGGGGAATTTACATTAGGGGTGCAAATTCGATCTTATACAAAGGCTAAAAAAAATATAGAAAAGGTACTTAAATGATGTATAGATACTAATTTTGTTGGAATTAGTGAACACTGAGAGGGGGGGTGAATCAATGTTCTACACAATTTGACTTTATTAATCTGATCTTTAAGCCACTTACAACATTGAACCAAAAGAAAGATGCAAACACATAAAGAAATCATCCACAAAACCATAACACAAGGATTTTTATGTGGAAACCTTGTTAGGGAAAAACCACGGTGGAGGTCAATCCAAAATTTGAGTACTCAAATATAGGTGTTATACAAATGGGGAATGCACATGCATTCAGGCACATTTCCTAGAGCTCACTGCTCAAATACACAAATAAGACTCACTATCTTACAAAGTATTTGAATTACATCCAGAAGATTTGAACTGAGAGAATAGCATTTTAATGCCTAATTACAATTCCAGTTAGGCTCATCAATCACATTCTTAACCTGCTTTTTCTGATTTTTCTCTACTACTTTTTCTTCTTTCATTTGCATCACAAATCCTTTTATGCACAAGAGAAACTATGCATAATTGCTCTACTAACCTTTTGAGTTTTGCAACATACTTCACACACTCAATTTTCACACAAAAATGACATAAATGATCACTTATATATATCTACTTGCAAAGAATTTACTCAACCATATGTCGGCTTCAACAAAATATAAAATATTTACAAAATATCAGCTCAAATCACAAATGATTTTCAATGCACATCAACCAAAGTTGGCCACAACATAGTGAGGATCCAAAACAAAATCCTCAAACTCAAAAATACTTCAAACAATTTTGCCTCAAACATCTGCAACATGTCTCATTCACTTAGTTAGCCTTCTAGCACTATTAAACATAAAACCAATTAACCTGATCTCCTAACTCGTACACCAATTGATGCGACAACACAAAACTTAAGAATAAGATATTCCAAATACCCAATGACCTTCCCTAAGATCCACAACCCAAAATAATAATTTGGTAATGCATATGGATCGACAAAATCAACTTCAGTCAGATGCCCTATTCTTCACTTTGTCTTTTGGTATGCACAAATACTAAAGTGTGGATCAGATAAAAAACTCAAGTTTCCATCAATGACAAAACCAAAAGCCATATGCCAACAAATTTATCATTAAGCCATCAAAAGGTGTCATATGCTTATGATAGAGGGGATATTACTTGGTCATTATATTTCTTCCAAGGCTATTCAAGTTGATACCAAGAAGATACAAATAATTCAAGACTTACCTACACATGCTAGCCAAAAGGATGTGCATAGTTTTCTAGACCATGCAGGGTATTATCAGAGGTTCATCCAAAATTTTAGTTGCCTTCCCCTTGTTTCCTTCATAGAAAAATATGTTATTTTCTCTTCGAAACTAGGATGTCAAGAATCCTTTGCAACCATTAAGACCAAGCTTGTAACCACACTAGTACTTAGAGGTCCAAATTGGGAATTACCTTTTCACATTCATACTGATGCTTCAAACTATTCTATGGGAGTCATGCTTGGATAGAAAGAAGATAACCTTTTCTACTCCATCTACTACATCAATATGAATTTCACAGGAGTTGAGGTAAACTACATGGTAACTAAAAAGGAGTTTCTAGCTATTGTTTATGCAATCAATAAATTTTGTCATTATATTATTGGATATAAAGTGTTTGTTCATACAAATCATTTTGTAATTTGATTCTTAATGAATAAACCTATTGTAACTAGTAGAGTTATTAGATCGTTAGTTTTGCTTCAAGAATTCGATATTACTATACTTCACAAACCTAGTCAGGAGAATGTGCTTGCAAATTTTTTGTCCAAGTTACAACAATAAGAAGATGAACCAGTTCCAATTGATGATGCCATCCTAGATGAGCATCTCTTTGCTATATCAACAAAAAGTCCATGGCTCACTAACATTGTGAATTACCTTGTCACTTGCAGGTCCCTACTACATTTCTCTCTGAATGAACATTGAAAATTGGTTAGACTCAATGGTTAGTACATGTGGATCAATAGATTTCTCTTCCAAACTAGCATTGAAAATATCATGTTTTGATGTGTACCTAAATATGATATCTTTGATATACGTTGTGCATACCAAACAAAACCCTTTGGACTACATCTTTCTACTAAAAGGAATTCCCATAAGGTTGTAACCATAGGATACTATTGACCTACAATCCGTAAGGATTGTAAGCATTATGTTCATCATTGTGATAAGTGTCATCATATGGGCTACCCCACACACTTAGATGAAATTCCCCTACATCCTCAGTTGTCCATTGAGCGATTTAAAGAATGGGGGCTTGATTTTGTTGGACCAATCAACCCACCATTGAGGAACAAGGAATACATCCTTGTTTGTATAGATTATGTAACTAAGTGGGTTGAATTTGTTGCCTTGAAGCATACAAGGGAAATAAAGGTAACTTACTTCCTCTCTTCTAAGATTTTTACTAGGTTTGGTGTTCCACAAGTGATATTCACAGATCAAGGTCCATTGTTTACATCTGACCTCATTTCTATTTTGGTTTGTGAGTATGAGATTAGAAATCGCAGTCTTCACCTTATCATGTCCTCAATCCAATGGACAGGTTGAAGTTACCAATAGAGATATTGAGAAAATTCTTACCAAGATAGTTTCCCTCCATATGCGAGATTGGGCTACATGACTTCTTGAAGCAATGTGGGCCTACCACATGACATGGAAGACCACCACTGGTTTGACACCTTACAAACTTGTCTATGGTAATAAATTTTTTCTTCCCATTGAGTTTAAAGGGAATACTCTTCGTACCACACCCCAATTTCATATGAACTTGACTGATGCACAAAAAGAACAGTTTTCACAACTTTGTTCATTAGATGAACTTTGTCAATTGTTACTCTTCCATGTAGAGATTTTCTAGAAATAGTGTACTCTTTGGTATGACTGTTTCATTTGAAAATGGTCATTTCAACTAGGTGATTGGGCACTCTTGTATGATTCATGCTTCTAATATATCAAAGGAAAGTTCCACACTCAGTGGCTCAGGCCTTACAAGATTGAGATGCTCTATGAAAATGTTGTAGTTAAAATTCGCACTATGGATTCTAGCCATATGGATTTGGTTTTCAATTGTCACCATTTGAAGTTATACACGAATCCTATTTCTAGGGAGGATTTTTTCTTGAATTTTCCAAATGAATTCCATCTCCTTGATAGAGTTCATGTGGCATCTTCAAGTACCTTTTAGGTGCTTTCCATAATGTATTTACTTTAACAAAACAAAACTGCAATAAAAATCCAATAATGAAAACCTTCAAGCATTGTTGGCCGGTTGCTACTTGAAAACTAGAATCGACTGATACTAACCATAGAATAAGCCTAGAGGTTAAAATCAGAATTCCAATGTCTTTGGGCAGTAATAGGGTGAAAAACTACATCCCAATAGTTTTTTATTGAGGTTAAAATGAAAAAAAAAAAACAAAACAAAACAAAACAAAACAAAACAAAATAAAAATAAAACAAAGCACTATGGTGTGATAGGAGGTTTCTTTCTCTTCTCACTTGTCAAGTGTGACAATAGATTTTTTTTGTCCCTCCTATGATTGTTTTGGTGCAATGAGAGATAATACCTTTCTACTAGCTTTTATCTTCTATATTCCCCGCAACCTACCACTTGTTGTCTCTTATTCTATCAAATGGAGTCTTCACCATCATTTCCATTCACTTCTTCATGACCTCCTTGACATATTATTCCCACTTGATTTCTTCACTGTCATCTCTGATTTTAAGGGTGTGTTCATGTCCGCATTTCCACCTGGTTGTTTCCCTTTTCCTTTTCTTTTTACAATGGTCTTTCTCCTAACTTAGCTACCCATTCACCATGTTTTCCTTTCCATACCTCCACTTTCACCCATCACATCACCTCTTTCCTTCCATCGAGTTTCTCTCACCACTTTTTGTCTTTCATTTTGATCCCACCTTCACGTCCTTCTCACCTATGCTCCAACATTTCCAATGTGTCACTTCCACATCATCTATTATCTATGGTCTACTTTCAACTATCCCATCATCCATTTTCCTTGGTCATTGACCCCACATCACCAATGATGTGAAACCTTTGTTTGTTGCTCCCAACTCATCATTTCTTTTGTTGGCTCATTCCAACTCATGATTTATTATGTAGCTATGTTTGATGCTCAACACATTCCATCGATGTCATCACACTTACCTCCTTTCCAAACTTTCTACTCTGATCATCGACAACATATTGGAATTGGTAATTTTATACATTATATTATATATTTTACTCATATTTAATTTTTGAATCTTTCATTTTATGATTGGAAACTGGGGATGTTGTCAAACCTTTAGCTAGGGGGGAAGGGTAAATAGATATTTTAATACTTCATCATGTTATGAATCTTTTAGTTTCCCATGTGACAAATTAAGTTTGGATTTGATTTCATCATCACTGGTTAACAATCGCACTATTCAGATACCTCTGGAACAATCTTGTGTGCCTTCCTCATTTATCATGTGTTTCCTTTCCCACAACCCCTCATGTATTCAATATAACTATTCTCTAATAAAAACACCATGAGAGGATTTCACCTTCATTATGAACCCACCTCTATGACTAGACTTAGAAACCATAACGAGGCTTACAAAAGATTCAAGCAAGCTAAATGGGACATCTTTTTCAAATATTTGTGTGGGTATGATAGTCGGGTCGCCCATGATTTTTCCATGGCACTCAATGACAGTGGGTTTGTTACTATGAGACATTTTTCTTTCATAGTCACTATCCAAATCATAGTAGAGGTTACTAGTCTACCTCATGAGGGCGAAGCTTATATTCCAGAACAAGCAAAAAGAGCAATTGATTTACAATAATTCATAGATAATTTTTTGAGGGGAAATGAAAATTTGTGAATTGTTGTCAACAAAGGCACCTCACGCCATTCACTTCCACAACCATGGGAAAATTTTAGAAAGTTTCTTATTTAGTATATCACTAGAGATGGAAGGTATTTTTATACTTTCACTCAACACTTACGAATGCTCTGTCATTTGCGGCATCAAGATTTGATGAGTTTTCCTTATTTACTTTTTCTTTCTATTAAATGAATGTTCTTTGATGTTCAAAAAGGAAATATTGATTACCTAGCACATCATGGACTAATAAAACTTAATGTAATGCAGGTCTTGAATATGCTACATCTCAACTCACTTGGGTTGATTTCATTGGGGATGAAAATTCCCTAGCCTTAGAAGTTGAGTTGAAGGCTCATGTGGCTAAGGGTAAAGAGAAAATGCAAGATGATCTTGCAACTGAGGGAAATGATGAAACCTCAAATGTCCTTAACCCAGGAAATGATACTATTGCACTTGAAGAAAATGAGAAAATAAAGAGAAGCAGGGGTAAAAGGGTTAAGGATAGGAAGTCTCCAACTCAAAAAAAAATAGAAGCTTGTTAAAAACCTCTCAGAAGGCCCTTCCCATAATACTAGGATAAGAAATAAATGGAAAATTGAGGACCCTTCAACCTCCAATTTGTAGAAACTAGTTAATACATCAAGAATTATAGGTGAGGAAAAAATAGATCCATAGCCAGATATTGAATTGTTGGCTACCTATAGTTTTGGTAGAGATAGGAAAAGTTAGAAATTAGGGCATCAAAACTAGAAAAACATAAAATAGAGGAAAAATAGGGCTCAACCGATAGAGAAAGAAAAGTTTAGCCTAGTAATTAAACAAATGGATGTTGAGCCTCCATAGGTAACCAAAACTAAAGAAGAATCTAGTCCAATGATTGAAGAGGTAAATATTTTAATCCCACAAGTAACTGAAGGTGTTGCAAATAATCATTCTTTAGCATAGGAACGGAAATATGTTTCTCTAGAACAAGAAAAAGGTAATTAAGAACATATACAAAAATGATAAAGGAGATGCAGGTGAAGATTAAAATTTAAGTAGAGAAGGTAATAATCAACATATGCCTAATGAAATCACATTGAATGAAGAAAGAGATATAGGTGAACCAAAAAATGATACTAGATAGGAGGATAAACATGTACCAAAGAATAATCTATACTCTTTGTCTTTGTTCCTATACAAGGGAATACTCTTTCTATTCTTCCTATGAAAACTATTAATCTTGTGCTTCTATCTAAACCATCTCCAATCAATGTTGTTATGCAAAATTAAGAAGCAAAAATTCCTTCTGAAAATTCCCCTATGCAAGAAGAATTCTACTTAGAGGAGGCACACAGTAATCAACAAAAGGAACTCTAAGACTTGCAAATAAAGGTATAATAATTGGAAATGGAAACATAATCTCTTAGAGATAAGTTACAAATAATGTATGAGTAGAATCAACAACAGATTAAGAGATTGAAACAATAGCTGGAGAAGTTGAGCCAGAAAAGGAACCTAACTTGAAGAATTATATCACATTTTCAAAACATCAGCATGTTCTTGACAATTAAATTGCTATGTGGGACCAAAAAATTGGAGTTGACTATATGCCTTTAGCCAATCATCTAAAAATTGTTGAAAATTTGAAGGTCTCTGTAGAACAAAGTCTCGGGGACAACTATACAACTCTGGTTGAACATCAACAATAGATTTAGAGCTTGAAGAGAAAATGGGGAACATGAATAATGTCCATAGTGGAGAGGTTGACAAGTAATCAAGTTAGGAATGTAAGTTATGCATGAGGACATGCAAACCATTCAGCTGGGGGGGAAATGATGGGCTAAATATGTGTCCTATTTTTATTTTTCAATTTCAATCTATATTTCCATAAGTTTTCCCTAAAGTTGCCATGATAAATTGATAAGATTGTATAAATGAATATAATTATGGGATAAATATATCTTTGAGAAATATCGATTATTCAGTACTAATGTTGATGGTTCTATGTGTAATATAGAGTTCTTGTGATCATGATCTTGAGGATAACAATATTTAAGAAGAAGACAAGGATCATTTATGAGAATTTTTTAAAGATCTTGTGGTGTTCATGTATTTTTGTATGATTTATTCAATATGGTTTTAGAAAAGGATGGCCATAGGCCACTTCATCCTTTTCTTAATTGATTTACCTAATTATCACTGTGAAATGGTGAAAATTTGTTTTGGGAGATGCTAACATATGGTTTAGGACATAGAGCATACCCACACAAACCTTTCCATTTTCATTCAATGGTAACCCTTGAGATCTCTTTGCAATGGAGAAAGAGATCTTACTAAGGGTTGTCCTAGGGGCTAAAGATGATCTATTAAGGGCTTCACCACCAAGTTTAAACTTGGAAAACACAATGAAATGCATAGCACAAAGTAAAAACCTATTTGAGTACTATGTCCTATAAAATGAATTAGAAATGACAAAAAAATAGAACAAAAACACAATGATGAAATGATTGAGGTGCCCCTAGAAATCTGTAGATGACTAGAAGCAATTCTAAAACTCTGCAAAATTTGAATTTTTGACCAACTGGGATTCATTTACCAACCTAGGTGAATTAGTCCTAGATCAAGGTTTCTACCCGAGAAGCTGTTTTGGGGAAAAGGGTATTAGAATCTACAAATAGATTAAAAAAATACCTTAAGTGGGACTCATTCCTCAATTGTGGCAAATTAGTCCCTTTGATCTACAATCCAACACCTGCTCTTTTCTTCCAAACTAATTTTTAGACCCAAACCTATGAAAACACTTACAAAATAGAATATGGCTTGATTTGCTAATGGGGCATTTTCTTGGTCAAACCTAATGAAATATGCATGCAAACCATAGCCTTAAGTGTGTATAAGACTAAGAAATTTGAAGCATGATGCAATCCTATTCTAATGTGCAAGAATATGATGCAATGATGAACATGTAAAAATGAATGACTCACTTGTGATGATTCTCAATCACCCAAAATGAGCTCTAATGATGCATATACCTTCCTTAGGATGAATGTAGAGTGATAATGGAAGATGGAATCACTTAGGAAACAAGTCTTTAGGCTTGGCTTGATGGCTAGTTGCATCTACCCAACCTACAATCCATCATGATTCATCAAAGGAAACCATAATCAACCATTGACAATGCTAGATCTTGATTGAAAGTGAGCTTGAAGACCTATAAAAACCCTTTAATGATGCTCCAAAGCTTCAAATTTACTTGCTCTTGAAACTTGAATGGTCTTGTGAAAGATTCTCAACACTTGACTCTTGAATTTGTTCTTGAAAAAAATTTGCTCAAATGACTTAGAGGTGATAAAAATGACTTGAAAACTAACTTTTATAGGTATTACCACCTAATTGACCATTATTTAGATGTAAAAGGCCGACATCCACCAAAATTTTGAATTAAATTGACGAATTTCCTACTTAAAATTGAAAAATGCCCCAAATGGGACTCATTCACCACCCTTGGTGAATGGGTCCCACCTAAGGGGACTCATTTTCCTAAGATGGAGAATGAGTCCCACCTAAGATTTTTGAGGTGGTTTTTCAGGAATTTTGAGGTTTTAAGTGATTTTATGGGATTTTTGAGTGAAATGAGCCTCAAGATCCAAAATAATGGGTATTAGAGGCCTATAAATGATGAATTAAAGGGGTAATTAATGAAAAGGTATTAAATGGGTCCAAATTAAATGATAAATTGGCCTATCTCAAGGGGGTGAATTTTTTTCATTACATCTAGCCACCACTTTAGCACCCATATGATGCTATGTGCACATGTAAGCTAAAGGAATTCAAATAGTGCACTTTGTTTCATAAAAAGATGCTCAAACAAGAGAATGGAGCCCCCACTATAGCTATCTACAAAACCACAATGTTAGGAACCGCATCCTACAAGACAAACTCATTAGTTGTCCAAAAGTATTCTTATCTAACTTCTTTCTAGGAATCACATTTGAGGATAGATGTATGCCCCCATTGATTCTGCTTGCTTTACAAAGGTGGAATCAAGGTAGCAATCTATCCTTATCGAATAGGGTTAGTCACATCAAAGGGTATTTCCAAGTACCATACCACATAATGATAGACATTTGACGATGTTGAGAGAAAAATCACAATTCCAACATAAAAAATAGCATAAAGAATAGAGCTCTCTAGCACCTGTTATGTTGATTTTAAATTACAAGCACATTTTAACCCTATGTAAAATAGGGGGATTCACTACTCACGATTTCTCTTCACTTAGAGAGCCTCATGAATTGAACTTCCCTATACTACCTCAATGGAACAACAACGAGAGTTTTAGAATCCCAAAGAGAAATTCATAGAGATTTTTTGGACAAACTGTTAAGCTCTTGACCAAAGGATGACAGCGCAAAAAATGGATGACAACATGGGGTGCTAGCATCCTAGAGGTGTGCTGGCATCTTGTACAGGCCAAAGAATGAGAATATCTTAGAAAATAGAAAAGTGAATTTTTCTATCTGATTGCTAAGAACTAATAGAATATAGGGAAATAATAGAAAATGATAGAACTAAAATAAAGAAGTAGATATGACAAAGATAAGGAGAAGAAAGGAAATACTTACAACCGTGTGAGTGATGACACTTCCAACTTATGAGTGTCTTCAATACCTACACATAAGAGGGAGAGAGAAATTTTTGAAGATGTAAAGGGGCCTACCTCAGTCAGACCCCATTTTGATGTTCCCACCTCCACGAATAGCCAGATAGATAGAGAGAAAAGGGGAAATAAAGTAAAGAGCACTTAAAGAACTACAAAATAGTGTTATGCTACTCAACCAACTAATAGAGGATACGAGTGAAATATTACCACCTCCACCAAGAGAACTCAAGGCTAGTGGGGGATAAAATGAGAGGAAATCAAGCCTCTACTACAATGGTTTTTTGTTCCATGCTTTCTCTACTAAAGTGGTGGAGTTTTGATGTTGTTGTTGTGAAGTGTAAAGTGTTTGGGGAGCTAAGAGAGGGCTCAGAGAGATCTAGAAAGTGAAAATGGATCAAGAAGAGGTGACTTTGAAGAAGGAGATGAAGGAAATGGCCATATTCAGGTCGGTCGGCCAAAGAGGGCATTACAAATTGACCTCCAATGGGAAGTGTAATGCCTCTATAGGCTCTAGACGCGGGAATCTATCAAGGATGTTAGTATGTCGCAGAGATATTTTTGTGTTGCGCGGGTGTCCCTAATAGAAACACCTCCATCGACACTCAAAACAAGTGCAAAGTGTGATGTGAGAAGCTGGCTTAGGTGGAATTAAGCCTCCAAACTTGGTTTTCTAAGGTAGATAAAGGAAAAAATGGGAATTGCACATGGGGTGCAAATTCACTCTTATAAATTTTTCCCCCACTTTAGTGAGCACTAACACTGATGAGTTCTCGGTAAAGTAGATCAAGAAATTTTAGGGTTAGAAACGTATACCTAAATCATCGAGGAAGTAGATCATGATCTGGTGAACCCGAGAGTGTAGGGTTGAAAGAGGACTTCATAGTTTCACAAAACTATGAAGCTAAAGAAAGGTCATATACTCAAGATGAAGAAGATGTTGATCTTCAATCTAGTATATACAATTGAGAAGAGAAAGATAGAAATGAACAAAGTGGTGGTGAAAGAAAAACTCACTCGAGAGTAGAACTTGCACCACCAAGTAGGAGTGATAATAGCAAACCGTGCTCAAGGAGGAGAACTTGTATCACAAAAGAGGTGATAAAAGAGAACCTCGCTCAAGGAGGAGAACCCATATCACCAAAAAGTGCATGGTGAAAGAAAAGCCCACTGAGGGTTAGAACCCACACCACAAAGTAGGCATGACAAAAGAAAACCCCACTCAAGGAGGAGAACCCACATCACAAAATAGGTGATAAAAGTAAACCCTACTCAAGGAGGAGAACCTGTATCACCAAAAAGTGTGTGGTCAAAGACAAACCTAATTAGGAGTAGAACCCACCCCATAAAGTAGGTATGATAAAATAAAATCCTGCTCGAGGAGGAGAACTCGTATCACAAAAGAGGTGATAAAAGCAAACCTTTCTCGAGGAAGAGAAACTGTATCACCAAAAAGCATGTGGTGAAAGAAAAACCTACTTAGGAGTAGAACCTGCACCACAAAAGAGGTGATAAAAGAAACCCCTGCTCGAGGAGAAAACCCGTATCACTGAGTAAGTATGTAAATGAGCTCTATAGGTTCTTGATCCTACAAAGTGAGTAAGAAAATAGTCATGCAGACCATCATCAAGTTGAAAGGCTTTCAAAGCGGTCCCTCGAGAACCCTTCAAAAGAAGAGGGGTCCACTCAAGGGACCCGTTGTTTGAGAAGTGAGGTCTAGTCAAGCTACCCCCAAGCTAGATGCAAAGACATGAGATAGGTCTATTTGGGGTGCCCCCAAGCTATACGCCATAGAATTCATTTGAGATAAAATATTTCAAAGGGGGTCCCTTGTGAACACTTCAAAAGAAAAAGGGGGTCCACTCAAGGGATGCTTCATTTGAAGGATAGATAGAAGAGAGGGGGTCCTTAAGAAGGACACACATTTCGAAGATGAGTTATCATTGCCCCTAGCATATGGGGGAGGAGAACCATACAAGATTCTTAGAACAAGATAGAGGTAAACCTCGATATCACTTCTCATGTGAAGTAAAGGTAGGTGCATCAATAAAATGGGAGTTTGATGACATCTAAATCAAGATGTATTTTTTCTTTCAAGGCCTTGCATTCACTAGTGGAATGGCCAAGCACTCAATGGTATGCATAGAAAGGATGTTCTCCTTCATCATGTTTATGAATTTTATTACGTGTAGGAGAAGGAAGAGTGGTTAAGTGGTATTTTAGAAGCTCCAAAAAAATATGCTCTTGCTTAGATAAAGGATGAGGGGTAGGAAGCAAGGATTTCTCTTGTGGAGAAAGGTTTGACTTCTCACAAGAAGAAGGCATGAAGATAGAAGATAATGGAGGGAGAATATTTTCAACAGAATGAGGTTGAGAAGAGTTCTTGTTACTCAACCATGGCTTCTATCTAGATTGTTCATTTGAACAACCAAGTCCCAAAGTACAATTATGGGGTGTGAATTCTATAGGGACCTAAATGCCTTGTTTGTTGCACCCACAACCTTTACACTCATAGCCATACTTAGATATAAGATTAAAGCCAAGGCCATAACATGTTTGTAGATCTTGAAAAAAAAGAGGATTCTCATAAAGAGCATTGTCCCAATAATGGAGATCGCACGCCTCTATGGTACCACCATCATCCTCTTTAACAAGACTGTCAACACTATCTTCTTTAGCAGAGGCATAATCATCCTCCTCAAAAGGAGGGTCAACACTAAGAACATTGCAACTTACATCTACATTGCCCCACAATGCAGAACATTGCAACTTACATCTACATTGCCCCACAATGCAGAAGAATGACCATCTTCAATAACGGGTATAGATGATGTCATCAAGAGGTCTAAGTGGATTGAGTTGACTTTATATTCCTGGATGAAGGAATCTGTAAAGTCTAGAGAACCCCAATCATCACCAAGACAAGCATTCCTTTGAGAAGAAGAAGGCTTAAGATTTCTTGCTCTAGAAGGATCTTCCTCAGGGACATTTATCTCAAGAGTATCCTTTGTAGTAGGTATTGCTAGAGTAAACATCGACACATTGGAAGATACTAAAGGAATAAGGGTAGGCATAATCAAAGCTTGACCAATAGCTGCCATCTCACATAAGTGCATAGGATCAGTGTCAGCCTTGACTGTGACTACTTTATTGTTACAAATGAGCTTAATAGATTTATGCAAGGTAAATGGGATTGCACCCATAAGATGAATCCATGGTCTACCAAGAAGAAGTTTATATGGTAACTTTTCTACCATAACATATACAAGGGTAGGTACAGTAATGGTTCCAAGCTACAAAGGTAATACTATTGTACCTAGAGCTTGTTGTCCAACATTATCAAACCCATGAATAACAACAAAAGAAGTATTAAGAGAATATGGATCAATATTAATCTTAGGAAATAGATCAATGCTACATACATTGAGTGTTGAACCAGAATCAACAAGAGTACATCTAATGCCAATTGTATTAATATTAACTATAATCATTAGAGGATTTGCTTACTTCTGTACTTCTAGAGGTGGGAGTTCCTGCGGATAGAACGTAAGATTTGGTGAATTCACATGAATATACACCATCAACGCATCAACATCCATCAGCCTAGTGGAAGAAGGAAAGAGGATCTTTTGCAAGGCTTCCTGAAGCATACCATGATAAACTAGAGCAGACTAAAGCAAGTCCCACAATGAGATCTTAGTCAAAGTAACTTGAAGTTGCTTGAAAATATCATAATCACTAGGTACTTTAGTTGCAGGTTTAGGAGCTTGAAGAAGACTTGGTTGTTTATTAATACTATCTTCATAACTATGGGATACTACTCTATAAGATGGAGCCTTCGAAATATCAAGAGAGTTAATATCAAATGGAACACCATTAATAGAACAAACCCTTTTAGGAGGACTAGTTGGAGTTACATAAATGATTGGTCTCTTAGGCCTTTGAGGGGAAGCAGAGACAAATTACATATATAGAATCATCACTTCTAGTAGAAAAATTATTTGAAGACATATTCTCAACATCAATCCAAATAGGATCAAATGTGGAATAATTATTTGAAGAAACATTCTCAACATCAATCTAGGGAGAATCAGATGTGAAAGGAGGTTCATCATTCGCTAATACATCATCTCTAAAAGAGAGTGCATCAAGAAAAAGATGAGATTCATCATTCACCAATGTAATGTCTCTAGAAGAGAGTGCATCAGAACAAAAATGAGATTCATCATTCACCAATGCAATGTCTCCAGAAGAGAGTGCATTGTAATGAGAAGAGATTCATCATTCACCAATGCAACGTCTATCTAGAAGAGAGTGCATTGGAATGGGGAAGAGATTCATCACTCACAAATGCATCATCCCCAAAAGGGGGTACATTGGAATGGAGAGGATATTTTTCATTCAAAAATGCATTGTTTCTAGAAGAAAATGCAATGGAATAAAGAGAAGGCAAAGTAATCTTAAGAAAGGTATCAATGATTTCATCTTCTTGTGACAAAATATACTTTGAAGCTAGAGGACTTTCATGAGAAGGATCAAAGATACCAAGTGACATGGTAAAAGCCAAGTCACCATCACATGAATGAAATGGAATATCACTAACATTTTGAACAAAATCATTTACTAAACTAATAAAAGAAGATACTAAATTCATTACAAATTTTTTGGTATTTTCTATGTTCTAGTAATTCACAGTTTTGGAGGTCTTCAGAGTAGAATTTGAGGTTAGAACTTGCGTTGGTCCCTAAAATTCAACTGCCAAGGGCACTAGTATTTTAGGGACTAAACAAGCTCTCTAGGATACCTTTCCACCAGTGCAAATGGTTATGAATTCTGAGCATTGAGTCAAAAGTTATGATCTCGCCAAGTAGGGGTAAATAAATTCCTAGTTTTTCAAAGAAAATTGTTCATGTCAGGTTCACCAAAATGTAATATAGGGGGATTCACTCATGATTTCTCTTCATTCAGAGAGCCTCACAAGGTGAACTACCCTATACTACATCAATGGAATAGTGGAGAGAGTTTCAAAATCCAAAAGAGCAAGTCCCAGAGATTTTCTGGACAAACTGTCAAGCTCTTAGCCAAAGGACAACAGCATAGAAAATGGATGACAGTGTGGAACGATGGCATACCATAGGTGCACTAGTGTCTCATATGGACCAAAGAATGAGAATGTCTCAAAAAATAGCAAAGTGAATGCTTCTATCTGATTGCTAAGAACTCATAGAATATAGGGAAATAACAGAAAGTGATAGAACTAAAATAAAGCAATAAAGATGACAAAGATAAGGAGAAGAAAGGAAATACTTACAACCATGTGAGTGATGAAGCTTCTAGCTCATGATTTTCTTCAATACCTACACACAAGAGGGAGAGATAATTTTTTGTGGCTATAAAGGGGCTTGCCTAAGCCAAACCCCGTTTTGGTGTTCCCACCTCCATGGATAGCCATATAAATGGAGAGAAAAATGGAAATGAAGTAAAGATCACTTAAAGCACTACAAAATAGTGTTATGCTACTCAACCAAGTAATAGAGGAGAGGAGTGAAATCTTACCACCTCCACCAAGAGTACTCAAGGCTAATGGGGGAGAAAATGAGAGGAACTCAAGCCTTTGTTGAATGGTGTTTTGTTCCACACTTTCTCTATTGAAGTGGTGGAGTTTTGATGTTGTTGTTGTGAGGTGTAAAGTGTTTAGAGAGCTAAGAGAGGGCTCAAAGAGAGGTAGACAGTGAAAATGGATCAAGAAGAGGTGAATTTGAAGAAGGAGATGAAGCAAACGGCCATATTCGAGTTAGTTGGCCAAAGAGGATATAGTAAAAACCTTAGTTTTAACTTATATAAGAGTAAAAGTAAAGAGAATTCTAACCATTTTATCATTTACCTTCTTGTAGTTTGAAAGTGAGTAAAGAGTGACCGAGAATACTAAGCCAACGATATTTCAGGCCTCTAATACTAGACGTCCTACGGGACTAGGTTGTCTACGGTGAGCATTAGCATGAGGTGAGTTGATTTTCCTTCCTTAATGAATTTATGGGGTGATTTTTACATATTTATAGGTTAATTTAGGGCCTTGGAAAAAAAAGTTTGCAAAGTTTTCCTTTTTTTTGCAAAGTGTCCCACTTTTTCATAGAGTGTCCCTTTTGCTCGCAAAGTGTCCCACTTTTTTGCAGTGTCCTAGTTTTTTGCAAAGTGTCCCATTTTTTTGCAAAGTGTCTAGGACCTCTAGGAAAGTGCACTAGAACACATTTAGTACACTTTTATGATAGTTGATGTAAAAATTTAATATTTTAGACTACTTATAGAACATATTTTTTCTTTTTTGTTAGACTCCCACTCATTCATGCCAACATATGGGTGGCAAGCAGATCAACCTTCTTCAAGATCTATCCCCCACTCTTTTAGTGGAGGAGATAGAGCATTTGTAGGCTGTAGGTATATACTAGGTGTACCTCATGCCCCCGATGAGGTACCATGATCCAATGTTGATGGCCTTAGCAGAGTGGTGGAATGCTGAAACATGCACCTTTCATTTTCCCACTAGGGAGATGAATATCACATTAGAGGACATACATCGCATACTTCGAGTTCCTTTTCAAGGTGACCGAGTATACTTTCTACAAGAGCGATATTTCCATGAAATGAAATATGACATGCAATTATGCCTGAATGGACCGGTACATGATGGGAGAGTGAGACCATGGATACAATTATCGATGCTACTATACTCACAAGCGCCACTGGTGGTGAGGATTATGATGATGGTAGTTGCATTAGTACTCGTAACTAGTCACTAGGGAGCACATCTGGAGGGGGGACTAGTACATCTAATTGGGATAGTAGAGCAGAGAATAATATATGCCTAGGGGCATAGTATCTTGGAACATACCTACTATGATCTTGGGTTGTTTGTATATCAAGAGGTGGACAACATGGTGTACTATATGCTTCTATAGGTGTGGTGCCTAGAGCATATCACTTGTACTAGGACAGTGGGGTTTCCATGTCTAACATCCTTGGGGTATCCTTGGGCATTTAGCTATCCTTTGCAGAGATTTTGGCAGTATGTCACACTTCTAGAGAGTCTACTTTGACCAACTGAAGGAGGATGGGCTCCTTTGGAGACCCTATCAACTTGTCCTATAATGGAAAGATGAGACTCGTCAGATGAGGCAGTTATAGATGGATAGATTCTTGATTAGCAGACATGACTATATTGTACAACCTTTCTATTATGATTGTTTCATGTGTCAGTTTGGGAAAATTCAGATAGCACCTAGGGAATGATCCTTTTTCAAGAGGTCTATGCAAAGTGCCCAAAGACCTGATGATTTGAGACAACTCATTTTTGAGGATGTTCTCTACAGTGGCTCTAAGTACGCAGATCATTACATTCCTTCAGTCTCTGACACAGATGATTTTGGTGCCATAAATGACTATGAGGAGTGGTGGTTACTAGCATAGTTGGCCCCCATATTCCTAGTGGATGAGTTGATAGATGACATAGGACCACTCCTAGATGAAGGAGATGAGGTGGAGGATAGGGTCATGGAGACATAGTACAGGTCTACAGACATATTTGTAGATGTAATAGATGAGGAGTACATTGAGGATGTAGATCCCAACTATGATGGCTAGGAGATTTAGGAGGAGTAGTCCCTAAGTGAGGATAGTGAAATAGCAAAGGAGGACCCAGCGGACCACAAGTAGGGAGAGGTTTCTCCTTGTCGGGTTACTAGATCACAAGTAGCTGTTGTAGTAGGCACCAATACCCATAATCACGGAGGTGATATCATGTCCTCCATGACCTCTACACATGATGAGGCTAATGTCTCACAACCTACTAGAGAGCTAGGTGATGATACTTCATTGATTGTTATGTTTTTGTACAAATGCTTTAATTATATATATATAATGATGTGTACTGATTGTGTTTATGTTTTCTATGTTGCAAGAGCTATGAGAGATCTCTAGGATCTCTACCATCAGGTAGCTATAGAGATAGTACTACCCTAATTGTACGATGAATCCATAGATTCAAACTATGTACTCATGCCCATTGTGGAGCGGGATCCAAAGTTGTTCGGGCCTTACATCACACTATAGGCAGCTTATGAGAGTGTAAGGAGGCGTGCCCACCAAGCTGAGGTTTTCCCTAAGGTACAATCATCTTAGATAGAGAGACTAGAGGCAAAGGTGACTAGGCTACATGTGGAGAGAGAGAAAATAGCAGGAGACAATCAGGAGGCCCTTGTACAGATACGGGGCTTATAGTTTGCTCTAGGTACACTCTGTGGATAATGATCACAATTACACACCATCGTCTCCCAACATACTACTACTAAAAACATGCAAGCACTAGATCTCAAGGGATCTAGCAGTCACAAACCTCAGTGACATTGTATATATTGATGACACAAAACCTTAATATATATGAGCATTTGATGTTTTATTATTTGTGTTTATGTGTTGAATGTTAAATGACAATGTAATTAATTAACTGATCTTTGTAATATTATTTAATGAATGATTCCATGATTTAACATGTTTTATGTGATCTAATTAAAACTTATTCTAGTTTCTCTTAGATGCAATATTGTGATTAAGTATGTTATGTTAAATTAAATGCACCTATGATCTAATTAAAAAACATTAAATGCATGTAAGGATCTAATCTAACACAACATAAAAGATGAACTTGAATAGCATGAAACCTAAAGTAATCACTTAAAAATGAATTAAATAATCACTTTAGTATTCAATACATGCAAGTAAATGTTTGCCAAGAATGAAGCAATGCGAGAGCACATAGAATATTATCTAGGAACTCTAACACCATTGCTTTACCATTCACACTATTCAAGGGGGGAATTAGACATAATACCGGCATAGATGCATGGTATTAATAGGTTCTTTGAGAGGTGTTCCATCCATTTTTGTTAGTGTATAAGCTCCAGAGCCATATTTTTTGTTAATTATTTAAGGGCCTAACTAGTTGGGTTTGAACTTTTGTCTTTCTATTGTTTAAGCATTGTCATTATGTTAATTTTTGGATAACACCATACCTCCTTTATGAAATGAATGATGGATTACAGTACCATTGTAACTATGTTGCAGTCTTTTGGAGTAAGCTTGGAGATGCTTAAGAGCATTAATGCATTGTTCATCAAGCATTTCAAGCTGATGCAAACATTACAGTTCTTTATAAGTGTTTTCATCAATAATCCCTTGAAGAGAAATTTTTAATGAAGGAATCTCTAACTCTAAGGGAATTATCGCCTCAATTCCATAGATGAGGTTATAAGGAGTTTTAGATAGGGAAAAATAGAAAGGTTTATATGTGTTGAAAAAAATAAAATAATTAAATCCTATCAAGTACCATGAAACAAAAACTAGAATGAAAATAAAAATAAACAAAGTACATGCAAACCAATTTTCAAACTAGACTTGATTGATCTCCATGGCTCTTCTCCACTTGCATAAGAATGCAAGATTTTGAAGGTTGATTGTTGAAGGAATGTCAGTTGCTTACTTCTACAGCATAACGATATGATGAAGGTGATAGATGAAGATGGATGGAAGATTGAAGAATGATTTTGACAGAGTGAAGATACTAGATGAAGATTCAATGCAAATGGCCTATGAAAGGTTAAATTTATAGAGTTTTTGAAGACAAAAGCTTAGTTGGAAAAGATCAATGGTTGAGATTCAGTATAGTAAGATGAATGGTAAGAGATGGAGAAGTTGGAGAGAAAGATGGAAGCTAGAGAAAAACAAGGAAGATGTTTCCTTCCCACAAAACCTTTCACTCAAAAATGAAGGAAACTTGCCATTTTTCAAATTTAGTTATGAGTTGGTTTTGTAGTTGAAGATATTTCATTAATTAAATAATAAAATTATTTAATTTCATGTGACATTTGGTTTTGGAAGTTTCTAATTAAATATTGAAAAAAATTTAATTATGTGTGAAATGTGGATAAGAAGTTTCTAATTAAATATTGAAAAATGTTTAATTATGTGTGAGATGGCTTTTTAGAAGATTTTAAAGATAATTTCATGATTTTGGAAAAAAGAAGAATATTTAGAAGATTTAAGGATGATTTTATGATTTGGAAAAAACGAAGAATATTTAGAAGATTTAAGGATGATTTTATGATTTTGGAAAAAAAGAAGAATATTCACTTTATTTAAAATAAAGCAATGTGAATTTTTAGAAGATTTAAAGATGATTTCATGATTTTGGAAAAAAGAAGAATATTTACTTTATTTAAAATAAAGCAATGTTATAATTAAATTAAATAAATTGTAAAGCTTACTTAATTTAATTAAGAAGAATTAGAAAAGTGATTAAATTAAATAAGTAATTAAACTTATTTAATTAAGATAGAAGAATTAGAAAATGAACTAAATAAATAATTAAATTTATTTATATATGTAGATTGAATTAGAGATTTAACTAAATAACTTGTATTTAATTAATTACCAGACTTATTATAATGTGACCATTTGTAGGCGTATACAGAAGTGTGTCTAGTGGACTATCTAACACTCATACGATAAGCCCATAATGAATATGTTAGTTGTGTGTGCCAATCTTTATTAATTTTGCTTACCATTTTCCTTAAGATTTTCTCAAGTGTCTGATTGGTTGAATCTATTGACCATTAGATTGTGGGTAGTAGGGTTTTGAAAAGCAATGTTGTATGTTGAAAATTTCTAAGAACTTCACATCTTTATTCTTAAATGGTGTCCCATTTTTCGAGATTAAGGTGGAAGGGAGTCCAAATCAAGCAATGATTGTTCCAATATGAAATGGCATATTACATTAGCAATTATTGATTGGATAGGAATAGCTTCTACCCATTTTGTGAAATAATCCATTACCAAGGGCCCAATAGAAATATATGAAATGACATATTACATTAGCAGTTGTTGATTGGATAGGAATAGCTTCTACCCATTTTGTGAATAAATTTGTACTTGATTATGAATGTATGTCCAATAGAGGAACGGGGGAAAATTTTCTGATGATGTCAAGGGCCCATACCAAAAAAGGCCACACTAGAACTTGTGTACAAAGTTGAGAAGCATGAGCATGAATGAGTTTGCTATGTTCTCGACATTTGTGACACTTCTTAATGTATGCAAAGAAATATTGTTCCATGTTTCTCCAATAGTAGCCTATACAAATTAGCTTTTTTACTAGCAATTGTCCTCCAAAATGTCCTCCACAAGCACCAAAGTGAGCTTCTTCTAGTGCTATAGAGATTTCATATTTTTTAAGGTACCTAAGAAGGAGACCATCAAATTTCCTTTGATACAAGACATCAGCAAGAATTATATGCTTGGAAGCAAGTCATCAAAGGTATAGTCTAGTATTTGTGGTGATATCGTTAGGATAGGTACTATTTTTTAGATAATCATATATTGTCGCATACCATTCACTAGAGTGTTCTATTGTGATTGCTAATATTTCATTTTTTTTATGCTCAATCAAAGGTGTCACAATTTTATGAATAACAAATGTGAAATATTTTTAAGGATCATGAGAAGATATTAGAGAAGTTGTGCTTTCCATTACATCCGCGTGTCTATTATCTTTCCATGGGATGTTATCAATGGAGAATGAATCAAACTTTTCTAACAGATCACCATTGTAAGATCCTTATATTTCGACAGTTTAGATCATGCTTTTCTTGGTATGTTCCATTGATTTTGTTTTAGGATTAAATATTTTGATCTCTTGTGCTCCCAGGGCTAATGCGGCATACAAACTTGCAATGAACGCTTCATGCAATGTTGTTTGTACATAGGAAATTCAATCAATATGATAAGGGAGTAGGTTTTCCTCTGGGTAGAGCAATTATAACTCCCGTGTCAGAGCTTGTTCTACACTTAGATCCATCAAAGTATAATTCCCATGTGTTTTCATCATTCTAGATATGTAACACATTCTCATCAGGGAATGTTTCTTGATTGGGTAATGCTAAGGGAGAAGGAGCGTCAACTAATTAATTGGTCAAGGCTTGGCCTTTGATTGATTTTGTGAAAACAATTAAGGTCAAACTCAGTCAACAACATAACCCATTAGCTAATTGTCCTGATAGATCTATGTTTTATTGAAAAGATGTTTGAGAGGTTCAAATTCCAATATCACTTGTATTTTAGAATTAAATTAGTAATGTTGCAACTTACTTGTAGCAAATATAAGAGCTAAACACTATTTCTCTATCATTGTGTATCATTTTTCATAATCTATTAAAGTTTTACTGATGTAATACATAGGATGTTCCTTACTATGTTCATTTTATTGAGCCAATAATGCTACAAGAGCATGGGCTGAAGCTATCGTGTAAAGGATGAATGGTTCTATTTTGCATAGAGGTCTATAAAATAGGTGGAGTTGCAAGGTATTCCTTCAAACTCTTAAAAGCCTATTTACAATCTTCATTCCAACTAAAGTGGACATCCTTCTTGAGGAGATGTGTAAATGGTAACATGCAATTGGCTAAAGACGCAACAAAATGACGAATGGCCTAAATTCATCCCTACAATGTTCACAATTGAGATATGTTTCTAGGAGGTGGCATATCAAATAGCATCAATATTCTTGGTGTCTACCTCAATGCCCTCTATGAGATACAATAAACCCTAAGAGTTTTCCACTATCTAAACCAAAGACACAATTTTTTGGATTCAATCTCATGTTGTATTTTCTCATTCACTCAAAGATTTTCCAAAGGACCCTCACATTGTCTTGTCATGTTAGAGATTTGGCTAGAATATCATTGACACAGTCTTCCAATATTTTGTGTATGTAATAATAAAATATCATTTTCATTTCTCACTGTTATGTTGTGCCCACATTCTTTAATCTAAACATCATCATTACCCAAGAAAAGTTCCCCAAATAGTTGTAAATGTTGTCTTGTACTGATCTTCAGGGTTGATAAAGATTTGATTGTATCCAAAAAATCCATCCATGAATGACAACAAAGCATGTCCCATAGTCGAGTCCATTATCATATCAATATTAGGAAGGGGAAAGTCATCTTTTAAAGATTCTTTATTGAGATCATGGAAATTTGTGAACATCCTAATATGATTGTCAAGTTTTGCAACTATGACAATGTTTGAGATCTAAGGAGAATAATCCATAGGTTTTATGAAACTATCCTCCAATTTTTTTTTTAATTTTTCCCTTAACCAGCAAGGTTATTTTAGGATTCATTTTCCATATCTTTTTTCTAACAGGTTTAGCATTTTTAGGGAGGACTATGTTGTGTGTTACAATCCTAGGGTCAATTACTAGCATATCCAAATAATTCCAAGCGAATAGTTTGGGTAAGTTATGTAGCAAGGTTGTAGTATCCTCTTGTTCTTCCTCATCAAGGAATTTCCTTATCTTAATCACTTTCTGGCTATCATTGATGTTCATTAGTATATCCACTATATCCCCTAAAGGGAGTGCACTTGGTTTTGGAAATTCAAGATTATTTTCTTTGTTACACATATCTGTCTCATTACTTCCCTCTTTTGCATGTTTTTTTTGGTGCTTATCAAAGCACATGTATTTTTTCTCTTTTGAGGAGGAGTGGATGGTTTATCATAGAATCCTAGCATACTTTTCAAGGCTTCATCATCTACAAAGTACTCCCATGATGGTGGTAAATCCATATCAAGCAATTCAGGATGCCTCATTGTGAGGTTGATTTTTGGTTTGCATGTGATGGTGTTGATGTTTAACAAAGGTTGCTTTCTTGTTGGTTTTATTTTAGGACAATATCCCAAACCATTTTTTGTCTCTTGTGTGTTAGGCTCTATAGGAACCCAAATTCCTTGTTCTTTCTTTCCACATCCTTTTCCACTATAACCCAGTTGCTTCATTAGCTCATAACCCCTTCCATGAAGTCTATCCATTTCTTTCAAGTTTGGTGGTTGTTGATGATCTATGTCATCAAATTTTGTTGTGTATCTTGTGTCTTCTTCAAGAGTGGATGAGGTAGATGGTTGTGAGGTTTCTTCTTAATTCTATGTTGACATAACCATTGGATTTTTTGCTTTTCATCCTCCTTTATTGTGATTATGTATTCTCCAATGAATGAAGGTGTGAACTCCAACCATACCCAATCATTGTCTATCAATTTTGACACTATTTCCATTTCTTTCTTGTCCTCTTTTAAAGGTTTTATGTTGGAAGTTGGAATCAATGTACTCAGAGGACTTGTTGTTCCCTTTTCAACTTGTAAGAAACTTTTAGGCTCGAGGTCTATTTCAACTTAGTATACCTTATTGTTATAGACATACTTCATGATATGATAGAGAGTCGAAGGCACTACTGCATATCATGAATCCAAGGTCTTCCCAAAAGAATGTTGTATGGAAGTTCATGAGGCATGACATGAATAGAATTTTGTAAAGTGGCCTTTTTAACTGTAATAGGTAAAGTAATTACACCAAGTAGTTTCTTTCCCACATTATCAAATCCTTGAATTGATAAGGAATCAAGTTCAATTTTTTACTTATCGACATGTAACCTATCTAAAAGGTTTAAATTGCACACATTAAGGGAAAAACCATTCTAAACAAGGGTCATTTGTATCCCTATTCTATTGAATTTGACTATTATCATGAAGGCATCATGTCTCTTTCTCATTTCTAAAGGAGGGACCTCATGTTGATGAAATGTAATGTCTACATTAACTATATTCATTCCTTGTATTAGAGTTTCCACCTTATTTGCATTTGTATTAGGGGGGATCACAACTTGTTGTAAGGATGTTTCAAGCATAGTGTGATAGTTAGGTGAATTTTGAATTAGGTCCCAAAGCGATATTTTCATAGGAGTATTCTTAAGTTGTTCAACAAGAACATACTCCCCATTATTTAGAGGTAAACGAGGAGCACTAGGCAAAATAGAATTCAGAAATGGTAAGTTTGTTGGAGTTGGTTGTTTCAGTTGTAGATTATTCCTAGTATTATATGTATCAACAATAGTATTATGACTCAATTGCTACAAGACATTATTCTTAGGTGGATAAAGGATAAACTTAGGCTTGTTTTCAAGTTGTGGTTTGTGCGAAGGTGGGTAAAGAGTGAGTTGAGGATAAATCATATTAACTTCTCTTGTTTTTGGTTTCTCATAACAAGCTTTAGTGGATGAACCTTGTGAGAGGAAGTCCTCGAGGGCTTCATCTAGCATGTCAAAGTCACACTACTAAAAGGCTTGGTTTTTTTAATAAGTTGAGGGTGGATGATGTTTACTTCTCTTTGTTTAGGCTTCTTTGAACAAGCCTTAGTGGATGAACCTTGCAAGGTGAAGTCCTTAAGGGCTTCATCTAACATATCAAATTCATCACGAGTAAAAGGCTTGAAGGTTAAGCTAACAAAGGGTTTTAACATGCTTAAGTAACTATACATCTACACTTGTTTAAGTTTAATGTTTCTGATTCTACTTTCTGATCTATATCTAATGTAATCTAATCTAAATATTGAAAATGAAAATTGCAAAAGGCTAGTTCTATCCACAATTTTAATGAATGTAACTGATGTTATCTCTAATGATTTTAGTATAACAAAAAGCAACTGAACTGAAATAGAAATGTAATGAGAGAAAAACAAAGTTTAAAAATTGGAGATTTAATTCTATAAATAATAGTGCAAATTTTGCACTAGACTTGACTAATTCGCCCAAGGTCGTGAATGAGTCCCAGTACAATTTTTTTCAAAATTTTCAAATTTTTTTATTGTTTTTAATGTTTTTCATGTTGTATGGCCTATATCTTAGATGCAAATACAAAAGTTTACTAATTTTCAATGAAATTAAATGCAATAATGCAAGCTAAATGAGCTTTTCACTAATGGAAATTTTGAAACTGTAGAATGCAAATTAACTGATGCAAAATGCAATACAATGTTAATGCAAGCTAATCCTAAGATGTAAATGCAATCCAAATCAAAAAATCAGTGTTCTAAATATAGGTGAACACCAAAATGAAATGGTGAAAACAAGTCTTTAGGCTTAGCTTGATGGCTAGTTGCATCTCCCCAACCTACAATCCATCAAGATTCACCATAGGAAACATAATCAACCCTTGACAATGTTATATCTTGATTGAAAGTGAGCTTGAAGACCTATAGAAACCCTTTAATGATACTCCAAAGCTTCAAATTTGCTTGCTCTTGAAACTTGAATGCTCTTGTGAAAGATTCTCAACACTTGACTCTTGAATTTGTTCTTGTAAAATACTTGCTCAAATGACTTAGAGGTGATAAAAATGACTTGAAAACTCACTTTTATAGGTATTACCACCTAATTGACTATTATTTAGATCCCATAGGCTGACATCCACTAGAATTTTGAATTAAATTGATAAATTTCCCACTTAAAATTGAAAATTTCCCCAAATGGGACTCATTCACCACCCTTGGAAAATGGGTCCCACCTAAGGGGACTCATTTGCCCAAGATGGTGAATGATTCCCACCTATGTTTTTTGAGGTGGGTTTTCAGGAATTTCAGGGTTTTAACTGATTTAATGGGATTTTTGAGTGAAATGAGCCTCAAGATCCAAAATAATGGGTCTTAGGGGCCTATGAATGATGAATTAAAGGGTTAATTAATGCAAAGGTACTAAAATAGGTCCAAATTGAATGATAAATTGGCCTATCTCCATGAAGGGGGTCAATTTTCATCATTATGTGCTGACTATATTTGACCTTTAGAATAGTTGGTTTCTATGGACAAGGCTATATATATGCCTATTCCTTCATATGTAAAACATTTACTATTATTATTATTATTATTATTATTATTATTATCTAAATAAATACTTATTCCAAAAGCTCATTTGAATCTATGAATAATTCTCTCAGTCGGCTAACTAGGAGATAGGGCCCCCTCTTAAGTCAACCAATTGAATTTGTGTTTTGATTGCTTTGTTTGTGAGTATATACATTTTAAATTATCTACTTATGTACATGAAAATTTATTCATTCAATTTTTATGCTGATTTATTTATTCTTGAATCTGAATACAATATTATCTCATGTGAATACAATGTTATCTTATGTTCATATCTAATCAAGATTACAATTATGTTTTTTGCGAGACAATCTTTGTTACACAAGTCCTGGTACCAATTCCACAACTCTTTCCCAATTAATAGCTCTTGTCACCAAAATTTTATCAACCAAAACTATTGTAATTTTAAAAAATATTTTATGTATAACTAAGACTAAGTGTATTTGATAAATGTTTTGTGTTTAATTCAAGTGTGATTATATTAAATAATTTAAGGAGTATTCTTATTAGGACATAATTTATTTAAATAATGAAAGTTAGAACAATTTCTAGTAAGTGTGGAAGTTGAATATTTGTTTTTCATAGGTGAATAATATATTTTCTCAACTTATTATCTTCAACTCTTAGGAAAACATCCCCAATACCTTTCATCAGTTATCAATCCCTGAATTGACATTCAAGAATAAACTAAGGAGAATTCATACCAATTGGATTTATAGAACCAATCAATAAGATTATAAAGATAAATTTACCCCATTTATAATCCATCATTTTTCCCTACAAGATGGTTGTCTTAGGGAGTGTTGGTAGAATCAACTTTTCTAAATAGGTTAATGTGCTACAAGTTTGGGTTTCAGGTCCCATTAAAACATGTATGTATTGGTTTGAAGTTTGAGTTGTCATGTCCACCCTTGGGGTGGCTATTGTGGAAGTTTGTTGTATTACTGCTTGGTGGATGGCCCGTTAGCCTGTTTTGTTGGTTGTAAGGCCTATCTCTCTAGTGGTTTGGGTTTCAGGTCCCATTAAAACCTACATGTAATGGTTTGAATTTTGGGTATTCTTTTCCACCCTTGGGGTGGTTGTTGTTGTTGGCTGCTATTTTGTAGCTTTGTGGGTGACCTATTGGCCTGTTCTAGTGATTGTGAGGCCTATTTTTATTATTTTATCTTTTGGGGTAGATCTACTTGTTAGAAGGCCTATTTCACACTATTTTGTGGGATTAGGGCCCCAAACCCAACATTTTTAATCAAAAACAAAAGATTTGTACATTTGGTTGGTGACAATGGGATACATTTTTGAGGTGGGGGACATATGTAACTCTTATTATTCTCTAGGAACTTGAAAATATTATTTTTAATGAATTATTAGTTAGGGTGTCACATAGTAGACTTGTAATAACATATTCCATTGATAATTATTGTAAAATATAATTAGTGCTTCATAGGGTAGTTTCTTAGAGTTGTAGTATTATCTTGATTAATGGAGGTCAAATTTTCTTTAGTAAGAGCTATTTTCTATTTCAACATAACTACACACATGTGAGGATTGTAACTATTCTTACTTTGGTATTTTTTTATCTTGTTTAGGCCCATGGTATTATTTTGATTTTATATATTAGAGGCATATGGTAGAGGATGTAAGGAATATATTTTGTATAATTATTTTAGATTTATAATACATAAGTAGGAGTTTTGATCTAATAATAGACAATAAGAGAAGAATAATATAAGTAACCATAAGAATATAAATGATCTAAATATACCCCATAAAAACTCTTTCAGGAAAAACCTAGCATTCGAAGTATTTTTCAACTCAATATGTTACCAAATAAATCATGGTTATAATACATTCACTTAACTTCAATTAGATCATCGCTACTTAACTTGTATAATCATGATTTATCTCACTGACACTTAACTTGTATCTGTTTTTATTCCATGTTCAATTCATATACAATTTTTTATTTGATTAATTTCACAAGCTACTTGTATGTGCATATTCTACACATTAAATTAGCTCTTATAAGGTTGTAAATGATTCCCTATGAACTAAATTACTATCACAAATACAATTTTCCTTCTCAACTAACTTAAGATTTGTCATATATTGTTTTGAATATAATTGTTAAATGAATTTACATAAAATCCCCTCCATATACCACATTTATAACATATAATCATGATTATCATTGCAATGATAATTGTATAAAATCCATTCCTTGATCAATACTAATTTTGTATACGCTTCACAATGATTACCAACTTAATTGACCAATAATTTTTCATCTAGCTTAGAATTGTTGACTTCCTAACTTCTCCATTTTTCATGGTGGTGATCTAACTCTACTACACCACTTAAGCTTACACTCAAAGGTGGTAAGCTCCCAAGGTTATAATTATCCCTAGATCTAGACCTAAAACTCAAGGGTTCATTCATGATGACCCTACCTATGTATCCCCTTGGGAAATCAAAGGCTTCATAGTTTGAACACGAATGTTAGAGGGAGTTCATTCTCTCCTCTTGTATGAGATCTCTAGTCTCGCTTTTAACTCATGACTATTCCTTAAGAGTAAACTATCAACTTAGTCCAATTATAATAATAATAATAATTTATCATCAAGTGTTCCAGATCCACACCAAACATTGTAAACTTCATTAATGTACAAACCTATATTAATCCTATATTGAAGAACTTCCAACAAGGACATCCAAATCTCAACTTTGAGATCCCACTGATTTTAATCCTAATTCAATGTGAGCATCCAAAAATCCTTTCAATTAATTATGAAGGATATTGTGTAACATTTGGTACCTTGATGATGATACCATATAGTTTTCAACATAGGGTTCTCTCTCTATCTCTCTCTCTTGAATAAGGCTTATCTAGGTTTGAATAAGAATATTGTTATCCATGTAATATATCTCTCCAACCATGAAGATCTAACATGCCTAGGCACAAGTTTCCATGCAATCTAGACTTAATCTAATAATAGAGTATTGATAAAGAGTTTAAATCCTTAAGTAGTATTTAGTCAAAACATATTTATGATGCAACAATGATGCAAAATCATTGATAAGACTCCTAGTGAGGTCCCACTATAGTATGGTTCAATGATATTAAGTATCATAATAATATTAACATTATAACATCACATTGGGTCAAGTAGTTTTAGTATGCTAAAAAACATAATCCTTTATATTCAAAAAATATAATGATAAATCCTCCTCCACCGTAGAACTTTAGTTAAATATCTCTAAATAGGTAGTATATTACCCCATCAATAAACATAGATCTACACCATTATGCTATCATTTAATGCAATCCTAAAATGACCATCTCCATCATAAATATGATAGAATGATAATTTTCAAGGATACCATAAAGCATATTTTTATCCCTACCAATCAATGGTATCTAATGTTCTCATATTATATTAACCTTGTGTATTTGTGTTTGTTTGTACAATAATAACTTACAATGTTTGGTATGGATCCAACACTTGATGGAAAATTGTTATTGTTATAATTGGGCTAACTTGATAGTTTACTCTTAATGAATAGTCATGACTTAAAAGCGAGATTATAGATCTCATACAAGAGGAGAGAATGAACTCCCTCTAACATTAGTGTGAAAATTTTGAAGCTTCTAATTTATTAAGGGGATACGTAGGTAGAGTCATCATAAATGAAACCTTGACATTTAGGGATTTAGGTATTGGTTTAGGTATAACCCTAACCTTGGGAGCTTACCATCTTTGACTATAAACTTAAGTAGTGGATTAGAGTTGTCACTACCTTGATGAATGAAGAAGTTAGAGAGTCAACACTTCTAAATAGATAGAAAATCATGGGAATCAACATACCTTTCATTGTTTCTCCATCATCCTTTTCTTTAACAAACCACTTTGAAATAAAAAAAAGATCATATTAATGAGGGAATTAGGTAGTATTGTTTGGGAGAAAATGCCTCTAGTGGCTAGAAATGAGAGTATGCGAGAGAGGAAGTCTATGTTGGGAGAAGGGGAAGACAATGATCTAACCATGAGCTTCCATAAATCAATAAAACCTTGCAAATATTCTTCCTTCAAATTGTGAGGGAATGATACAACTACAATTTTCATTAGACTCCACACTCGGTATCTAAAATGCTTTCCTCACATGCCACAATCTCATTCGCTTCTTCCCACCCCCTTCCTCTACCTTTTCTACTCATATTTTTACCATTTTTTCTCTCTCCCATATGATTTTTCCTCTCCTCTCCTTCAAACTACCTTGAAATCACCTCTAACCCTAGTCACCTCTCTTCACACCCTTCCTCTTCTTTTTTCTTTCCATGAGATCCCCTTTCCTTAAAAGTTTTTACCAAAGTTCATTTTCCTACCTTCTCCTCTTCCCTAACTTGAATTTAGAGGGGATGCCATTCCTCATTAATGGCTTGATAGGAAACCATCTCTATTCACCACATCCAAGCCATCTCGCCCATACCTACATTGTAGCCTAGGCTCTATGTTCCCATTCTCTATTTCAAATGTCTTTTTTATTTTCTTTACTTCATTTTTATTCTATTCCTATTCCTTGACTGTGGGGAATGTGACATATTGTCAATGTTATTATAAAACTCTAAATAATGTTTTAAATGTGAAACATAATCATATGTTATTACAACAAAAGACAGAAAAGGAAAAAAAAGTCCAACGGATTAAACAAGCTGCAATAAAAGAAAAAACCTGAATAAACAGCAGCCAGCCAAAAAAATCTAGGAAGGAAAATCAAAGAGCCAGCCTGACCGTAGACCAAAAATCTAGCAGCACCTAATCCAGAGTCTTTAGAACAATCTCAGTCTCGGCCTCTAGATCCTACATATCCTACAAATCCTTCTTAAAATTTTGAATCATTTGTGGAGTGGGGGGAGCCTTCCTTTTTAGATTAGCCCTGGTTCTCTTCAAAATCCCAATGTCCTCTTCCTGGTTTTTATCTTTCACCTCTTATCAACAACCAAAGACCCATGTTGAGCTTTATCCATTTTTTTAGTCATTGCATTGATAATGATGGCATCCCCTGCTTCTGAGCCTAGAAGCTCTACTGCCAAAGCCAAAGGCGTTGGCAAGAACCTCCCTATCAAAAACCTTGTTTCGTATTCTAAAGATTCTCCTAATCCTGAGGACTCTAGTGCTAATATTAATTCTTCATCTGTTGTCCCGTTGATGCATAGAGATGTTAGGACTGGGTCCCCTAGAGCCTCTGACCCTACTAAAAGTTGCTTCAATCTTGATAGGGAATCGTTTGCTGATTTTCTAAGCTTAGCGAGGAGTAATGCAGTGGACCATTTCAGAATGTCAAAATGGTTCTTTCATGAAATTAATGACCTAAAAATAAAAAATTTGGGCCCTCCAGAGTAAATTGGAAGAAGTGGGAGCTAAGGTTTATGTGTTAGGCAAGAAGGCTAAAGAGTTTAATGTGAATACTGCTAGTAAAGAGATCCAAAACAATGAGGATAAGGACAAAAAGATTGAAACTAACTTGGAAAACATAAAGAATGTTGTGAAGATAAGTACTTAACAGAATAATAGAATGGCAAGACATAATGCTATCATTATCAACACAATGACTGAAAAACTAGATAAAGCTTAATAAGGGTCTTTGGTTGTTGATTTGGAAGAGGTGAAAGATTAAAACTAGGAAGAGGACATTGGGATTTCGAAGAGAACCATGGCTAATCTGAAAAGGAAGGCTCCCCCCACTCCACAAATGATTCAAACTTTTAAGAAGGGTGTCTAGTATATGCAGGATCTGGAGGCTGAGACTGAGATTATTCTAAAGACTCTGGATTAGGTGTTGCTAGATTTTTGGTCTACGGTCGGGCTGGCTCTTTGATTTTCCTTCCTAGCTTTTTTTGGCTGGCTGCTAGTTATTCAAGTTTTTTCTTTTATTGCAGTTTGTTTAATCTGTTGGACTTTTTTTTTCCTTTTCTGTCTTTTGTTGTAAAATTTGTGGTTTCAGGTCCCTGTAAAACCCATTTTTTCCTTTATCAAAAACACATAATCAAAAGATGGTTACTTCTTGTAAATGTTTCAAATTTCTATTTTTATTGATATTAATATCTAGTTAATCAAACATATATATAAATAAAATGAAGTTTCTCTTGACAAGTTGATTTTCAATATTAATGATAAAAAAAAAAACTCACAATTCTCAAAGTAATGCTATTATATTACTTGTTAGACTTCATATTTATAACACCAAAAATACATTAGATATTGAACAAATAAGAAATTATTCTAGCTTAAGACCTCTTAATATCCAATATATGTTTTTTAACAGATTAAATTCTTAAATTAAGAATACATCAAAAAATGATTTGTAAGGAAGGACCCTATCCATCTTATATCTCAAACATGAGACATAAATAAAATACAATACTCTTCACATATGATATCTAATTATATTCATCTCCTATGTATACATATGATATCTTGACCTCTAATATATAATATGCTCTTAAACAAGCATAATCATTTTGAATTTTTAAAACCTAGAGATTGAAAGGTTGACAACTATTGATGGTATTATTTTATAGTTTAAATAAGAATTTAAATTGAACAAGTTAGAGAGTTGAACATTGAAAATCTTAATATGAGTAGTTGTGGTAGTTGTGATGGGAGTCTCATGTCCATATTTAGCAATTGATATTATTTTTATATTTATAATTGCAATTGTAATTGAAAGGACATTAAATATGTAATAGTCATTAGAAATATGCTTTGGTGTTAATTTTTTTTTTTTAATTTATAATATTTTGAAATTAGTGTCTTTTATTGCATTGTATAATTCTTTTTTCACCTATGTGCTCTAAGTACTATGCCAACAAAAAAGGTGGTTGTTAAACTACTATCTTATGTCACCTACACACCAAATTAGCTCTTATAAGATTGTAAATGATTATCTATGAACTAAATTACTATGATAAATACAAGCTTCAACTTTCAACTAATTTAAGATTCTTAATACAGTTTTTTGAATATAATTATTAAACAAATGCAAACAGTTTTGTAAATATTTGTCTGCTAAACAAATGCAAACAGTTTTTTGAATACAGTTTTGTAAATATTTGTCCGCTAACTTGCTACTTTTCAAGGATTTATCTCCATGCCTTTTTATTATTGCCTGTTGGATCAAGTCTTTATTCATTCCTAGAACCACGTTAATTTCACAGACAGCTAATACAAGATTAATAGCCGATAAAACCTGTGTAGCATAAAAAAATTATATTAACACGTTGTCAATGGCATAGGCAGTTAAAATTTTTGGTTTAAAAAAAAAAGTCTTCTATATTTACCTGAAGAATTATAGATTCCTGACACCGATCAAGATCATCAACAACTACAATTGTTCTAAGATTAGCACTGGGTATCAAACTGGGCATGTTATCTCCACCGTATTTAGAATATAGCAATGAAATACTCCAAGTCCCTGTGATGAAATGCCATATGTAGGAAGCAACACTGCATAGACGACAAGGGTCTTTCCTGTTTTCCTTCTTCAAAAAAGTAATATCAGAGATTACCCGTTCCTGATAGCCAAGCTTTTCAGTGTGGTCTGGAAGCTTTATATAATTCATTAATTGAACACTTACTGGATTTATAGTGCTCATCACTTTCTTTACCAGAGCCCATGCCATAATGACTACAGTTAGAGGAAAAGATGCATATTTTAGTTGCATTGATTCCTTGATCTTGTATTTATCTAGCAGTAGCCATAGGAGCCAGGTAAACGAGCTGGCCAATAGTGTTAGAACTTTTATGCTAGGAAAAGAATGAAAACATGCACAACAGAAGTGTTTCAACAGAAGGAGACAGACATAAATAGAGACAGAAATATTTGCAACATTCTATTTACTCAGAAAAAAAAGGATTACATTCATAAACTGTTTACATACAAAATATTCAGAGCAAAAACTCTATACACATACTACAGAAACTGTGCGTTTTCCAGCGCACTAGCGCTTCTGCGCTGCTGCTCCGTGTGGGATAGCTTCCGGTGCACGGGCGCAAGGCTTACTGACTTTCTTCTGTTGCGACAGATGCTCCTGAACTTCACTGTTCAGTTGCTCCTGAACATTCCTTCTGTTCTCTGTTCTGCTGAACATTTCCTTCTGTTCTGTCTCTTGCACAGAATAATATTCAATACACCTTTTGGATTTTTAGCCAATACCCAGAAACTAGCGCTCAAAAAATTTGAACTCACCTAACAAAAGTAATTACTGCCAAAAAGTACTTACTAGACAGCAAGAAAGTCAAGACACGGCAGGGGGAAAGAGATCCAAGTTGATTTCATCTGACAGTGCATTTAATGCATCTGTCCATTGGCAGCTCAAGATTATAATTTCCAACACTACCCCTTAATCTTGAGTCTTTCTGCTCTTCATCATTATTTGGAAACTTTCGGCGCAATACTTCCATAGCAAAGTTTCTGGCGCAAAAGTTTCTGCTCTTCAACACTCTGCGAAACTTTCAGTGCATCGCCATAAAAGTTCCAGAGCACCGGTGAAAAGTTTCCGGCGCAAACCTGTTCTTCAACATTCTGTGAAACTTCTGGCGCATCGCCATAAAAGTTTCGGAGCACCGGTGAAAAGTTTCCGGCGCAAACCTGTTCTTCAACATTCTGTGAAACTTTCGGCGCATCGCCATAAAAGTTTCGGAGCACCGATGAAAAGTTTCCGGCACAAACCTGTTTTCCTTTGATCTACATTCTGGAACTGTCTGCTGAAGTTTCGGCGCACCTGCACTTCTCTGTGTTTTCCAGAACAGAAGTTCTGGAGCATTCCTGCACACCGAGCCTATATCTTAGGCACTCAAAAGGTTCTTTTGACAAAGCCTTTGTAAAAATATCTAAGAGCTGCTGCTCTGACCTGCAAAATGCCATTTTAATTTCATTATTCTCAACCAATTCTCTGATAAAATGATACATGATTTCAATATGTTTGCTTCTTCCATGAAACACGGGATTTTTGGTCAAGGCTATTGATGAAACATTGTCACAGAAAATTACTGTTCCATCCTCTTGTTCTTCTCTCAAATCTGCTAAGATCCTTCTTAGCCACACAGCTTGGCATGCTACTGCATTCGCTGCTATGTATTCTGCTTTGGCTGTGAATAAAGCAACAATCAGTTGTTTCTTGGAAGCCCATGAAACTGCTCTTGAACCCAAGTGAAAAACATACCTAGATGTGCTCTTTCTATCATCCACATTTCCTGCCCAATCACTGTCAGTGTACCCAACCAGTTGAAACTCATTAGAGGCGGTATACATTATGCCATAGTTTTTTGTGCCATTGACATACCTGAGAATCCTTTTACCTACTTGCCAGTGTGTGTCCTTAGGTTGCTCCATGAACCTAGAAATCAGGCTTACCGCATACATTAAATCTGGTCTCATAGCTGTCAAGTACATGAGGCTTCCAACCATGCTCTTATAGAGGGTTGGGTTAACATTATTGCTGCTGTCCTCTTTACTCAACTTTAGACCTGTAGCTATTGGGGTTGGGGCTGCTTTGTTGTCCAACATCCTAAATCTTTTCAAGATTTGTTTGGCATAACTTGATTGTGAAATAAAGATGCCATTATCCAATTGTTGGACCTCTATGCCTAGAAAATATCTTAAGAGTCCTAAATCTGTCATTTCAAACTCTCTTTTCATGGCGTCTTTAAAATCAACAATGAGGAAATCATCATCCCCAGTAAATACTAAATCATCTACATACAAGACAACAATTAAAACCTTACCATTTGCTACCTTGATGTAAAGAGTGGGCTCACCATCGCTTTTGCTAAAGCCATTGCTCATCAAGTATGAGTCAATCCTGCTGTACCATGCCCGTGGAGCTTGTTTCAGCCCATAAAGAGCTTTCTTCAGCCTATATACCTTGTGTTCTTTACCTGGAACTTCATATCCAAAGGGCTGCTCCACATATACCTCTTCTTTTAAGACTCCATTGAGGAAGGCAGACTTCACATCCATTTGATAAACTTTCCATATGTGCTGGGCTGCAATTGCAATGACTTCCTGCACGGTCTCCATCCTTGCAACAGGGGAAAAAGTCTCATCATAATCTCTCCCAAATTGCTGTTTGTACCCCTTGACAACTAATCTTGCCTTATGCCTTTCTATTCTTCCTTCAGCATTACATTTGGTCTTGTAGACCCATTTGACACCAATAACTGATTTCCCTTTGGGTAAATCAGTGAGCTCCCATGTCTTGTTTCTTTCTATTGCATCTATCTTCTCATCTATGGCCTCACACCATTTCTATTCTTTCACAGCCTCCTCAAAATAAATAGGATCACTATGAGAAAATAATGTGAAATTTACACTCTCATTAAAAGCTTCATCATACATTTCACCTTGGTAGATCTCCCTTAGACTCTTAGTCTTTCTTGGCACTAGGGAGGTGAGAGTGGAGTCTGAATTTTCGGAGCTGCTTGGCTGTTGGCATGATGAAGAAGTCTGGTGCTGTAGGTTTCTGGAGCAACTTTCCTGTTGAAAGTTTCCAGAGCATCTTCCCTGCTAGAAGTTTCCGGAGCTCCTTCCCTGCTGGAAGTTTCAAGAGCTCCTTCTCTACTGAGAATTTCTGGAGCTACTGCTGCTGTTTTCTGAACTGTCAGCTTCCTGTAGGTTTCCAGCGCATCTGCGCTCTGCAGCTTCTTCATCCTTAAGGGGTATGGAGATAGAAATATTAGTATTGCTATCAACTTTTTCATCCCATGACTCATTTTCTAGGAACTCCACATCCCTACTGATGATTATCTTCTTGGTGACCGGATTATATAGCCGACAGGCTTTTGACTCTGTATAGTAGCCCATGAAAATACACTTTTCACCCTTGTCATCCAATTTCTGCCTATTTTCTTTAGGCACATGTGCATAGGCTACACACCCAAACACTCTTAAGTGCTCAACTGACCACTTTTGTTTTGTCCATGCCTCTTGAGGGATTTTATCACGGACTGTCTTCATTGGACTTCTATTTATCAGATAAACAACTATTGCTACATCCTCTCACCAATATTCGATAGGGAGTCCCTTTGCTTTCATCATGCTCCTTGCCATCTCCACAATGGTCCTGTTTTTCCTTTCAGCCACTCCATTTTGCTGCAGAGTATAACTAGCTGTGAGCTCCTTCTTGATGCCATTTTTCCTGCAGAAATTTACAAATTGATTGGAGGTATACTCTCCTCCACGATCTGACCCTAGGACCTTAATAAAGTGTCCACTCTCCTTTTCAGCCTGGGCCTTAAATAACAAAAACTTATCAAATGCTTCAAACTTATGCTGCAAAAAATAGACCCATGTCCTATGGCTGTAATCATCTATAAAGGTCATAAAAAATCTGTTTTTGCCAAAAGACAGATTTTGCATAGGGCCTACCAAGTCAGTGTGCACCAAATCCAATGGTGCTCTAGCCCTTGTAGAGTTGCTTGAATTAAAAGGCTACCTATGTTGCTTGCCCAAAATGCAAGCTTCACATCTAACATAAGGCTCTACGATTTTTGGCAAACCATCTATCATATTTTTCTTGGACAAAAGATTCAAACCAGAGTAACCTAAATGTCCATACCTGAGGTGCCATAACTTGGAGATATCTTGAATGGCTGCTTTGAAGGCTGATTGCTGCAGACCTTTTGATTGTGTTGATATTTGCATCTTGAGAGGAAACATTCAGTTCTGTGTCATTTGAACTGCTGCCATAACTCTTTTGCTTCCATCTTTATCATAGATGATGCATTCCCCTTTCTTGATCTACACTCTACCCGTTTTGGACCATCTGTCCAATGCTCAAGAGGTTATGTTTCAATCCTGGGGCATAGAAGACATCATATATTTGTCTTTCATCACCATGCTTGGTTTGTAGGCATACCATGCCTTTTTCCATGACTGGAACCATCTCATTATTCCCCATTTTTATTTCAGACTTCACGCTGCTATCAATGGAGGCAAACAAGTCTTTGTTACCACTCATGTGGTTGCTGCAGCCACTGTCCAAGTACCAAACTTCAGCGCTGCTCTGTTTTGCAAGGTTACATGCAATGAACACTTGTGACTGTCTTTCATTTCTAGCCACATTTGAGTCAGCAACATGTGCATTCTGACTCCCTTGGTCACATTTTTTCCTGTAGTCACTTGCATAGTGACCATACCTTTGACAGTTGTAGCACTGTACATTTCTTTTATCCTTTTTCTAATAAGAACTGCTGTTCTTTTTTCCTCCTTGGGAGCTGGTTGCCCCCTCATGACTGCTTGCTCGGGCTGAGCTTTCATCACCGTCATTTCCACGTCTAGAGTTTCCTCTACCACATCTGGAGCCTTTTCTACCTCTCCCCCTTCCTCTTGCATTCGACTGAGCGTTAAGGGCTTGCTCTTGGGAGGAGGTTGCAAACCTATTTAGGCACTGCTCATGGGTTTGTAGAGAACCCATCAGTTCATTAACTAACAAATTTGTGAGATCTTTTGCCTCTTCAATGGTAATCACTACCGGATCAAACTTTGTGGGAAGGCTTCTCAATATCTTCTCCACAATCTTCTGTTCTTCCAAGGTTTCACCACTTATCCTCAACTGGTTAATCAAAGTGGCTGCCCTTGTGTGAAAATCTATAATAGATTCGCTGTCCTTCATTTGCATGGTCTCAAACTCTCTCCGTTGCAGCTGGAGTTTGACTGATCTAACTTTTTCAGATCCTTTGCAGGTGGTTTGAAGTGTTTCCCATGCTTCTTTTGCATAACTAGCTACTGTTATTCGGGGAAAAAAAGCTTCTGTCAAGGCTGCCTCAATCAGATTGAGGGCTTTTGCATCATTCTTCTGTGTCTCCTTCAACTGGTTCTTTTGAGTATTACTCAAAGCTGTAAATGCAGTTGGGTCAGTCACATCTGTGAACCCATTTGCAATAAAAATAGTTTTCATTTTCTTTGCCCAAACATCATAATTTCTACTATCAAAAATAGGTGGCTGCTGCCAACTCCTATTGTCTCCTCCAGCTATTTTGCTAAAATGGGGTAAACTAAAACCACCCAGTTAAGATCTAAGGCTTTCACAAATACCCAGAAACAAAGATTCTGTTTCTACACGCCTAGGACAAATCTAAGGCTGTAAAAAACTGATTGCCCAGTAAACCTATGGGCTCTGATACCATGTCAGAACTTTTATGCTAGGCAAAGAATGAAAACATGCACAACATAAGTGTTTCAACAGAAGGAGACAGACATAAATGGAGACAGAAATATTTGCAACATTCTATTTACTCAGAAAAAAAAGGATTACATTCATAAACTGTTTACATACAAAATATTCAGAGCAAAAACTCTGTACACATACTACAGAAATTGTGCATTTTCCAGCGCACTGGCGCTTCTGCGCTGTTGCTCCGTGTGGGATAGCTTCCGGCGCACGGGCGCAAGGCTTACTGATTTTCTTCTACTGCGGCATATGCTCCTGAACTTCACTGTTCAGTTGCTCCTGAACATTCCTTCTGTTCTCTGTTCTGCTGAACATTTCCTTCTGCTCTGTCTCTTGCACAGAATAATAATCAATACACCTTTTGGCTTTTCAGCCAATACCCAGAAACTGGCGCTCAAAAAATTTGAACTCACCTAACAAAATTAATTATTGCCAGAAAGTACTTACTAGACAGCAAGAAAGTCAAGACACGGCAGGGGGAAAGAGATCCAAGTTGATTTCATCTGACAGTGCATTTAATGCATCTGTTCGTTGGCAGCTCAAGATTATAATTTCCAACAAATAGAACTGCAAGGAGGCATGGAAAAATAGTTTGAATCAAGATAACATGTTTCTGCTTTCTCCATGTATTTCTCAAACATGTGCTCAGCCATTGGGCTTCTGTCATTTCTTCCATTCCTTTTGTTAATTCTACTGCCATACCCGCTAATGCTTCTGATTCATTCCTGTATTTCCAGGCATTATATCGGATGGTTAATATAGCAGGCACGCTTCCCTCTGTTGGAGGATCGATTTCTGACTCTGATTGTTGACCTTTTACTTTAAACTGAGATCGAAAACTAGAGAACAGTTAGACAAAAGAATTACCTAGATTACAACAAAAGACAATACTGAAGCTTTTGCCATGCTAAGAGATTTACCATGCCAGTGCTATCCATAGCAGCTAGTGATTTAAATATATGAGGATATTTAGCCTCGTATTCATTTAAGAACTCACGAAGCGAGTTTCCTTCCTAGCAAACAACCACAATAAACATTGAGTTAGGGGAAATGGTTAAAGAGATAGAGTTTTATTATTTTATAAATTTAAATTTGACCTTTTTCATTCTACCCGATATATTATCTTTTATCTTCATCCAGCATTCAACTACCTTATTCTTCGGAATCTGAAAAAAGTTGCTTTTTAATTTCGTGTCATTGAGCAATAAATCTATGCTTGTCTCAATATGTTGGTATTTCTTTCTGCCCTTTTCTGTATACTCTAAAATTTGAATACCGGGGAAACTTGAGTTTTCAGAACTTGACATTTCAGATGGTAACAATGCCAATTGTGCAGCTGTCTTCAATAAAATGCCCTCTGTCTGTGTTGAATGAAAATGAACTACACTTAGGCCAAACATAATAAAATTTTGAATAAGCAGATGAATTTTTCAAACGTATGATTTTAAAATTTACCTGTACCATCAGACTCGATTTTCCCATACCCCAACTACCAGAAATACCGACTGTAATGGGAGGTTTTAAATAAGGATTCAAAAGCAATGCGGCAAGACCATGTGCATAATCTCTTCTTCCTGTAAAATTAGGAATAACTACTTTGGATAAGCATTGTAAAAAATACTTAGCATTCTTTTTGGTTTAGAAAAGAAAACGGATTATATTTTACCCAGATTGTCAGATGTAGTTGGTTGATCATTTCCCTGTTCTGCAATGCTTTGGATTTGCTTCCAAACTGCAGGCAAGTAGCACACAATAACAATATAATATAATATCTCGCTGCATAAATATAATTATATAAAGCTATCAAAAAGATTTCGAAGTCAATTGGAATACCTTTGGCAACATTAAGTTTCTCTCTTTCGGTTATATTGCTCCTCCAGTTCTGATCATTAATGTCCCCGATTTGAGCACCTCTGGTAAGCAATTCTTTAGCGAAGTCAATATCACCGAGACATGCAGCTGTCTTTAACAAATTGTTTTCCTTTCCTAACTTTTTGAGATTTTCTGTGATATCTTTCTTTTGCTCTAAAAGAAAGTCTTTGAGACCCAGAGGAGAACCTGTTAGATGGTGGTCTACAGTGCCTAACCCTGCAGCGGAGGCCCACAGCAAAAGCAATTTATGTTCATCGGTTCCACACTTCTTTAACAGTAATTCGGCAACTTCTTTTCCATCCTCTCCAGTTAACAGTGTTGGCGCGAAATAGTGAAATACAGTTCGGCCATCGCAGTCTCTTTCAAGAAGGGGATAAGCTCCCCAGTGCAACAAAACTTTTATGATATCTGCGTGTCCCCCTTTAGCGGCTTAATGAAGTGCCGTCTGTCCAAAGACATCTGTTGTCCTCACATATACTGTAGGCTTCTTTGACCTCTTGAGAAGGAGATCAGCTATACGCATTCTGCCCTCTGAAGCGGCCACATGCAGTGGTGTCAACCCGCTGCGGTCAACGATGTAAATATCATCCAATCCACTCCAAAATAGCAAAGTCTCACAGACATTATAGTGGTCTCCTTTAACTGCTTCGAATAGAGCTGTTCGCCCATCTGTATCTTTAAGTCTTACAATTTCTTTATTTATTGTGCAAAGTAAGTTACAGAGGCGTGTATGTCCTTTCATAGCTGCAACATGGAGAGCCGTTTTACCCATATCATCTTGTTTGTTTACCCATTTTTCCCTCTCTTCCTTGCTTGTACATTTCTTCAGCATTAACTCAGTTAACAGACGTGCTTTGTAGGCATTTTCACACATAGAAGCGTGATGCAAAGCTGTTTGGCCCTGTTCATCACAAGCAAGTAGATCTACTTCTTTCTCCAAGAATTTATTTACAGCTTCTATATTTCCTTCAGAGGCAAACTCACTCAGAAGATTGGCAGAATTCACCTGATCAAAATATGCTTCTAGTGCTTGTTGAGAAACCGACAATAGCTTCGCCATTAGCTTTATGCTATTGTCCTTGACTGCCATATCCAGAGGGCTCACTCCATCTTTGTCTTTCCAAATAACCATTTCCGCCCTCCTTTCATAGTAATCTTGACTCTGCACCATATCGCTGCTGCCTTCCCCAATCAGCACATCGATAACATCTCTCCTCCCTCTCTCAACTGCATAGTGGAGGGGGAGGCGGCCTCTATTGTCTTTAACATTCGGGCTTTCCCCGTATTCAAGAATCATTTGGCAAATGGTTACTTCAGAACGAAATGAGTTACACGCCCAAAGAAGAGCTGTCATTCCTTCTTCGTTTGCTGCATTGGCGAACTCCTCTTTTGAATGGCATTTGTCGAAAAGACTTCTCACAATTTCTTCTTTATTACGCCATATTGTTAGTGTTAGTTTTCTGTTCCTCCATAATCCACGGACATGAATTCCTTCGTTATCAACGGACAACAGATAAGCTAACATAAGCAGACATCATTGTTTATTTCCATGCATATGCTAACTGAAACAAACACGGCAGTTAGTTTGCTTTCTCCGTCCTTTATCACCGTAGGAAACTACAGTTAAGTCTGCCCTTCACCGCAATTTCCTTTTCTGCGGATGGTTATAAAACTGTATATCTTTGCATTTGATTTAGTGTGAATGAGAATGAAATCAAGATTGTGCATGTTCGTTTTTCTGTGTGCTTGATAATTGTCTTCCTAGATCTTCAAGGAATTCTACATGGTATCAGAGCCTTGTTGGAGATAGTTTCAGGCCAATAAGACACAGCAAGAAAAGATCAACCTTTCCCCTGCTGCGTTGAAATCCACATGTTGGTTGAGTTTGCTGCTCAATCGAGGCTGATTGCTCTTCTTTACCCACGGACGAGTTTGTGATGGGAGGCGCATGACAAGTTCGGAGGCAGCAATATTAAGGGTGATCTGCTTTTGTTAGGAGCCGTAAAATTGCTGTTGGGAGACCACGAATTGCCATTGGGAGGCCAAAACGAAATTTGATTTGGCCGCTGTTCAAAGTGAAAGAGAGAGAATCCTCACGCGTTGATATTCTAGCCCCTCAAAAGCAGAATCGTGAGAGATATTTGGCACCACCCATATGCCATTCATTTTCTCTCTAGTGCTTAGTGGTTTATGATTTTCCGTTTGCAAGCTTCAAATTCTCATTTGCAGGCCCTTGCTGATCTCTTCAGGCCGCAAGTGCTCATTGTGGAAGAAAAGAGCTACAAAATTCTCTCTGCCAATTTTGAGATCTACATCCGCATCTGGCATAGCGACAGAGCCAGAGGAGGGGTTTCAAATCTGCCTTCAAATTTCATAAAGGGAGTATAAACATTTTTTTTGCATGTACTTGCATGATCTGTTCATGTGCTTGCATGGCTGCATGTATGTGAAGGATAAGTTTCCTTTTATGCTTTTTGCATTCATTATTAGGGGATTATACAATTTTGCAAGTTTGAACTGAAATAAAGTTCCAAAAGGGGTAAATATCTAGTCTAAAAATGGGAATTAGAAATCATCCATCTGTCATCAGTTTGGGAGAAGGAAACTATAAGTCTTGGCGTGATGGAATCCTAAAGCACTGCCGATGGATTCATTCATTGCCGCATTTGTTTGGACTTATTCCTGAACCAACTGCATGTTGGCAGAAATCTGTATGGGAAAGTAGAAATGATCATGTCTTAGGATTAATCGGTTTAAGTGTTGGGGACCACACATCATGGGCTCTGTCACACATTGAGTGCCCTCGCACTCTTTGGACCACTCTATGGGAAATATATGGAGATCCCACTGAACCTCCATTCCCAGATAATCCCACTATAGACATGCTTCTCTCCCATGATAATGAGGATGATCCTTTGTATGACGATGATACTGAAGAGGAACTTAATTATTGGAAGAGTCTTGATTGTCCTGATGACAAAGCGACATCTCTCCTTGTTTCTCCTCTTTCTACACCTCCTATATTGGCAACTATTCAGTCTCCTTCACCTGCTATTTCAAAAGAGATTTTGTCTTCTCCGAAGGCTACTTCAGATTCTCTTTTGCAGGTTCACTCTTGTCCTCTTGATCAGCGAGATGTCATCCTTTCAGACATTCATCATTTGTTTGTAGAGTCTCTCCTCCTTGATCATGATGACAACATTGAGGACATATGTCTTCTATTTGAGGACTCTTCTGTCCTTGCATCTGTTGCTGATTTTGAGTTCTGTGTTGCTTCTTCGAAAGCTTCCAATGGCTTATTGCAACAGGGCATCATACATCTTCTAGACATAGCTACTTGGGATTCGTATATTGCAGACATATCATCCTTGTTTGTAGAGTCCTATATTGCAGATCTAGAGGATTACTTTGAGGACATTCCACTCATCTTTGTTGACAGCCAAATCAACATTGTTGGCCCACCACCCTCATCACCTTTGCAGATTGCTCCAGCTCTGTCTTCACAATATATTGGATCACCATCAACGCTTTCTGATATAAGGACATGTGAACAGTTTTCAGAGGTACACATTTGGATTTGGATTCCAGTATCACCCGTCTTATTGGATTGGCTTCTCCAATCACCAGTGGATCTTTTCCTTCCTAAGGGGAGAAATGTTGTTTGCAGGCAGTGGATCATATTCTGTCTTCATGCGTTCATCATTGGCACAGAAGCTCCTTCAATATGGGGGGATTCATATCTTCCTTTCCTATATTCTATCTATATTTTGGGGGGGATTTTATATGTAAATGGGTACCTAAAATGGCCTTGATGCCAGGACCCATCTTTGTTGCCTCTATAGGCATTTTTCTCCTTAGTTAGGTTTAAGGGGGGGTTTTGTTCCTACAGGGTTTTCCCTCTTTCCTTTATTATGTCTCCTTAGTTAGACTTAAGGGGGGGTGTTAGTGTTAGTTTTCTGTTCCTCCGTAATCCACGGACATGAATTCCTTCGTTGTCAACGGACAACAGATAAGTTAACATAAGCAGACATCATTGTTTATTTCCATGCATATGCTAACTGAAACAAACACGGCAGTTAGTTTGCTTTCTCCGTCCTTTATCACCGTAGGAAACTACAGTTAAGTCTGCCCTTCACCGCAATTTCCTTTTCTGCGGATGGTTATAAAACTGTATATCTTTGCATTTGATTTAGTGTGAATGAGAATGAAATCAAGATTGTGCATGTTCGTTTTTCTGTGTGCTTGATAATTGTCTTCTTAGATCTTCAAGGAATTCTACACATATAGCATAAAATGGAGCCATATTCTGTTCGTCTGGGCTAAGGTTCGCTTGTGGCTGGGCACCCCACTCTAATACCTTGTTCACCAAAAAACTGGCCTCATTTCTCACTGCATGGATTAAAATCTTGTTGAGAACATCGTAATTTCCAGTTTTGTCGCAGTAGACGAAGGATGTATTTTTCAGCGTATCGTTGAAACGTTGCCGATCATCACCTGCTGCATCCTTGCATGCCAGTATAAAAATCCTCCCCAACTCCTCTCTTTTATAGAGTTGGAGATAATAGAGTATGGTGGTGGACATAATGAAATCCCTTTGGCTTCCCGTCTGACACCCTTCATTCTCCCATTCTTTCAACAGTAAACAGAGACTTTTATATACCGTGTTTGTTAGAGTATAGGAGGAGATGTTGTACCACAAGAAATTCCAGATAGCATCTGATGTATCTCCTTGAGAGGCAAATTCCATCACTTTTGAACATTCCTCTTCCTCACTTAGATCTCTGCTAATATCATCTATTTGATCAAGAAAGGTTTGCCCTAGGATCTTCTTGTGCTCCTCACTGAACTTGTCCCAACAGGACTTTCCCGTGTTAATTATCCTTTTATCACAGGCAAGTCGCTCTTCTCCAAGTACTCTCTCTTCTCCAAGTACTCTGCCCATGTGACATATCATTTTGTTCATCTCTACAAATGTGGTTCTATTGCTGAAAGGCAGGTTGCCCTCTCTGACATCTAGTGGGTTAAAAGTCTCTCTTCTTTCCCAGAAGTTGAGCAACCAGTACACGACTTCGTAATTCCAGTCTTCAGCACACAAAAGTAATGCCACTTCTGTTCCTTTAAAGGTGAGAGGAACATCATCATAGATGCTCCTCGCGTGATCTGAACTCCCTGAAGAGCATTTTCTAACGTTAGTTGAGTGTTAGTTGAGTGCACGAGGGTAGCAATATGCTCACCAATCGTCTGAATCTGAGTTTGAAATAGCTTAAGATTGGTGAAGAAAAGAATATACCTGAGATATAGCTTGCTGACGGCTGGACTTGTGTAATAAGCATGTATCCCAAACAGCTTCCGAAGTCATCTCCCATTTGGAAGTCATAACGTGGGCCGCTTATCCAGCCATCAAGAAGACGAGCTGTCTCCCATTCGTGGAGAAGACCGTGCTGCTTAATCATCTCAAGCTTATCGTCTGCTTCCTGAAAAGTTGCTAAACGCCAGCCTGGTGGAGTAGAGTAGCTCCTCTCAACCTTCATTAAACAAGGCACGACCTCTATTTCCGAAGCCATCGTGAGCTTAGCCTTGCAATGTCGAGCTTTCAGTGTTTTGATGGTGAATATTCCAGGGCTTTAATCTTTTACCACGTTAACCACCTCATCATGTAATCTCAAATCTAGCGGTTTACAAATTAACAGTATTACACAAACATACGTGTCAGCTGTTACCACATAAAAAATGGAAACAATTATTCTCCTTTCGGATAAGTGATTCTTTAGTATATTAAATATTTTAAGAAAAAATAGGAAAAGCAAGAAAATATTAAAATAGTATCGAATTGATTTTAGGAAGCACCCTGCACAGTACAATAAAGCATATCAAAATATAATAAAATTTATATACAATAAATTAAGCTTCTTTAGAGTTGGAGTTTTTAAAATTGTAATTGAACTTCATTGTTTGTGACGCTAGATTTGGACACTAGATCCCAGCAGCATTTCTCACTATGGTTTTTCCTATCCTGGGTTTTCCACATACATTTTGTGTTATGTGTTGATTCATGTGCATGTGACTGCTTTATTGGTTTATGTTCTAATCTGCACATTTAGCATTTTAGGAAATTATTTGCTTGAGAGTTTAAGGATTAAAGTTTTAATATCTACTGATTCACCATCTCTTAGTAGATCATTGTAAACTAACAATTGGTATCAGAGCTTAGATTCCCTAGAAGAAGTTTAATCAGTTCAGGTAGATCTTGGATAAGTGAACACAATGTCAAGTCAGGAAGGTTCATGCAAGCCACCTAGATTCGATGAAACAAATTATGCTAAGTGGAGCTCATATTTAAAATGTAAAATAAGTATATTCTAAAAGGTGTTTCAATATTTTTTTTTTCTCATTTTTAAAAAGTAAAATTAAAATAATAATAATAATAAATTTTAAAATTTAACTTTAAATTTTTGAAATTTCTACAATTCATAATGATTTAGTCAATTTTTTTTTTAGATTTGATTGTGTAAATTTTTGTTATCAAAATCTACATAAAATCTTAAAAAAATATTGACTAAATTTAACTTTAAAATTAAAATTGTATGACAGTATTTTTAATTGTAAAATTTAAATTATACCATAGTAGAATTGAGGGGATATTGTGTTAGGATTTTTGAAATGCACGGTACATGAAAGATTGAGAAGAGTAGGATAAGAATTAGGAAAGGTCTCAAACGAACAAAGCAAAAGAAAGAGGATGAAGAAGCAATGGATGTGACTAAGGGTGTAGAGGATGTGCATACTTTTAGTTTTGGTTATGTAGTCATTTCTTGCAAGTCAAAGAAACAGTCCATTGTGTCTCTTTCTATTGTAGAGGCTAGATATATACCTACTACTTTTGCTACTCGTCAAATAATTTGGTTGAGGAGATTGTTATAGGATATGTAGCAAATCGAGAGTAGTTCCATAATTTTGTATTGTGATACTCAAAGCACTATTCAAATGGGTAAGAATCCAATGTTTCACAACAAGACTAAGTAGGTTGACATAAAACACCACCACATCAATGAGTTTATTGTCCTATGGAGACACAAGTTGATATCTATATGAAGCCCCTTGCTAATGATCAATTTCAAACACTTTGAGTTTTGCTCAAAGTTCTTCAAAATATTCATTGTGGGGAGAAATGATAGAATAATGACCCTTTTTTCCAAAATTCATTATGGGGAAGAAAGTAAGATATGCACATTAATAATTAAATATTTTTCTATGATTAGTTATTTGTTTGTGGTAGTTGTAAATTTAAATTTTTTCATTCTATTTTATTTTTGGTTCTATATATGGATAGCATTGGCCTATTTTGACTAGCCTTCTAGTAGCATTTGTTAAGGGTTAAGACCTGGTTTTCCCACTTAACTACTAATTTTTGTTTCAAAGAAATCAATGGATAAATTTAGAGTATTTAATCATTTTGCATTGTGTAGTTGTTGGTTGATGATTCATAGATCATCACAATTTATTTATTTTATCTTCTAATGCATTCAGTTGCTCTTAGGAATATTGCTTTCTTTGATGCTCAAGGTTATGTGCTTCTCATAAATATATTGTCCTCCACTTCTCTAAGTTTCACTTGTAATTCCACTCTTAAGGAATGCAAAGATCAAGGGTGGGATTTTGTGTCTAGAGTTGTATAACAAGGGGGGTGTAAAAATGCTAAGAACTAATTTCATTTTTGTAGTGCCTTCTATAATGAGCTTTTTACTATAGCAAGGGATGTTCAAACAAAAATTAAGATTCTTGAGGTTAATTTAAGGATGGCTTTAGAGGTTGAGGTTTCTAATAAGGATATCCTCTTTATCATTTGCAGGAGACATGAGCAAGAATTAATTATTTAATTTGAGTCACAAGAATATTTAATTCTATTACATTAATATTCTAAATTATCAAAATAAATTGAGTGTTGGCATTGTTTTTCATTGAGATCAAAGAGACTTGATATGGTTTATCATTGATCACATGATTCATCATCTACCTCCTAGTGTTGTTGCAAAAGTAATATATAATGATGCTTTGTTGGTGTTGGTGCAAAGGAAAGGTTGATGCATTGGGATTTTGCACTTTTTTTTGTCATTTTTCTTCATTAGTGCTTAATGCTACATCCAAAGACAAGTTCCATGGTTGGTGGTCTTGTTCAAGTTTTCTAATTTTTGTGACTCACTCAACATTCAATACCTAGAATGTTTGAAATGTTTTCAATGGATATTTCTACATAATACAAGTGAGTTAATTAATAAAAATTGGTTCCTCATTAGACCATTGATTCATCCCCCCTCTCAGTGGTCCCATACTCCAACAAGTGGTATTAGAGCTTTAGATTCCTTGCACAAGTTTAATCAACTTAGGAGATCCTAGTAGTGGAGTACATATCATGGCTAATCAGGAAAGTTATTCTACTTTCAAACCACCACTATTTGATGGTTTTGGTTTTTCTTTTTGGAAATTTAGAATGAAGTCCTACTTATCTTCTCTAGGTCATGATGTTTGGGTAGTAGTAGAGAATGAATACACTGCTACTAAGGTGCCTTTCATTGCAAATGAGAAAAAGGCCTACGAGTGTAATGCCAAGGCCAAATATGTGATTTTTTTGTGGATTGACTAATGATATACTTGTCAAGATTATGGGTTGTAAATCTACAAACGTTGTTTGGGATAAGTTATCTAATATCTATCACGGTGATGGGAAGGTCAAAGAAACCAAGTTATAAACCTTTAGAGATAAATTTGAAATGAATGAAGAAGAGAAGGTTGTTGATTACCTTCTAAGAGTTCAAGAGATAGTCAATGCTATCTATGGTCTTGGTGAGTCCTTGGAAGAAAAATTAGTTGTCAAGAAGGTACTAAGATCACTAACATCTAAGTATGATTCCAAGGTATCTACTATAGAAGAGGGGGATTTAAATAGATTTACCTTAGATGAACTTCATGGAACATTTACTACTTACGAGATGAGAATTTGTAATGATGACACCATAAGAAAAAAGGCTACCTTTAAATCTATCAAAAAGGACAGAGAGATAAATTATGATTTAGAGGAACTGAATGACAAATAATCCACCTTTGTAAGCAAATTGAAAAAATAGTCAAGAAATTATAAGGGGAAGCTTCCATTCAAGTATTTAAGTTGTGGTAAGATAGGACATTATATTTCTCAATGTCCCTATAAGGATTTTAAAAGTGATGAAGAGGAAAGAAGAAACAATATAATCCTAAAAGAGAAAATTCTTTCAAAAATAATGAAAAGTCTATTCATTAAGGATGTTGATATAACATATAGTTGTTTAGAAGATTCTATTGAAGAAGTATAATTTTTTTTATTTATGACTACTGTTAGTCTAAGTGAAAATCAGAAAGAAAAGAGTGAAGCTCAATCTGATAATAATGAAGAAGGGGTTGATTTTGAGGGAGAATTGATATGTACTCTTGGTAAAATAAAAGGACTCAAAAAGGAGGTCGTAATGCAAATAAAATAGACCCAAAAGGATACTAAAAATATGATCAACAAGGTTAATGAGTCTAAAAATTTAGTTGTAGATCTAAAGCTTCAACTTGAAGAGAACGATAGGGTTGTAGAAGTCACCAAAATGGAGTTAGACACCAAAGAAAAGGAGTGTTATACTTTAGACATAAAAGTTGTAGCATTGAGGAAAAGGCTAGATATGTGTAACAACAGTGACAAGTTAGTAGATCTCTTGGGTAAACATAAAGGTCACAAGGATACTACTAGTTTAGGCTTTAAAAAATGGAAAAGTTCTAAGGTTAGAGAAACACCAAGGAAGAAATAGATCTAAACTATCATTATGTTGCTCCTAAGCCTGAAGACAAGAAGAAAATAATAGAAAATGTTCCTACACAAGGCCACAAAAACAAGTTCGGAAGATTTTTTCCTTCAGGACAACATCAAATGTCAGGGTTTCAAAACTCTTTTCATGGTTATTGTTATTCATGTTATGAATATTTTCATAGAGCAATAGAGTGTTGGATGCATGAAAGAAAATTTGGATGGAATAAGAGTTCTTATGAAAGGTCAAATAGAAGAAGTAATGTCCCATGTTATAAATGAAATCATTTAGGTCACACTTCAAGTTTTTGTAATACACGAGTAAGAATTGATATTTTTAGATTCTCAAGAATATATAATTATATTTCTTCTCATGTTGGTAACAAGGTCATATGCTATATGTGTAATAAGTTTGTACATAAACCATAGTATTGTAGAAGTAATTTAATGGAACCATTTAATCATCACAAGAAGACAAGCACTATGAAAGTTCAGAGAAGAAAACAAGAGAAAGAGAAAGAAGAACCTAACCTTGTGCATGTTTCACAAGAGACATCCATAACTGTATAAAGAATAGCATGAGTTGAGGGGGAGTTGATTTTTTTTGTATCATACAAACCCCATAGACAACAACAAAGAGGTTCTATCTTTGTGGTGATAATTAGTCATGGATCTAGAGCAAACTTGTTTAATATAATATATTGTATGAACTATTTTTCTTCTTACAAAGGTGAATTCAAGGTTCAAGGTATTAGTGTCCAAGGTTAAAGGTGATAGTATGATTACAAGAGATACAAGGACTTGTCATGCTTTGGCATGACCAAAGGTGAATAGACATGGTACAAGGTTTAGAGTTGGCTATTTTGTCATTGATGTCATAGAAGAAGTGCTTTTGGGGTTAAGTGGTTTGAATTAACAGTGACAAGTTTACCAAATTTGTCTTGTTGTTCTTGATAAGTATCTTATGGGGAGAAAGTAACTCAATGGTTTGGTAACAATATCAGCATAAGAATAGTGATATTCATTGCATCTTAGTCCAAGTTTTCATATGATGTTCAATGCATAAATCAATGGTCATAGTCTAACAATACTATTCCTTCTTTTTGGATTGATTTCTCTTACACATTTATGTATTGACTTGAAAAATCTTACTACAAAAGGTATGGTGCTAGTGATGTCTTTTCTCAGTTCTTTTAGTTATCTTGTCATTACTAGTGATGTTGTAAATATGGAATATAAAATGGTACAAAAAATGACATGGTACAATGTCTAGTGAATTGGATTACTCTATGTTTTGCATGGACAATGTGAAGTGGATAGTATAATAGTGTTTTGTGCAATAGTGCAAGACTAGTTTCTTACAATGTTGGCAGTAATCTACTTAACTTCATAGTATTAGTTTGAAATGCCAATGTATGACAGTCTTTCAGTCCAACTATGTATACTTGATAACATTTCAATGGAGGTATGTCATCATAGTGTTATCGATTATTGTTAGTGACAGTCTATGTAGATTGATGTCAAAGATAATTTCCAACAATCACGTTGAGAATATATTGACTATTCTTGATCTATTTGTTATTATTAGAGGTATGATGAATATCATGAGTGGTGTGATGAGCATTTGAGAGATTGAGAAGACTCTTTTAAAGATCTACATCCCACTTGTGTATAGTCTTGAGTTGACTGCCTCTAGAAAAGTGATTATCTATCACTCCAATCTTCAAAGCTTGACAGAAGGATTGATGTCCACCTTGGTTTTCAAAGATATTTGTTCATTCATCTATCTTGATGCATCCAAAGGTTCACTTCATGGTGTAGGTTTATAGTTCATGTTGTTGAATGTTATTGAATGTTATTAATGTGGGATATTCTACAAGAATGGGAAAGGATAGTCATATCAAAAGGTGACAATGACAAAGAGTTTGCAAAGTTATCAAGTAGACAAACTATGAATAAGGAACTATGATATTAAGAAGTATCATGAAGCTAAGTTAGTCACAATGTACAAGACAATTATTAAAAGTGTGACAAAGACAACTTACAGTTCTTTTCAACAGTCACAATTTGAAGATTTTAGTCAAGGTTTTATAGTGATATTTGTTAGTTTGTAGATATTTGTCTAAGGATATACATTGCAATGTCATGTTAGTAGTATACATTCCATTTCCTTGAGAGAATCTTGTTAGTACACAATGATAGTATAGTGACTAGTGTGTGGACAATGACAGCGGTATTTAACTCCAAGGGGTAGTTGATATGGATTGTAGTGATCTTTGTTTCAGTGCTAGGTTGGTGTTGCTATGACAATGCCACACTATTATCTCACTCATAGTTTGTGCTCTTGCAATAGTGACGTAGTATACAATTCTTTTTGTTTGATGGTTGTATCTTGAGGAACTCTTCTTGCATATGGCGATACTGATCTGTACTATAACATTGATAATGGTTTGGTGGCAAGGCTCTTGACAAACCTTGACATGGAGTCTCATGCTCAGTTGTGAGTCTTTTGTTGCCAGTGTGTAATCATGAAGACATGTTCTCTTCTTTCAATGGAGGTTTTCAATACAAGAAACAAGTAGGTAGTTGATTGATATTAGTCATAGTTTCATAGTGGTATTGGTATGCCCATGTATTATTTTTGCAACCTTATCTTCCATCTGTTCTCTTATTGTGATAGTACTATTGATGCAAAGTCTTGTGATAGTGGTATGCTGCAAAGTATTGATTTTGTTCTTTCACAATCTTATTTTTCCTTGAAAACCTTTTGTTGCAAATATAAGGTTCTTGTAGGGGTATGTTAACAATACTAGTGTCCTAGGGTATGCAGATGATAAAGGGTGATCCCACAATAGTGGTTTACAATTTTTTGCCAAACTAGACACTTAACTGATTTTTTATAAGTAATTCTTCACTTTCAGGCACCTATAGCAGCTAAACCGTAAGGAAATTGAAGATGAAGCAAACTAGTTATTTGTGGCACTTTGTAGATTCTAAATATTTTATTTTTTCAATTTTTTTGAATCATATTGCACTTCTTTTTTTATCTCCTTCAAAAGCTAGGTTTTTAAGTAAACACCATTTTTAAGGAGTGATGCTCACCATATACAGCATAATTTTTTTCCATGAAGGATAAAATTATTTTCTTTTCAAATTTAGATTTGTAACTATAATATCTAGCACTTTCAATTGGTTTCATAGTATTTTGTTGAATATTTTTTCCTCAATCAAGTTTCAAAGTCAAACCAATTACAATTTAGACATAGGTTGATATATATAACATAATTTTTTTTGTATCTATTGAAAATTTATTTTTGTTTTTTGTTGGATCAAGGACTTCAATATCTAGTAGAATAATATTTTTAAAAATATATTCTTGAAATATGCTATTTTTCCACATGTACAAAACATAGAGGTTGATTTTCAGTGAAAAACCTACATTCACAAGAAATAAAATTAAATATAATAAAAAAATTAAATATATTTAAAATTATAATTTTTGGGAAGCTTATAATAAGGACTACATAATTACAAAAAATAAATTTTAAATGAATTCATTTGGTCCCCCAAAAGGTAAATCAAAAGTGGTTTTTTATCAACATTTTGATAGGTGTAAAGGAGACTCCGTTATAGGTATGGTTTAAAACTAGCGGGGTTCTATCCAAGGGGGTTTGATCTAAGGTGGTTCGATCAAACCCTCTTCAATTGGAATCCTTTTAATGGAACTTTTCAAGGATTAAATTATTATATTTTCTAAAAATATGTGATTTCAACAAAAATCGGGACCTCCCAAAAATTGTAAACTAGTATTGTAGGATCACCCTAAAGTGATAGTATTGTATAACACAATGATGATTTTCTTCAGAAAAAAAAGTGTTTGATAATAGTTCCAATTTGATATTGTTGTAGGAACATAGTGACAGTGATTTGTATATTGCTTATATATGGCAGTCCATTTAGTATGTTGACATTATTGTAGTCAAGACAATTGTTGTTGCATCTATATAGATTTCATTTGTAGGGGGAGTGAATGATTTTTTTTGCACCCAAGGGTCCTTTATTATTTGATGTCAAAGGGGGAGAAATAAACTTTTCTTGATGACAGTGGTAGCCATTGTGGAATAATGAATGCATAGTGATCTCACTTGTATATTGCTTATATATGGCAGTCCATTTAGTATGTTGACATTATTGTAGTCAAGACAATTGTTGTTGCATCTATATAGATTTCATTTGTAGGGGGAGTGAATGGTTTTTTTTTCACCCAAGGGTCCTTTATTATTTGATGTCAAAGGGGGAGAAATAAACTTTGCTTGATGACAGTGGTAGCCATTGTGGAATAATGAATGCATAGTGATCTCACTCATAATGAATGCACAATGAACAATGGTTTTGTCTTCATAAAGGGAGGATGCAAAGTTTTGTGATTTGACATCAATGCCAAAGGGGGAGTTTGTTGGAATTTTTTTTAAAATTGATGTCAAAAATACTTAATATAGTTAGTCGCTTCTCACATGATTCATCATCTACCGCCTAGTTTTGTTGCAAAAGTAATATGTCATGATGCTTTGTTGGTGTTGCTGCGAAGGAAAGGTTGATGCATTTGGATTTTTCACATTTATTTTTTTCATTTTTCTTCATTAGTACTTGATGCTACATCCAAAGATACTTGTTTATTTGTTCCATAGTTGGTTGTCTTGTTGAAGTGTTCATATTAATCAACTGGCACTATGATTGTTGATCATCTCCTCATGGTGGTTTATTCACTCTAAGATGTTACATCCATTATGTGTTTTTACTTTATTAGGGTTACTTCATTTGATTGAAGGCTTGTTCTAAAACCCTAATGACATTTTCCCTTATGTTCATTATGCAAGGTGAATAAAAGGTTATTTTTCTTATATTTGAAAGGTGACTTATAATAGCAGGTCAAGAGTTACTTAAGTCATTGTTTGAGGTTTTAAAACCATTGAAAAATCATCCCTTAATCCTAAGTGCAACCAAATATATAGGTTAATAACTCTTCAAATAACAACCAAAAAAAAATCAACAACTATTATTTAATTTTGTGTTGGTGGGTGTTAAAGGATCAATGGTTTTGATTTAAAATTGATGAACATTTATTTCTCCATGTCTTCACATTGACAAGCAGTTGAATGTCAGTGACTTTGGGTTTAGTTAAATGAAGATTTGTAGTTGTTTTATAAAGCAATGATTAAAGGTGATTTTTAGAACTTTGTGCAAGAGCATAGGATCAATAATCATCATTATGGTACCAAATTATAGATCAATGGATGATATTTAATTTTTTTTTCAATTCTAACAGGAAGGTGATGAGAATACAGGTTGTCATGTATTTGGCCATTAGGAAGTGTGATTTTAATGTGGGAAGGTAGTTTTTGGAACTATAATTTTTTATTAATGAATTAGTGTTGTGGAATGTGTGAATAGGGGAGATAGAGTTTTGTTGGTGTAGAGATAGAGTAGCGGATTGTCTGGGAACATAGTAACCCTCTGATTTTTGTTTATTTCTTATGAGATTAATGGAAGTGGTGTATGTTTGTTAGTGAGGCATATTGTATTGCCAATGAGGCATATTGTTTTGTCAGTGAGGCATATTGTGTTGCCAATGAGACATATAATATAACTGGTGAGGTTTTTGGCTAGTGAGGCTTAATAAACTTTATTTTCAGAGTGGTTTTTCACCCTTTTAGGGTTTTCCACTCATAATACTTGTGTTATGTATCCTCTTAATAGTTTGTCATATTGAGTTTAGTAGGTCATTTTTTTATCTTTGTTCAAGTATCATGTTCTAATTTTTGTGGCTCACTCAACATTCAATACCTATAATATTTGAAATGTTTTTGCAAGATCTCTCTACATAATACAAGTGAATTAATTAACTAGCATACATATATTAAATATTAATATATATAAAATACGCCTAGATTTATCCTTCTCGAGGCACCTGTTTTCATCATTATGTAGAAAAATAAAATGAAAGAAATATTATATCACCTTTATATTAGAAAAAAATCTTCTAGAAAAAATTAAGCCACAAAGCTTAAAATATTTATATTTTACACAAAATTGACAGCTTTCATAAAAATAAAAGTGTTTTTTAAACTCATTTTAGGAAAGTAGAAAAAACAAAGCTAAGGATAAGATGCCATAGGAATCGACCCGCTAAAAAACCAAAGCTAAAACAAGGAAATTTCTACATTATGTAAACTACTTTAAAATCTGATTTAAAAGCATAAATCTATTGTTAAATACTTTACTTTGCGACAGTTAGTAGATTTCAATTTTAAATGGGGAGAATAAAAATGTACACATACTCGTTGATGCCATTGTAATATGCCTCTTGACGTAATAAAATTTGGTTCTTCATTAGACCACTAATTCACCCCCTCCCCTCTCAATTGTCTTGCACTCGAACACTTGAGATCCATTCCAACACTTGAGATCCATTAGTGATCTACTAAGACCCTACAACCTACAACCTACATCCTACCTGCTCACATTAGAATTATATCAAAGATATAAACCTCGAGTTCTAGGCTTGTTCCCTACTATGCTTGTTTGCGCATGCTTTTTTCTTCTTAACACCATAGCGTAGGTAATCCCTTCAAACCACCAAGGCATGTCTAACAAGTAAGTACTTGGATGGATAAAAATAAACCAACCCCCACAAGAATGTTGGTGAAGGGTTTGAGCGGAGCAGGAGTAGGCACACGTGGAGTAGGAACAGGAGATAATAGTTGGGCTAATGAGGCAGAGCGCTAGGTCTCAATAGAGAACATTAGGCAGAGGGTTGCAAGTGAAGAATGGTGTGACAGCCATTGCAAAGGTAAAGAGGTGATTCGTGAAGAGAATGGGAAGCAATGGTATGACACAGAGTTTCGGTTGCCACCATTTGTCAAGGGAGTAAACACTTTACAAATTAATCCTAGAAGGAGCTCTTGGGATGAACATGGGAAATCTAGATGGCCGAGTCGGTCTGAGGATCAGAGGTCTATCAGGATGGCGGCACGCAGTGAAGTTCGAAGGGAAGAGATTAAAAAAAAATTACCCTTGGATAAGAATGTTCAAGGTGGGCGTGGCACAGGAAAAATGATGGGCCCCGAGGAGAATCAAAGACTGGAAAAGGATCGACCACCTTGAAGGAATGAAGCAAGGGGAGACTGGCATGCTACTAAAGGCATAGACAATCAACAAAAGCATGAGTGAGGCAAGTACAACCAGGGAAAAAGTTTCAACAACTTTAAGAAGCAAAAGGAATTACCATGGCTAAGAGGCAGCCCGGGATTAGGAAGGCGTCAGACTAGGTGCCACCTTTGGTGTGGGGTAAGAAGGATTCCTTTCTACTGTGAGTTGTCTTGAAGGCTGCCCAGAGGCACACATTGATCGAACGGATAGATTTGTAGAGGACACACATGGTATGGTTGAAAACCTGAATCCCCTTGTAGATGTGTTTTTCTTCATTTAGTAAATGAAAATCTAGAAGCAAATATAAATAGAATGAAAGCTGTCGTACTTTTTATGAAATGGGGTGGCGAATGGCCGGCAATTGAAAGGATAAAAACTTGGTGTAACCAAAATTGGGACTGTAGAATTAAGCTGAAGTATTTAACAAATGGCTTCTATCTAGTGGAATGCCCTAAAGAAAGGGTTAAAAGACATATCTTTAATCAAGGGCCTTTAAGATGGGTGGTAGTAGGTTTTTCATAAAGGATTGGGAACCGAACTTTAATCCATTAAAGCAATTGATAGTAGAAATTCTTGTTTGGGTAAGGTTATATAATCTCCTTGTAAAATCTCCATCTCGAACACAACAATTTTTTTTTAATATAAACAATATATAACTACCAATTTAACCAACCAAACATATTTCATGTAAATTAGAAGTGTTAATTTCAATAGCTCTGCATTCACCAAGGTGGTAGCAAAAATCAACACCACTACTTATATGCTTACACTCAAACCTGTGGTAAAGTCCCAAGGACAAGGTCTTTCCTAGACCTACAACGTATGCCTTGAGAGTTCGTGATGGCCCTGCCTATGTATCCCCTCGTGAGAAATCAGAGGCTTCATAGTTCTCCCTACAATGACAAAGGGAGTTTAATCTCTCCTTTTGTATGAGATTTCTTATCTCACCTTAACCCATAATTATTTATTTAGTATATGCAAAATGTCAACATAGTCAATTATCATATATAATGATAATAACTTGCTATACAGTGTTGGGTCCATACCAATCATTACCAAATGTTAGTGTACAAACATTCACAATATTCACAAGAGGTTATTCATACTATAATCTCAAATATTATACACATTGGCTCTCAAAAGCATAGCCCCATATACAGAAGTTGATTAGCTCTTACATAGTACAAGTACAACGGACTAGATCATACATAGATCACAAGTATAATAGTGATTGGGTCATACACAAATCATAAGTATAACAGTGATTAGCTCATATGTACATCACAAGTACAACAATGATTGTCTCATACACTTATCACATTTACATTAGTGATTGGCTCCAACATATATCACAAATACATAGCGACAAGTTGTAACATACATCACATAAACACAATGAGGAGCTCCACCATACATCACGAATACATAATAACAAGCTCCAACATACAACACAAATACATAGTGATGAGGTCCAACATACATCACATCCACAATAGCTAATTAACACATCACAATGGCTAACACGTGTCCATAATGCATCCTAGATAGAAATAATATCGGTGCATTGCACACTACACCACGGGTCCTATCTTTCCTCTAGTCTTCTACACCATTAGACAAATGGGAAATGGATTCAATGCATCCTATACTACACTGCGGGTCTGTCTTCAACCCCACAATGCTAGGTATACAGTTTGACAACTCAGAAGGGGATTTGATGCATCCCATACTACATTGCGGTTCCATCCACCATCCCAAGGGTTTCTCCAAATAGTAAACCTACCAACCTAGTGGATTCCAACTTCAATCGCCTATAGGCCACTGGCAACAAGTCTGTCCACCCAAGAAGAAGCAACTCTCAACATATACCACCTAGTGACCTTTGTGGTCTTGTCAGCTATCTTCTTCACAAACCTGGGTAGCACTTGGCATCAATCACTTTCGTTTTTACTAGTGACAGCTAGTGAACCCTCTCAATACGTGGTTAGCCTCAACTTACTATTACCCACATGGATGGTTCGCTACTCGTGCAACTACTACAACTGTATCACAACTAGGGTATCCTATTACTTTTACCTTCGTGAACTAGGTGAATGTTGACTAAATCCCTAGTAGTAGCCAAAACATCAGTCATTAGCACGGTCCAATGACTGTCTGTCACTATTCAAATATCCCGGAGGTTCACTCTTGGGCGGGTCATACATAACATGAATTACAATCACAATCAATGGATACATGGGTTTATACATAAAGACCTCTAGTTATGGAGATGAATTATACAGACACATAAGAGATACATGAAACCAACACAAGATGGACTTTACCCAACATATACACAATCAAATACCCATTATAAAGTAGTTAAATCCCTTCATTCTATTTAATAGAAGTCTATTATGTATTGATATAAGTTATTAAATTCCCTTAACTTGATCATACCCATTCGATACCCATTTTAGCCTCAGCTTATGGAGGAGGAAAGGTCAAACCATGTAGGAACAATCTCAATATATGGGAGTTATCCCCCTAGGCCATCCCCCTATGAACTTGAGGTCACATAAGCATCCTTCGCCTAAGGAGTGCCTACGTTCCCACTTCCAAGTGGGTCAAAGTCACATGTAGTTCTCTTCACAAGGTCTCTCAAAGGACACACACAAGTTTAATTAAATATTCCCTCCAATATTAATACTAAAACCACAATTTAGCAACCTATACAATAACACTCCCCTTCAAGAATATCAATGTCCTCAATCCACTCCACCCATTATTATTCACAAAATAGCTTGAACCCAAGGATTGTTTTATCACATAGGGGCTAGGCTTATTAGTCAACACAAAATGACCTTGTTCACACAATCTCGTACTTCCATTTGAAATTCACATAATAGATTCAATTGAGATTCTTACACTCAAAGGGTCAATAGATATTTTTGAAGGACATGGAATAGCATTTATGAGCTTGTTTTGAATTATAATCATTGTTTGAATCCTACTTGAGAATGTTGGAAATACTATATCCATTAGACCGATATATGGAAACATAATCCCATGAATAATATTAGGAATGATATTCTTGATTTTCTTAATTCCTTTACCTTATGGTGCAATCTTATATTCTTATGATTGTTTAGTGAATAGACAAGATAGTCTATTCATACCGATCATTCGGTCTAAACAAGACCTCAATAGTCATTAGTAAGGTCTCAAGAGATGTTAAACATAAGATTTATCCCACAACTTGATCACAACAACATTATTAAATTAATGATAGTCATCTTCCATATACACTCATATTGTGATCCATTATAGGTATAATTAATAATTTTAATATCAGGGTTCTCGTATTTAAGAGAATGATAGACATTATGAAATCATATAAAGCATTTACCATGGTAACAATGGATTATCAAAAGCAACAAGTAAAGAATGGTCGTAGTGCCACTAAATGAAGTCACCCTTCTTACAATATTATGCATCCAAGTGCCAAGGCTCATTAATTATATATGATTGGTGGTTCATATTATAAGGTTATCTTGCAACTAAAGATTTGATCTAGGACTCTTTTCCCTTGATATTCTTTCTAAAATAATGTCATCATAATCCTAACTTTTCATGTTCATGATCACCATACTAATATTAGTTACCCTAGATTTTGATTCTCCATTCTTAAATAAAGAATGCTAATTTCATTTAAGATCAATAAAAAGTAATATTAAATTTATAATTATCCCACATTTCACAAATATTAATAAATCACCTTTATCTAATCATTTTAACCATGGCACAAAGGTTAGGTTGATTACTTTATAATAAATTCTCTTTGTTTGCATAAATCATACTTATCACTAGATCAAGATACTAGGTCATAGTGGAAACATAAACATGAGTGATAACCTTGAATTGCACCATAGTGTCCTAGATGTATAACACTATGTTCATCTCTCCAATAGATCTTCAAAGCAACATTAACATATTAAAATCTCACTAATATATGATGATTATGACATCAATTTTGACTAATCTCTCTTCATATAACATATGCCCAATTTCATGCAAAGTTTATATAGATGTCATGAATACTAAGCACGATACTCCCACAATGAAAATTATAGATAAACATAACAAGGTTGAAATGGGTAGTAAATTTGATATGATATTTAATTTGGAATCATACTTGACCCTTCCCAAGGAGCTTAACATTATTTCGATATAATTATAGATTATCATAGTGCATCATTGTACTACCTAAATACTAGTGAAAACCCTTATCAAATTTACTAATCACTCTTAAAATAAAAAGCTATAAATATTGCTTAATTTCTTATTACTTCCTAATCAATAGGAGAGTAGGGATATGAGAAAATCTGACCAGTGAAGCAATGTGTGTTATGTCATATGATAGTGATGTTCCCAAGGAACTACCTTCGTTGCAATTAAAGTATTACTTTTCTTCATATTTGAACAATACTCAAACATGAGCTACAATCCCATCCAAATAGTATGTTGAAAAGAATCAAAGAGTACTCCCATAAGTTGTTGGATGTTGTGGAATTTGAACCCAAGCTTGGGTACGCCTCACCACATCCCCAAATCTATCAATCGCATAACCTAAAGAGTATGCCTAATCTCCATGAGTGAGAACTCCACCGTACACATTATGTAGGGCTCACAAGTGACTTGGGATCATATCTTGCATGCTTACTCGACTTCATTGTTGCTTGAGATCAATAATCAAGCATCCAAATCTCCACCTACCATCACAAACAATACTACTGCAACTCAAATAAGCCCAAGAGGAGTCATCGTCCCTCTCTTGTTCTCAAACGCCCTTTGTTGGTCTTCTCCTTACCGCTCGATTTGCTAGTACAACACTCTCACATTGTTGCCATGTTGTTGGTTGTCCATAGATTTCCAAATACTCCTATTTTTGCGTGGGCATGGAGGATATTAGCAATGGTTGTGGAATTTAGCTTTTTACCTGTTAATCACATTTGCTTGAAAATTTCCAAAGCCTTTTTAACCAATCCATTTTGTTGGAGGCAAGGAGAACGCAAACCACAAATGGTGATTTTTTTTTGCTTTGATGCCTACCGATTACATCTTCTTAAAATTTTCTAATGCCTTTTCAACAGATCAATTTTGTGCATATTCTACAATCTCTCATGCAATTACTTCTCTCTTCTCACATATCTGCTACTCACTTTTGGAAATACCTTCCTCCCTCTGCCCACATTTTATGGTCTTCATCGCTATGTTTTTCTTCCTCCTGCACACTACTCTCTTATTCCCCTTACTCCCTCTCTCTCTACATGCCATTTCTCTAAGCTCTCTCACTGTCTTCTTCTTAGATTTTTCTCTCCAACACTCATGAATATCCATAGAATGGGGTCACAACGGTTTTGAATTACTAATTTGCCTCCATTTTCCCCACATGATATACCATTATTTTCCAAGTAAAGGTTTTTCCATAATAATTTAATGGCACAACTACTCCTTTGGTTTCATCTATGTCTTGCTTCTACACACCATGCCGTGCCCATTTAATTTGGGTAGCCTTCCTTTCTCGGTCGTAGATTGATTTCTTTGGCCATACTTATTTAATAGTTGTCTCGCCAAAGTTGAAAAATAAACTCCTATTGTGGGCAAAGAATGAAACACATTACAGTGAAGTGTATCAAGGGAAGGAGCCAGACACACAAGGAGACAGAAATATTTTCAATATTCTATTTTCTCAGAAAAAGATTACATTCAAAAAAATATTTACATATAAAAATATTTAGAGCAAAAGCTCTATACACGTATACTACAGAAGCTATGCGTTTTCTAGCGCACTGACGCTTCTGTGCTGCTGCTCCGTGTGGGACAGCTTCCGGCGCATAGGTGCAAGGCTTACTGACTTCTACTATAGTAGATACTCCTGAACATCACTGTTTAGATGCTCCTGAACATTCCTTCTTCTACTATGTTCTGTTGAACATTCCCTCTTTCTGTCTCACCCAAAAAACCTCTATCTACTTACTTGCATAGAATATACATTCAATGCAACTTTTGGCTTTTCAGCCAATACACAAAAATGTCACTCAAATTTGAACTCAACTACCACAATTAAATTTGCTGCCAGAGAGAAATTACTGAACAACAAGTATTTCTGACACAGCAGGGGGGGTGGATCCATATTTGATTTTCTCTAACCTTGCATTTAATGCAACTGGCCGTAGACTGCTCAAGATTAATTTTTTCAACACTCCCCCTTAATCTTGAGTCTTTCTGCTCTTCATCTTTATTTGGAAACTTCCGGCGTAATACTTCTGGAGCAACTTCCAGAGCAAAGTTTCCGGTGCAAAAGTTCCTACTCTTCAACACTCTGTGAAACTTCTGGCGCATCGCCATAAAAGTTTCGGAGCATCGGTGAAAAGTTTCCGGCGCAACAGTTCCTGCTTTATGAAATTTCTGATGCATTGCCATAAAACTTCCAAAGTACCGGTGAAAATTTTACAGCACAAACTTGTTTGCCTTTGTTCTACATTCTAGAACTGTCTACTGAAGTTCTGGTGCACCTGCACTTCTCTGTGTTTTCCAGAAATGAAGTTCTGGCGCATTCCTGCACACTCAGCCTATATCTTAGGCGCTCAAAAGGTTCTTTTGACAAAGCCTTTGTAAAAATATCTGAGAGCTGCTGCTCTGACCTGTAAAATGCCATTTTAATTTCATTATTCTCAACCAATTCTCTGATAAAATGATACTTTATTTCAATATGTTTGCTTCTTCCATGAAACACAGATTTTTTTTGTTAAGGCTATTGATGAAACATTGTCATAGAAAATTACTGTTCCATCCTCTTATTCTTCTCTCAAATCAGCTAAGATCCTTCTTAGCCACACAGCTTGGCATGCTGCTGCATTCGTTGCTATGTATTCTGCTTCGGCTATGGATAAGGCAACAATCAGTTGTTTCTTGGAAGCCCATGAAACTACTCCTGAACCCAAGTGAAAAACATATCTGGATGTGCTCTTTGTATCATCCACATTTCCTACCCAATCATTGTCAGTGTACCCAACCAGCTGAAACTCATTAGAGGGAGTATACATTATGCCATAGTTTTTTGTGCCATTGACATACCTGAGAATCCTTTTACCTGCTTGCTAGTGTGTGTCCTTAGGTTGCTCCATGAACCTAGAAATCATGCTTACTGCATACATTAAATCTAGTCTCGTAGCTGTCAAGTACATGAGGCTTCCAACCATGCTCTTATAGAGGGTTGGGTTAACATTATTGTTGCTATCCTCTTTACTCAACTGCAGACCTATAGTTGTTGGGGTTGGGGCTGCTTTGCTGTCCAACATCCTAAATCTTTTCAAGATTTGTTTGGCATAATTTGATTATGAAATAAAGATACTATTATACAATTGTTGGACCTCTATGCCTAGAAAATATCTTAAGAGTCCTAAATCTATCATTTCAAACTCTCTTTTCATGGCATCTTTAAAATTAGCAATGAGGAAATCATCATCCCCAATAAATACTAAATCATCTACATACAAGACAACAATTAAAATCTTACCATTTGCTGCCTTGATGTAAAGAGTGGGCTCACCATCACTTTTTCTAAAGCCATTGCTCATCAAGTATGAGTCAATCCTACTATTTCATGCCCGTGGAGCTTGTTTCAACCTATAAAAAACTTTCTTCAACCTATATACCTTGTGTTCTTTACCTGAAACTTCATATCCAAAGGGTTGCTCCACATATACCTCTTCTTTTAAGACTCCATTGAGGAAGGCGGACTTCACATCTATTTGATAAACCTTCCACATGTGCTAGGCTGCAATTGCAATGACTGCCCGCATGGTCTCCATCCTTGCAATAGGGGAAAAAGTCTCATCATAATCTCTCTGAAACTGCTGTTTGTACCCCTTGACAACTAATCTTGCCTTATGCCTTTCTATTCTTCCTTTGGCATTACATTTGGTCTTGTAGACCCATTTGAAACCAATAACTAATTTCCCTTTGGGTAAATCAGTGAGCTCCCATGTCTTGTTTCTTTCTATTGCATCTATCTCCTCATCCATGGCCTCACACCATTTATGTTATTTCACAACCTCCTCAAAATAAATAGGATCACTATAAGAAAATAATGTGAAATTTACACTCTAATTAAAAGCTTCATCATACCTTTCACCTTGGTAGATCTCCCTTAGACTCTTAGTCTTTCTTGGCACTAGGGAGGCAAGAGTGGGATCTGAATTTCTGAAACTGCTTGGCTGCTGACCTAATTAAGAAGTCTGCTGCTATAGGTTTCCGAAGCAACTTTCCTGTTGAAAGTTTCCAGAGCATCTTCCCTACTAGAAGTTTCTGGAGCTCCTTCCTTACTGGAAGTTTTTGGAGCTCCTTCTCTACTGAGAATTTTTGGATCTACTACTGTTGTTTTTTGAACTGTCAGCTTCCTGTAGGTTTCCAGCGCATCTGCGATGTAAAGCTTCTTCATCCTTAAGGGGTATGGAGACAAAAATATCAGTTTTTCTGTCAACTTTTCCATCCCATGACTCATTTTCTAGGAACTCCATGTCCCTACTGATGATTACCTTCTTGGTGACCGGATTATATAGCCAATAGGCTTTTGAATCTGTATAGTAGCCCAAGAAAATACACTTTTCACCCTTGTCATTCAATTTCTGCCTATTTTCTTTAGGCACGTGTGCATAGGCTACACACCTAAACACTCTCAAGTGCTCAACTGACCACTTTTTTTTTGTCCATGCCCCTTGAGGAATTTTATCACAGACTGCCTTCGTTGGACTTCTATTTATCAGATAAACAGTTGTTGCTACAACATCTCCCCAATATTCGATAGGGTCCCTTTGCTTTTATCATGCTCCTTGCTATCTCCACAATGGTCCTGTTTTTCCTTTCAGCCACTCCATTTTGCTACGGAGTATAACTAGTTGTGAGCTCCTTCTTGATGCCATTTTTCGTACAGAAATTTACAAATTGATTGGAGGTATACTCTCCTCCACGATCTGACCTTAGGACCTTAATAAAGTTCCCACTCTCCTTTTCAGCCTGGGCCTTAAATAACAAAAACTTGTCAAATACTTCAGACTTATGCTACAAAAAATAGACCCATGTCCTATGGCTGTAATCATCTATAAAGTTCATAAAAAACTATTTTTGCCAAAGGACAGATTTTGCACAGGGCCTACCAAGTCAGTATGCACCAACTCCAATGGTGCTCTAGCCCTTCTAGAGTTGCCTAAATTAAAAGGCTACCTATGTTGCTTGCCCAAAATGCAAGCTTCACATCTAACATTAGGCTCTACAATTTTTGGCAAACCATCTGTCATATTTTTCTTGGACAAAAGACTCAAACCAGAGTAACCTAAGTGTCCATACTTGAGGTGCCATAGCTTGGAGATATCTTGAATGGCTGCTTTGAAGGCTAATTGCTGCAGGCCTTTTGATTATGCTGAGATTTGCATCTTGAGAGGAAACATTCGGTTCTGTGTCATTTGAACCGCTGCCATAACTCTTTTGCTTCCATCTTTATCATAGATGATGCATTCCCCTTTCTCCATCAACACTCTATACCCATTTTGGACCATCTGTCTAATGCTCAAGAGGTTATGTTTCAATCCTATGGCATAGAAGACATCATATATTTGTCTTTCATCACCATGCTTGGTTTGTAGGCATACCATGCCTTTGCCCATGACTGGAACCATCTCATTGTTCCCCCATTTTATTTCAGACTTCACGCTGCTATCAATGGAGGCAAACAAGTCTTTGTTACCACTCATGTGGTTGTTACAGTTGTTGTCCAAGTACCAAACTTCAGTGCTACTCTATTCTGCAAGGTTACATGCAATGAACAGTTTTGACTGTCTTTCATTTCCAACCACATTTGAGTTAACAACATGTGCATTATGACTCCCTTGGTCACGTTTTTTCCTGCAATCACTTGCATAGTGACCATACCTTTGACAGTTGTAGCACTGCACATTTCTTTTATCCTTTTTTTTGATAAGAACTGTTGTTCTTTTTTCCTCCTTGAGAGCTAGTCACCCCCTCATGACTACTTGCTCAGGCTTAGCTTTCATCACCATCATTTCCACATCTAGAGTTTCCTCTACCACGTCTAGAGCCTTTTCTACCTCTCCCCCTTCCTCTTGCATTCGACTGAGCATTAAAAGCTTGCTCTTGGGAGGAGGTTGCAGACCTATTTAGGCACTGCTCATGGGTTTGCAGAGAACCCATCAGCTCATTAACTGATAAAGTTGTGAGATTTTTTGTCTCTTCAATGGCAATCACCATCGGATCAAACTTTGTGGGAAGACTTCTCAATATCTTCTCCACAATCTTTTGTTCTTCCAAAGTTTCACCACTTATCCTCAGCTGGTTAATCAAAGTGGTTGCCCTTGTGTGAAAATCTATAATGGACTCGTTGTCCTTCATCTGCATGGTCTCAAACTCTCTCCGTTGCAGTTGGATTTTGATTGATCTAACTTTCTTAGATCCTTTGCAGGTGGTTTGAAGTGTTTCCCATGCTTCTTTTGCATAAGTAGCTGTTGCTATTTAGGAAAAAATAGCCTCTGTCAAGGCCACCTCAATCAGACTGAGGAATTTTGCATCATTCTTTCATGTCTCCTTCAACTGGTTCTTTTGAGCATTGCTCAATGCTGTAAATGCAGTTGGGTCAGTCACATCTATGAACCCATTTGCAACTAACTCCCATAAATCATTAGCTATGAAAATAGTCTTCATTTTCTTTGCCCAAACATCGTAGTTTCTACCATCGAAAATAGGTGGCTGCTGCCAGCTTCTATTTTTTCCTCCAGACATTTTGCTAAAATGGGGAAACTACAAAAAAACTCAAATTAAGATCTAAAGCTGTAAAAACTAACTGCCCAATACACCTAGGGCTCTGATACCAAGTTGAAAAATAAACTCCTATTGTGGGCAAAGAATGAAACACATTACAATGGAAGTGTATTAAGGGAGGAGACAGACACACAAGGAGACATAAATATTTTCAATATTCTATTTTCTCAAAAAAAGATTACATTCAAAAAACTGTTTACATATAAAAATATTCAGAGCAAAAGCTCTGTACACATATACTACAGAAGCTGTGCCAGTGCACTAACACTTATGCACTGTTGCTCCATGTGGGATAGCTTCCAGCGCACAGGCGCAAGGCTTACTAACTTCTGTTGCAGCAGATACTCCTGAACGTCATTGTTTAGATGCTCCTGAACATTCTTTCTTTTGCTATGTTCTGTTGAACATTCCCTCTTTTTGTCTCACCCAGAAAACCTCTATCTACTTACTTGCACAGAATATACATTCAATGCAACTTTTGGATTTTTAGCCAATACACAAAAATGCCACTCAAATTTGAACTCAACTACCACAATTAAATTTGCTGCCAGAGAGCAATTATTGAACAACAAGTATTTTTGACACGGAAGGGGGGTTGGATCCATATTTGATTTTCTCTGACCTTGCATTTAATGCAACTGACCGTAAACCACTCAAGATTAATTTTTTCAATAGCCAACCACTCTCGTCATTTCAATTCTTCATTATTTTATTTTAAATTTCTTTCCCCACTACATCGTCCAGCATGGTCACTGGTAGGGATGTGACACTCCCATTAGAATATTGAAATTTGGAAACTCTCCTAGAGATTTGCAACTATTTGGGTTCCTTTGTCGAAGCAGATAAAAATCTAGAGGATAGGAATTATGGAATGTATGTAAGAATATGCATAAACATCAAACCTATTCCAATCTTACCAGAAGAGCTTGAAATTGGAACAAAGCAGGGCATGTGGAGACAAAAAGTTGAAACGGAGGATAAGTTGACATTATGCCAAACCTATAACTCAAAAGGGCATAGTAGGGAGGAATGTTGGAGGAACAAAGAGGAAGAGCATCATGAGGATTCATATAGTATTATGCCTAACTCACCTGAGGGTGGTAAAGGTAAAGTTGAGGAAAAAGAAGCTCAACCAAGTAGATAAGAAGAAGAAAAGATATTTGAATCCTAAACAGTGGAAGGGAGGGTTCCTCAGTTGGGGCGGCTTTGGGGGGGAGTTGGAAATTGGAATTCCACCAAATGAAGCCACAACAACTCCATTAGAAACACCATTAGAAATAGAAGAAAGGGAATGAATGGATAAGGAAATGGTAGAATTGCATTGATGGTTGAAGAAGGTAAGGCCTCAGTTAGGGAGGAGGATAAGGAGGATGGAGAATTCTCAGAGTTTGAGGAGGAAGGGGTAGTGAATTTGAGGAAGATGAAGTTATTTTACAGGAGAGAATGATCAATCAACCACAATAAAAAAATAAAAAATCCAAAGTTAGGTGAAAAATGCTAGAGGGGTAGGAAGTCTACCAGAGAAATGTTGGAAATACCGGGTAATGCCAAAGGTCAAATGAAATTGAGATCAGGGAAGGGAGTTTCCTTCCCTAGTTCACAATGAGGCTGTTATTTTGGAACACTAGGGGCATTAATGCACCTAAAAAGAGGTGCATAATGAAGCACCAAATCAATCAAGAAAATGCAAAAATTGTTATGCTACAAGAATCCAAACTCACGAGAAGAGGTTACAAAGATGGTGGAAAAATGGAGGCAAGGGGTGCTTTAGGTGGCATTGGGGTAATCTAGAATTGTAGATGTCTAACTGTGGAGCCAATAATAGAGGATCAACAATGGAAGCTACTGAAATTCAAAGTTGGATGAAGGAGAAAACATTTGTGATCAATGTATATGGGTCCACTAGCACAGTTTCCAAGATGGAATTGCCGGAAAGGTTAGGTAATGTGGTCTTCTCTTTGTAGGGGGAGAAAATATTATTGGAAGGAGACTTTAATGCCACTTTGTTAAAATTAAAGAAAAGGCGGCGAGTAATCAAAATATCTTAGGTCCAGACAGATTTTAGATAGTTTGTAGATGATAACAATTTGTAGGACATTTTTCCAAAGAATGGTTGTTATACATGGAAAAATAGATGAAGAGGTTTCATAGGAATTGTTGAAAGGTTGGATAGGTTTTTGTTGGTGGGTGAATGGAAACAAGTGGAGGCTACTATAGAATCAAAAATTTTAAGTTGTGTTGGGTTGGATCGCATGCCATATGCCCTTTCAAGTTTTGGAATATGTGGCTTAGAGATAAAGGACTATTTGATAAAATACAAAGTATAGAGTGAGACTGTAGGGGGTCTCTCATGTACCAATTATCCAAGAAGTTGGTATTCATTAAAGCACAACCAAAGGAATGGAATAAGTCAATTTTCAAGAATATGTTTGCAAAAAAGGAATAAGTGCAAGATCTATTGAGGGTGATCAATGAAATAGTTGTCAAAGGATGATGGATAAGGACTTTGACAAGGGGAAATATTTCCTAAATCAATACAATGAATTACTGGCAAGAGGAGAGATATTTCAGAAATAGAAGTCCAGAGTGACATGGCTTAAAACGAGGGTTAGAAACACTAATTTTTTTCATAATATTATGAAAACTAATAGGTGCTAGAACCGTATTGCAAAAATATTGAGGATGGAAGGTCACTCAATTTAGATGTAGCAATTGGGGAAGAAGTGATCAAATACTTTTAGAACTTGTAAAAAAAAGACCAAAATGGGGTTGAGAGGCTTAGAGAGGAGATTCTAGAGTGCATTCCCAATATGGTAATGGGTGTGGAAAATTAGTTGCTCTACAAAGAAATCGATAAGGAAGAAGTGTGGAAGGATACCTTTCAATTGGGGAAAGATAAGGCATCGGACCTAGATTGTTTTCCTGTTGGTTTTTTTCAAGGCTTCTAGGAAATTGTCAGGGATGATCTGGTAAAGGCAGTTGAGGAATCGAGAAAGAAAAAAGTGATGTTGAACGACTCAAATAATACCTTCATTGTTTTGATTCCCAAAAATTAGCAAACAATAATAATGGATGATTTCAGACTGATCTATCTCTACAACACTATTTATAAAGTTGTGATGAAAGTGATTGTGAAAAGACTAAAAGGTTTGTTTAGCAATCTTATCTCTGAATAGCAAAGTGGCTTCACTCATGGCAAGTTAATTTTCAAAGGTGTCATCACTGTCCATGAAGCCATTCATACAGTGTGGAAAGTGAAAGTTGAAAGGATGATCATTTAGCTATACACTTAGAAAGAATATGGTCAAGTCAATAGGCAATTCTTAATTTAGTTTTTATCCAAATTTGGCTTCTACAATGATTGAATCCAATGGGTCAAAAGATGCATCTCTAGTCCTAGATTCTTGATGCTAATCATCGACTCTCCAAATAGTTTTTTCAATCAGAAAATGGGCTAAGGCAAGGGGACCCATTATCTCCTGCACTCTTCATCCTAATAGAGGAAGTATTGGGGAGAAGCATCAAGTTTGCAGCTACTAATGGTAATTGGAAAGGTATCAAAGTTGTGCTAGGTGTGGAGTCTATCATGCATCAACAATTTGCTAGTGACACCATGTTTTCTAGGGAAGCAAGCTACATAGAGGTTGTTGCAATTAAGAAATTTCTTGATTGGTTCTTCTTGGCATTGAAGAAAATGGTGAATTGGAGAAAATCAGGCATTTTTTTCTTTAATACTAATAGAAGAAAATTGTTGGAGATTGACAGGATTTTAAATATAAAGAATTCAAAGATTCCTGGGAAATTCTTGGGTCTTCCATTATTCTATGGAATGAATAGGTCCAATATGTGGGAATAGTTAGTAGCCAAATTTAGGTGTAAAGTTGAGGCGTGGAAAGGAAAATGGCTATCCTTGGCAGGGAAAATCATTATGCTTTGGGTTGGCCTAGTGGCAATACCAAATTATGCGATGTCCTATATGAGAATTCTAAAGAAGGTTGAGGAGATTCAAGATCAAATAATTAGGAACTTTTTTTGGAATGGTGGTAAAGATCAAAAAAATATCCCCTTGGTTTCTTGGGAAAAAAATTGCCAGGCCAAGGGTGGCAAAGGTGTAGGTCTAAGGAAGCTCTATGTCATGAATATGGCCTTGGGAGCTAAGCTGGTATGGAGTATGTATAAGAATCACAATTCAAAATGGGTGTAGGTTTTAAAGTGTAAGTATTTGGATTCGCAATGCCCAATGAGAATTCTATTTGTCATTGACCCCCAAACTGGATCATCTATTTGGAATTTTTTGGTGTCTTGTAGAAGTATTATAAGAAAGCATGTATCATGGAATTTGAAGGATTCATGGAATGGTCATGAGGGTTTAGGAAACCTCTGGATCAGCTAGAAGATTTAAGACTCATCCCTAAAGATCAGTGGGGCTCAAAAGTTGAGAACTATGTTCAGATTAGCACCCTAATTTGGTGTGGTAGAATGAAAATAGAGATCATTGGGGAACATTTAGGAAATGATAGATTAGAAGCCTCTGTTAGCATGGATGATATAGGAAAGGCCAATATGGATGTCTAGCAAGGAAGATGAGTTGGTATGGCGTGGTGGGAAGTTTGGGGAATATTTGGTAAAGGTTAGATACAAAGGTCAGGAAGCATGCAAACATAAAGAGGATTGGCCTTCTCATTTAATGTGGAGTAAAAAATGTCTACCAAAGGTTGGTGTCTTTGCATATGCTGAACTTTAAAATAAAATTCTAATTGAGGACAAGTTAAAAAAGCTCGATTATATAGGTCCAAGAAAATGTAGTATTTTTAAAGCAAAGCAGGAGACAGTAGATCATTTGCTTCTAAGTTGGAATAGGGTGATCCCACAATACTGGTTTACAATTTTTGGCCAAACTAGGCATTGAACTGACTTTTTTAACTAAATCTTCACTTTTGGGCACCTATAGCTGCTAAACCATGAGGAATTTAAAGATGATGTGAAGTAGTGATTTGTGACATTTTTTTTGTAGATTCTAAATATATATTTTTAAAAAAATTTGAATCAGATTACATTTCTTTTTCCATCTCATTCGAAAACTAGTTTTTATTAGTAAACACCATTTTTAAGAAGTGATGCTCACCATATAAAGCATAACCTTTTTCTATGAAGGATAAAATTCTATTTTTTTTTAATTTAGATTTGTAACTATGATATCTAACAAGTTCATTTGGTTTCATAGTGTTTTATTGAATATTTTTTCCTTAATCAAATTCCAAAGTCAAACCAATTACAATTTAGACATAGGCAGACCATGTACAACATAAATTTTTTGGTATGTATCAATTTATTTATTTTTAATTGGATCAAGGACATCAATACCTAGCCTAAACATATTTTTCATAATTTTATTTTGATAATCTACTATTTTTTCTATATGTACAGAACAAAGAGCTTGATTTTTGGTGAAAAACCTATGTTTAATTAAACTAAAAAAAAAATACATAATAAAACCAAAACATATTAAAATTATATTTGATGGATAGCTTTTCATCCTCAACCCAAGCTTCTCCCATGTCTTTCTAAGGAGAGTTCTCTTCCCTAACGATCAACCTGCTTTGAGGTGTTGTGCGGAGAACAAGGTGTTGTAAGAAGTTGTGTGTTGGGGAAGGGACATGAACATGGTTGCAAGATGTTCCCAAGCGAGAAGGGGAATTGAGTTCCTAAAACGATGTGTGCATGACTCATTTGATGGGGACAACCAGTGGGCCTTTTCCCTCATGGAGAATGATGATGATGATCTTGAGGGTGACATCAATGCGATAGAGTAGCAACATTGAGAGGTGTATATAAGGTCTAATATTTTATGTAGTTTTTGTAGTTAGGGGTAAGGTGCTAAGCCAATTTTATTGCTATGTATGGCTCTGGTCGAGTTGATAATTTATGATTGTGGGTAGTATTTTTTGAGCCATCTTTTATGGAATACATTTTTCTTCGTCGTTGTATACAATGTCCATCTACTTGTTAATAAGCTTGCTACTATAATCCTTTTTTTCTCTTCATATATGGGTATGGCCCCACAACATCATGTTAATTTATCATAAAAAAAGAGAGAAGAAAATAGTTTTTCTCCCTCATTGTTAGTTCAGATAAAGCTATGCATATATATTCAAGTTTGTAGGGATATGTAAATTACTCTATTTAAACATCAATGGGTAATGGTCAAACAATTAATTATAATTATTTTTTATTCATATTAAGAAATGTTAAATAATTGTTATATTTTGACAACCAAATTTAACTTTTGACTAATGAATTAGATGATATTTAAGTATAGCTTATGTAGAGGTAATGAGTGAATCTAGTCAAAGATATTATTAAATTTGAATTTGTGCCTTTTTCACTTGTCCAAGGTTTTGATAGTAAGAAATATTCTCCTTGTAGTAAAGATTACATTTTGGTGATCAACCATGTGTCCAAACTATAAGAAATACAAAAAAGAAGGAAGATATGATATAGAAGATAAATTTATATTAGAGAAATAAAAAAACATATTGTCAATGGTAGCCAAAACACCTTGGAATTAAATGGTTTTAAACTACAACCATAAGCTATAAATTAGATAAAAAATAAGAGGGATTTGTAGTCCTAAATGTTAAAGTTGGTGTGTAGTTTGATTTCATATCTACTGTCAATATTGTTGTAGCTTTGTTTCATGTCTTATCTATTTGGATTATAGGTCATTGTCTTCATGAGATTTTAATTGATATACTTGTAGCTTTATTGTTGTTAAAAGGGTTTGGGTCCTTTTGAAAATCCTTCTTTACCATTAATTCAATAATATAATATTTACTTATAATTTATAACTTTATTGTAATCATTTTATAATAAGAAAATAAAAAACATTATAATTATGTAAAAACTTAATAAAAAAAATCTTAAAATAAATCTACAACCTTAAATTTTGTTTAATGCATAGGATTAAAATATTTTTTAATGATTTATTGCTTATAATATTTTTAAAATAAATAAATTATATCTATTATACTTATAATGTATGAATTAATCTAAATTATATGAATTATATTATAATATACAAATTAATTCAAATTAAAAAAAAAAAAAACATGATAAACTCTTTTAATGATTTTTTTATTTTTAAAAAAATATATATTATAATTATAATGTATACATTAATTTAAATTATATTTAATTAAAAATTTTAAATTATAATTTTTCATCATTGATCCTAATTAAATATAATATTATGAATAATTTTAATGATAAATGATATTAATGAAGTATAATTTTTAATCTATATTATATATAAAATTTAATAAAAATATATAAATTTGATTATTACTATTTGAAAAACAAATAATTGAATTGTATAACTTATTTTTGATGATGGGGATACTACTACGGAAGATGAGATAATTAAGACTCTTGTCATCTATTTTTAGCATCTTCTTGGCCTTGTCCACCCTCCTAACGATAGGCTTGGTCATGAATTTTGTAAAGGTTATTCCTACTATTCTCTTGGATGAGGACATCAAAGTAATGACAAGACAAGTTTTAGAGGAAGTTAGAGAAGTTGCTTTCTACTTTGCTTTCAAAGCACCAGTCTTGATGGATTCTCATCTACCTTTTTTCAACACTTATAGGATATAGTGGGAAATAATGTGATTATCATTGCTCATGAATTCTTCTTTTTGAAAGCATTATATATAATAATATGAACAATACTTTCCTCGTGATTATTGCCAAAAGTAGAGAGGTTGCTTCTATGGCCTCGAGCAGGATCCTGAAAGAAAGGTAGCAAGCGAGACCTACACCAAGACTAACATGGTTATGGTTTTCAGTGAAATCACCACCAAGGCCGATTGTACGCACGACTTGCAGAGAAATTGACTTCATCTTTGATGATGTGGGTCTGGATGTTGATAACTGCAAGGTGCTGGTGAACATTGAACAACAGAGCCCATACATTGCCCAGGGTGTGTGTGGACATCTTACCAAGAGGCCCGAGGAGATTGGAGTTGGCGACCAGGGTCATATGTTTGGCTATGTCACTGATGAGACCTTGATCAACCCATGCGACCATGGCATGGCATAAAATAAATTGAATTAAGGACATTTAAGCCGAACTCGCCCTCCCTTGTTTGGCACACATTAAATGTAATAAGGATTCTAGTCTACCTTGTGTGCATTTTTTGCAGGGCTCAACGCTTATCCTCAACTCAAGCGACAGGTACTAGCATGTAGGAATCTAATCTCCAGTTCTCACGCCCCTCTCGGATTTAGTATGCTAAACATCCAACGAATTGCAAACAGCGATATATTAAAGCAATAATACCAAAATGAAGGTTGCGTGCTAATAAGATGGTGTCACCCAAGTATTCGTTATGGAGAGTCATGCCAAGTTGGATGTTGCTTTTCCATGCCAAATGTGGGACTTTGACCAGTTCGTGAGCCACATGGAGGAATTGTGGATTTTTGACCGCATCAACACTATTGTCACCAACATTGGAGAGAAACTTGCTATGAAGAAGTTGACAGGGGTGTGATTTGCTATTGTCATGGTAAGAGAGGTCAACGATAGAAATCAAACTCTTGGACACAAGTGTAATTCAACCTCAATGAATGAGATCACTTGGTAGATCACTCTTCACAATGAATCCCTTCAGTCGACTTCCTCTCCAAACAAAACACACGACTACTCCAAAATATTAACCCCACAATGGAGAGCACAAGACCCCTCTCTAAAAGAGATCGACCTCGATGAAAACACATAGGTGCACGTGAATCACATTAATCCCAAGCAAAATTTGAGATCACACTCAAACTGAGATCAATATTACATGCAAATCAAATTGCATGGAACACTAGATTAGGCTAGATGCAAGATTTTGGGAAGAGTTTTTCTTGCATGGCTCTTCAATACCGTGTTATGATTTCCAAGATCATAAAGCAAAAAATTAAAACTTCCACAAAATACATGCACATAAATAAGCCTAATGATATTATCAAGAGATTGATATAACAGGTGATTTCAATGTACAAAGTAACCTTGCTTATATAGGCAAGGTGGTGAAGGTAGGCAAGTCAAACATAATGATTGACTAACCCTTCAATGATGGAACACTTGTTAATTCACATGACAAGTGTTCTAGTAAGTGGCAAGTGTGCATGCAAGAGGAGCCTCACAAGTGAAGACACATGTCTCAACCACATGAGGTGAGACAATACTATAGAAGCCTCTAACTGGAGACTTAAGCAATGTGAATAGGACTCTCCTAGGTAGGTTAATAGCTAACTAGTTTGATAAAGTCACTATTTCACCAACAATCCTCCTCACGATTAAGAAATTTAAAACCTAATATTAGAATGAGGTGGTGGAAATAATTTAGAAGAAACTAACATGATGGAAGGGTAAACTTCTTAGTCAATTTGGGAAGTTTTAGCTACTTAAGGCATCTCTTCAAAGCATACCAGTGTATTTCCTTTCTCTTTAAAATATCCCTAAGTTCATTCTATATAAAATTGAGCAAATTTAGAAAAGGTTTCTTTGGACTAAAAAGGTGGAGGAAAATATTGATGCTTTTCCATTAGGACATAGTTTTCAAAACTAAGGATAATGGGGGGCTTGGTTTAAGAAAAAACCAAAGGTTAAAGAGTTCTTATAACAAAATTTGGGTGGGGATTCATGAAGGACAACAAATAGTGGGCCCATATCATGAAACCTAAATTTTTTCAAGGAAGAGACATTAATCATTTTTTATCTACTAAGAACATTCCTAAAGGTTCCTTAGTCTAGGATAATGCTATCAAAGCTAGAATCTTGTTAGCTATTGGAATGCAATTGAAAGTCGAGAGGGACAACTAAAAATAGTTCCAGGAGTATAATTGATTAGAAATGTGTCCCCTTTATTAGTCACCATAGATGATGCAACTTTAATACATTCTTAGTAAGAGATTTGGTAGCTTAGTAGAAGGTTATATAGTTAAAGAAGGCTTAGAAGCTGGGTGGATAGACCTATAGGAGTTTTTTGTTAGTGATTTTGTTCATTGTTGTCTTGCAAAGACAACCAAAAGTAAAAGTTGTTAGACTCCCTTTTTTTTTCATCATGGGACAATACATTTTGGGGTCAAGACCACAAGGGAATGTAATTAATAAAATTTGGATACACCATCTAGCTTAACAATCCAAATAGTGGAAAGAGATGGAACAAGATCTAATACAGGAAACTAATCCTAAAATTTATCTACTTTTGGTTCACTATTGCACATGATAAAAGTATCACCCATATAAATTTGTAAATATTGGTATTATCACTTCCTAAAATATGTATTTTGTGTTATTCCAACAAACAAATAATGGACCAACTCTTCTTTTATTCTAATTATACTAATTAATTATGGGAAATCACATTCAAAAAAATAAAGTAAACTAGGTTATACCTTATTCTATTGAAACTTTAATTGCAAGTTGGTATGCCTCCTTTAGCCATCATTTTATTATGTAGATGTGGAATTTTTTCCCCTCACATATTTATTGATGATTTTGGAAAGAAATGAATAATAAAATCTTCAGAAAAGGTGGTGTTGACTCATATTTTGAATCCATGAGAGGCTTTGAACCCTTCATCTTAGTAATTTTTCTTGATGAAATAATGAATAAAAGGTCAATATTAAAGTTATCTATTTCAAGGTGATTGAACATCTCTTAAGTGCAATCATTGGCCTCTCCATAAAGGGAAATAAAATTAAACACTTGAAGAGTATTAGAGACAAAGATTGCATCAATTCCTTCCATGTGAGAGACAATAAGTTTTTGAAATTATAGAATAACTATAAGAGAGAGGACCTCCCAAGGCCTTCGAGTGAGGTAAGTTACCATAGTATAAGATACTTTATACTAGAAGGGAGATTTTAATGTGTATTCATGTACTATTTTTCTCTATTGAGGCATCTTTGACGTAATTTTCTCACAAACTTCATGTATTACCTACTATCATCTCTTGAGAACTCCAAGAAGGATATCTTGTGTAAAAAATCTACCATTCTCCTACATTAGGGGCTCATTTTCTACTTATATTTTTATTAACTTAACAAATTTCCTAGTATGGTTAACTTTCCTTTGTAGGTGTTCAAAATCCCTACCTCCAAACCTAGTAAAACCACTAAAGTTTTCACCCATCTCTTTTAAAAAAGACCAGGCTATGATGAGGGTTATGGTTGAGAGGCTAGTTAAGAAGTTTTGTGGTCTCCAAGCCTTCATGGTTGAGGAAAAACCATTTTTATCCAAGACTATGAACAAAGATGAAATTGGTGTGAAAGGGAGGAAGTGGTCAGTCCAACCCAAAAAGGAATAAGAGATCAACTAGACATTGATGAAAGAAAATCCCAAGAGATTAATGTAGTGTTTTCTAGTGGGGGAGAGGACATCCTTATGAACCTAGGGAATCTAAAAAAAGAAAACATTAAGGATAAAGATAGTGTAATTCTAAGTCTAATGATAGTTATTCCCAAGAAGAACAAAGTGTGGATAACATGAGCCCAAGATCTTCAAGCAATACTACTAGTACCCAAAAACCAAAAATGACCCCTATTACTATTGATACCTAGATTTAGGAAATCATGACCAAGAGGGGAAACAACTAGTCAAGAGAAAAGACATTAATTAAAAAAGAGGATAAACCCCAAGAAAAAAGATGCCAAAGATCAAAAATTAAAAATGAAACCCCACCAAAATGAATCAACCTATTAAGAGAGGTGAAGGTCAATGAAGTGGAAATCTACAATGGTTGATTCAAGTGATGAGTCTAAATCACTAAAATTCAAGTTTCACATTATGTCTAAAGAAGGGGAGGCTATTTCAAGCCTTCATGAATTGATTGGGTCTCTAGGTAGGTTGGTGGCTTATTATTATTATTATTATTGTTGTTGTTGTTGTTGTTATTGTTGTTGTTGTTGTTGTTGTTGTTGTTGTTGTATTGTTGTTATTATTATTGTTATTATTATTATTATTGTTGTTGTTGTTATTGTTGTTATTGTTGTTATTGTTGTTATTATTGTTATTGTTATTGTTATTGTTATTATTATTATTATTATTATTATTATTATTATTATTGTGTTTCTCATGTTGTTAGTTATTACAATTGTTAGTCTAGTAGCCTTATTAGACTCTTGGTATTTTGATCATACTGTTTATGAACTATTGTTTCTTTCATGCTTTGTAAGGGAAAGGACCCTAGTTTTCCCTTTTATCTAATAAAAAACTACTATTTTAAATTATGTTTTATATTTTCAATAAATTTATACGTAGAAAAAAATTTATGTAAAACGAAAAATTACAAATTTGTTTTCCTTTAATATAACTAGTACTCAAGGGTGTTATGATTATGTCTATATGTAATCTCAAATGAGCTTGTATTGTGTAAAAAATTTGTCAATACCTTTCATTTGTTAAAGAATTGTTTAAAATTTTATTGTGCATATGTACTATATTTGTTAAATAATTGTTTAAGAATATTCAAATTTCTTATTAAAAAGAATGGAATTTTGTGTTATAAAGAAATAAGATCCATTAACCTATAAAAGCAAATAATTCATTTTTTTATACTTCTATTCAAAATTATAAGATAGTTGTACTAATTATATTCAAAGGATGTATGTTTCTAATCCTCCATATAATGTGTGATATTGTAGCTCTCTATGACTATTTTTAAACATGGACTTGTTCAATAATAAAAAGTAAATTTTGACTAATAACAATAAAATAACTATTTAATTTTTTTATTATAATAATCAAAAGCATAAGTCACAGGTCCCAAATTAATACTTTCTATCAAACAAAATGTTTATAAATTAAATTGAATTTTCTAAAAATATTATTAAATATTTTTAAATTTCCACAAGATTAAAAAAAATTAAGAAAATAATTACACAGCTACAAAATTATTTAAAAAAAAAAACATAAATATATCTATTTCATTTTCCATTAGCTTCAACATATCAACTGTTATTTAATTTTTAGGAATAATATCCAATCTTACATAATATATAATACAATTTAATTATTTAAATATTTTTTAAATTCTGATAATAAATTAAATGTACAAACTTCTCTTAATCAAGTAATGGTGAAACACGCTCGCTCTGTAATTCTTGGCGGTCACTATACCATACCAGATTGAGCTAGAAGACAAATTCATTATCAATGGGTTTTCAACAATAAAAAAAAACCCAATTATGTCGCGAGAAAGTTAAGAATATCTAAGCAGACAGAGCTGCTGGGAGAAGGTAGCCATGGGCAAGACACATGCAGGACAGCTAATGTTAGCCTTGTCTCGCAGAGAAGGGGTGAGAAAAATATAGAATAATTGAACCAACGATTTGTGAAATATCTGAACCTCTATCTACTTTCTAATTACAACCGTCAGAGGCAGAGTTAAAAAAATTCTGGCATACAGACAATCCCTACTAGTACTAACTCAGTTTATTGACATATATAAAAATGAGTAAAAACAGAATGATATGACTAATATAATGTAATGTAGTAGAGAAAGTGTACCCGGATGACTGGTCTGCCCACGACTGGAGACTCCCAAATGTTTGCTGGAACGGCTGAAGAAGAATATTGCGAAATGGGCAATAATAATGATAGAATGCATCACCTGCCCTGAGCTTAGAAGAATCTTATTATCATCACGCCTGAAATTAAAGTGATGGCGGGGCCAGCTAAAGCAAATTTGAAATTGATGTACGTGACTAAAGCTCCTGCATTATTCTTCATACTACTTTAATGTTTATTCTTTTATTTACTTTTTAAAGTGTATGTCTCTTATTATTATTTTATACTGATCTATTTTTATCCATAATATACTATCATAAAATACAATTTGATATATTTTTTTATATTAGATAACATAGTTTTAATAAATATCATGTATCTTTTTATTTTAATCTTCAATATTATGGAGAAGCTATCACTACTTCCTTTCTTATATCTCAAATTGGACAAAAAATAAATAGAATTATATCCACTACAATACCTTCCTAATTAAAATATAATTTCTTATCTTTTACAAACAACAAAAAATCAAACAATATTTTAATAGTAATTTACATTTATTTATTTTTCTATTTATATTAATTTAGATCTAATGATTATTATTAATTTATTAATCTAAATTAATGATAAATATTATTATTTAAAAATAAAACATATAATTATTAAAGAGATAATTAAAAATATAAATTTTATGCAAATCATAATTAAAAACATTATGACAAAATATAGCCTTTTATTTGTTTTATACATATTGTTAAATTTGAGGTCTAGTAAAAAAAAGTAAAGTGTTGTTGCTTTAAGGTCAAACAAAAAAAAACATGTTTTGTGTTTTTTCTTTTATTTTATCATCACCAAGTTTTACTTTTCTTTATTAATGTGCTTTCACTTTTTCTTTATGCGGTATTCAAGATGATTTAAGTTCTTAATGTCTATGTGGGATGAAAATTTACTTTGATTTTATTCTTTCCTTTACATTTTGGAATGGGGAATTGTACATATACCTTATATTAGATATTTAGGTTCATAAATTAATTATTTTGATTACTTTTACAATTAATTTAGAGTTTAAAAATCAATTCCAATCGTAATTAAAAACATTAGGACTAAATATATGCTTTTCTTTGTTCTACGCATATTGTTTAATCAAGCGGTCTAGTTAAAAAAAAGAAAGTAAAGTGTTGCTTTAACGACATATGAATAAGATCATGTTTTGTTCTTTTTTTTTATCATCACCAAGTTTTGCTTTTCTTTATTAATGTGCTTTACTTTTTTTATGTGGTTTTCAAGATAATTAAGTTCTTAATGCCTCTATGGGATGAAATTTTACTTTGATTTTTTCTTTCCTTTACACTTTTGAATGGGGAATTGTATCTACATAAGTATATCTTATATTAAATATTTAGGTTCATAAACTAATTATTTTTATATTTAAGAAAATAAGATAAGATGTAAAAATTAATTTTGAGCCAAGTAATATTTTGTAAAAGTTTTGTAATTTTTTAAATATGTATAGCAAGTAAAGTTTGGTCTCTTCATTTTTTTGTTTTTAAGGGAGTTTTTTCTTTTCATAATTTTTTTATATATAATTTTTTTCTCCCCACATAATAGGGCTAAAAATTTCTCTTTATTTGATTTTGAATTTATAATATGGAGTTCAAGAATACTTGACCAAATAGTCTAGAATATGTAGTACCAAGTGCCTAGAGAGGATTGTAGGTTCCAACCAAATTTTATTTAGACCACCATGGGGAGATTAGGTGTGAACCACAAATATCCTTTGTCGATTATATAATTGTAAAATGGTGTATCAAGATACTATTTCCAATCCTTCCACCAACACTTGAAAGTCCCAACCATGATTTTGTGAGCCATGTTAGAAGGAATGGCATCATTGATGAATGGGTCGGTCTCATGATCTTGGATGAACAACTAGAATCTCAGTCTATCCTTAGGCCAAATTAAGCAATTTTTGGTGAGTTTATTGACATATATGACAATGTTTTGATTCCTCTATTATTAAACCTCAAAGATCAAACCTCAAGAGCTTTAGCTAGAGGTCTATCTTAAAAAGAGCTACATATCACCAAATAAACTATTGATTAAAAGAAATACCATTCCAATAGTCATTTTCATCCCACAAAAGCTAATGCTTGATGAATCTCAAAGCCATACAAATAATTTTTATTATTAAAAAAAATAATTCCTTGTATTTAAATGGGTTACCTGGTAGTGAGAAGAGTATGAAGCCTAAGCATTTTTTGTGTTGAACATGTAAAGGGAACTCTAAATGAAATATAATGTTGAATAAGGAATTTCTAGGAATCATTTCCTTCTAATGCCTTGATAATCCATTTAACACAAAGTGATATTCCTTGAAGGTAGATTTAAAGTAAGCCTAAACCTAGGAATCATAAGGGAGAAAACAATATTGTCAATCCACATGGTGAAATGCTTTACTACTATTATAAGAAGCCCTAAGACAATCCCTATGATGCTTTTTAATTTTCAAATGGGAATCCGATGTAGCCAATTTACTGTAATATGTTCACCATTAATAACAAAAGTAACAAAACATAGAAACACATAAGAATTTGGATTAACTATTTTTTATTCCTTCGCCTTCATCTTGTTGCTACAATGAGAAAAACTCCTATTTCAACTACCACCCGAAATTACCTTTTTCGGCAATTTTTTACAAGATTAAAAATTTTCCATTTTTGGTAATTTACATATCTATCTGGATGAGTAAAAAACTTGATAATTATTGAAATCTAACTCAATTGACTCTATCTATCAACTCACTACACAAATTACATTCATAAATGAAAAATTATTTAAAAATTAAAAAACTAGGAAAACTCAAAAAAGTACTAAAAGCCCATTTTAAGGCCTTGGATGAAGGAATTTGGCCCCAAAAAGGTGTTGAGATTTGGTTTAATCAAATATATTCAATTTTAATCTTTATAAATCTTCAAGAATTTTTTTCATGTAAAATTTTATCCCAAACGAACAATTGAGTCAAAAGCTATGACCTCAAGATGTCCCTGCATCATTCTCCTCTAGTTGAAAAGAACACAACTCCTGCAAGTTCTTGTTCTCAAACTATTGCCACTTTATTGGTTCCAAATTCTTTAAATCCCATTCTATACTCCATGTGTTCTCTACTGGTGCTAATCCTTCCCACTGGACCAATTATTTTTTTATATTCTCCTTGTCGAGTATGAGTGGTCTTCTTATCTAAAATCTAGGCAATCTTGTCTTATTTCCTACTCGAAATTGTTTGTTTCCAATCCAATTCCTTTTCACTATCATCATCGTGATCTTCACCATGACAGGTATATAAATCAAAAACATTAAACATAGGGGAAATATCTAGATCATTTGGAAAATCTACCTCATAAGCATCGCCATTAATTTTCTTGAGAACCTTACAAGGTCCAATTTTTGTATACTTCAACTTGTGGTATGTTCCTAAAACAATGGAAATAGGTGTTCCACCTCTTCGGAGGTGGAACAAAAACTAGGTGTTTAGAGACCTAGACCTATTTCTCTCAAGTTTTGAACTCAAGGAAACCCTAGAGATCTCACCTCAAGAGTGGAATAGAGGCAACAGATCTACTAGAAGGGCATCCTAGGGTATGATTTTAGATTACAAGGGGGGTTCACCACCAAGATAGGGCTTAGAAAAATGTATGGAATGTAAGATATAATGATTGAACTCAATGATGCATAAAACTTCACTAAATGAACTATAAATGCAAATAAATTAGATAGTAAATTAGAAAAGTACAGAGGAGCACTTGGAAACCTGAGAGAGCTTGAATGGAAGATTGAAAGTTCAATAACCTAAAATTTAGGCCTATTGAGACTCATTCACCAGTATGGGTGAATTAATCCTAGATCTGGGTTTTTGTGTGAGAAAAAGTTTCTAAAAAAAAGGTATCTGAAACTATAGAAATCTGGAAAAATTGCCTATAGTGAGACTCATTCGCCACTTCTGGGGGATCAATCCTATTTTATTGTAAAGTTTCCTTGGAGAAGAATCTTGAATTGAAACTTTACAAGCCTTTGAAGATGGATCAAATAAGCCCTTTCCCACTGATTTCATGCAAATTGGATATTTTTCCCTAGATTTGAGTTTTCATGAGTCTTGACAACTTTTCATGACAACTTTGATGGAATTTGCAACTTAGTAATTTTGGTACTTTTAAAGGCTTTAAATCCACTTTTCTTCAATCTATAAACTTGTAATCACACATGTAAAGAGGAGAAAAACTTATTGATTGTTAGTGAATAAGGGTTTTCCTTGGTCAAACCCTATTTAGGTAATTAAACCAAATGATGAAACAATGAAATATGAACATGAAACATGCAACATAGGACATGAAACATGAAAAATGATACCTTGAATGATGTCTTGTAATGCAAATCAGCAATCTAGCATGAAATGGCCATGAAGGATGTAGATCTTGATCTTGATAATAGGTGTGGAACAATGCTTGATCTTGGATCTTGAATGCAACATCACAACACTAGCTTAATAACATGCTTAATGCTTGATATCCTTGACATGATGATGGATCTTGAATTGTTGCAACAAATGATGAAGAATCTACCCTTGAACACTCTTGAATGCTCTTGTAAACACTTGAATGCTCTTATGAACTCTAATTTTCTATTATGAATGCTCATTCAATTTGCTAGGTGTAAAATGAGTGAAATAATCTTGTATTTATACTTAATTATGCAAGAATTCCTAAAATTACAACACTACAAGCTGACATAAGATCTAGGAGGATAAAATCCTACCAAAATTTTGAATTAATTTTGATTGTGGTTCACACAATACTCATTCACCCAAGGTGGTGAGTGAGCCCATAAAGCATAATTTATGATACCATTTTAAAAAATGCTTCAAAAGGTGTGAAACTAGGTTTAGGACCTAAAAACCTAGGTGGTACTCATTCACCCAAGGTGGCGAATGAGTCCCATATCACTAAATCTAGGCCACACAACCTAAAAAAACTTGAATTATGATTGGATGTTGACTTGTGTTAGGATTATCCTCGAAAAGATGTATTAAATAAGGTTTTTGGATGCAAAATAAGGCCAACTAAAGCATAAAGAAGTCCAATTATTAATGATAACATTAGAAAAGTGTGAAAGTGTGTTACAACACTTCAAATAAGGCATGATTAAGATTAAAAATAGATTTATTGGGTTTAGTTAATTAATAAAACCTCAGAAAAGTGTGAAAGTGTGTTACAACACTTCACAACACTTTAGCAAGGTACTATTTATGTTCATTAATTCACAAGGGCCAAAGACCTAATTTGAATTTTTCAAACACATTACAATACTAAACTAAGGAACCATTAAGCTTAGTTAACAAGGAGGGCCCAAACAAGCAAGAAGGGATACTTTTTTTGTTGTCATATTTCCTATAAGAAACTACTCTCTTCACAAATAAACCATCATTAGATAACCTTCATTAAAGACTTGAAATCACCAACTAGCATCTGACATATTTTGCACCTCTCATTACTTGCTTCAAACTTTTTCTTTGTGTGAAACTATTGAAGGAATTCTACAAATGCTTCCTTGTCAGCATTGGTTCTATCTCCAAGTGGTAGCTACACCAAATCTAAAACACCCTTAGGATTCCTACCATAAACAACTTTAAATGGTGATTTACCTATTGATCTATTCATGGAACTATTGTAGACAAATTTTGCTTTAGGTAATGCCAAATCCCACTGTTTGGGATTCTCTCCAATAGTGCACCTCAACAAGTTTCCCAAACTTTGGTTGACGACCTCTATTTTCCCATTTATTTGGGGGTGATAGGCACTACAAAACTCTAACTTAGTCCTCATATTCTTCCATGAAGTTCTCCAAAAGTAGCTCAAGAACTTGGTATCCCTATCAGAGGTAATGGCTTTTGGAACACCATGCAATCTAACAATTTCTATAAAAAATAACTATGCCACCTATGTTGCATCACTAGTTTTCTTGCAAGCAATGGAATGAGCCATCTTAGAGAACCTATCAACAAATACAAAAATGGAATCATTACCTATTTGTGTGTTTGTAAGCCCCAACAAAAATTCCATGCTTAAATCTATCCATGGTTTTGTTGGTACTGGTAATGGCTTATACAACCCTGCATTTTGTGAGTGTCTTTTAGCCACTTGACAAATCATGAACCTTGTTGCATACTGGGTTATGTCTCTTTTCATTTTAGGCCAATAGTATTTATCTTCTAATAAGGCTATTGTCTTATCTTTCCAAAATTCATATCCAAGCCACCATTATGAAACTCTTTGATAATACTTTCTCTCATAGAGCCAACTAGAATGCATAATTGTTTTCCTTTGAAGAGGTAGCCATCCTACATAAGATATTTAGTGATGAATAAGATCCATGTTTCTAGAAACTAGATTCTTCAAATTTTCCACAATCTTCCAAAATCATTGTTAGAGGTATATAGATCTTTGATTGCATCAAACCCAATTACCTCATTTTCCATTGTTTTCAAAAGAATAGTACGCCTACTCAAAGCATCTACAACTTGATTATGCCTTCTTGACTTATGCTTCCAAAAAAATTTGTAGCCTTGTAAGAAATATCTACCCATTTTGCATGTCTACTATTCAATCTCTTTTGATTATTTAGGTATTTTAATGCAATAAGATCTGTAAGTAACACAAACTCCTTCAACACTAAATAATGCCTCCAATGTCACAATGCTTGCACAATTGCATATAACTCTACATCATATGTGGAATATTTATTCCTTACCTCATTCATCTTCTCACTAAAAAAGGTTATTGGCCTGCCTTCTTGGCTAAGGATAGCTCCAATGCCTACATGTGAGGTGTCACAATCTACTTCAAACACTATCAAAATATGGTAATGCTAGTATGGGAGCTTCAATTACCTTCTTCTTTAGAAACATAAAACTTTCCTCAACTTCAGTGGTCCACATGAATTCCTTTCCTTTGGTGTAATTTTTTATGGGTGCTACAATGCTACTAAAATTATGAATAAATTTTCGATAGAATGTGTCCAATCCATGAAAACTTCTTACCTATGTTATGCTCGAAGGACTAGGCCACTCCAAAATTGTTCTAATCTTTTCTAAATCCATCTTGACACCTTCTACAAAGATGAAAAATCCAAAGAATAGAAAATTTTCTTACATATACTTACACTTCTTCAAGTTTTCATAAAGATTCCCTTTTCTCAACACATCCAATATAATCCTCAAATGTTGCAAATGTTCCTCTTTACTTTTATTGAAAATTAGAATGTCATCAAAATAAACAACAACAAACTTACCAATGTAAGATCACAACACACTATTCATTAGTAGATCATGAAAGTACTAGGTGCATTAGACAACCCAAATGGTATCACCATCCAATTATATAGTCCATCTCTAGTCTTGAAGGTATTTTTACATTCATCCCCTTCTCGAATCCAAAAATGGTGGTATCCACTTCGTAAATTAATTTTACTAAAATATTTAGCCCTTGCAAGCACATCCATCATGTCATCCAAACAAGCTATTGGAAATTGATATTTGATAGTGATTTTATTGATTTATCTACTATTTGTACCTTTTCTCCATGTACCATCCTTCTTTGGATTCAACAATGTTGGTACAACACATGGACTTTGTTGGCAACACAAGGGAAAACAACTGAGAGGGGGGATGAATCAATTGTCACAGAAATTTAAAATTTATTCAACTTATTAGCCTTTAATATCATATCCGATTATTAACCATGAAAGCATAAATCAACAACACATCAAAAACACACATAACACCAAGATTTTTTACATGGAAACCCTATTAGGGGAAAAACCACAATGGAGGTTAGTCCATAAGATTATACCCTGTTAAATGTATAAAAAATGAAAATGGGGAATGCACATGCATTTAGACACATTTCCTAGAGCTCACTGCTCAATTACAACAAGGCTCACAGCCCAAAGGAAGAAACAATATCTTACAGAAAGATTTAGATTACATCCGCAAGGATTTGAACTAATAAAATAGCATCTTCTAATGCCTTATCATAGTTCTAGTTATGCACATGAACACTTCTTCACTCTTATTATCTCTTCTTCACTCTCTTCTCTTCCTTTAAATGATTTAGAACATTATCTCCACACGCCATATAGAAGCACACTTCAATTTGAATAAACAATCACTTATATATCCACAACAAGAGATTACATCGCTACATGTCGGCTTCAACAAAATAATAAAATGAATATAAATTGTTGGCCCAATTTAATAACAATTATTAATGCAAATCAACCAAGGTCATCCACAACATAATGAAGACCCAAATCAACATCTCCAACACGAAAATACTCCAAACAATTTTGGTTCAAGGATCCACAACACGCTACAAACACCTTGTTGGGAAAGAACATGAAAAACATGAACACACAAGAGAATATCACCAATCACGAGCACAACGATCAATGTAGACATGCAACAAAGATAGAGCACAATTTAGAAACATCAAAAAACAACATGAATCACTAGAGAAGCATCTGCAACAACTGAACTAACTAGAATCACATCTTCTTCAATTAGGAACACCAACTGAAGCAATAGAAACATTGTCAGAATAAAAATCTTCATAACTCGATCAAAACTTCACGCGGATCTCTAAAACTCAACATGGATAAACTAGATAGACTCAAAAACAAACCCTTTAGTCCACAACCTCTTATCATCAACATATAGAACTCACCAACAAGCTGAAATTCACTTCACCACTGACAACCTACAACTCATTCCATTACAATTTTCTCAATATCCTTGACATATACAGCTTCTCATGCATTAATGCTAATAGTGTTGACATCAATGACAACCACATATAAGCAACACAACCACACCATCCAACAATATCCCCCTTTGGTATTGATGGCAACAAATGATGTGAAAAAAACCATCAATGCAACCAACTATCTCTTGATAGTTACTCCCCCTTAGGTTTTGAATATTCTCTTCTCAATTATTTCACATGAATCTCTTCTCCCCACAAGGTTCTTCTCCCTAGATAACTCATAGTTTTTCGCATGATCTTCTCCCCCTTTGACATCAATGACAAAGATATTTTTTTCTCCACACAAACTGTAAACCACATATCTAAACATTTGAACATTTGACTACTCCCGCTGAGTAGCAACCACCACAACATCAATCTGATTTAAGATATGACTATGAAATGCATAGACTGATGCAAAGCAATGCATCCTTAGTTTTGATAAGGAGGGGTAATCACCCCTAACTTTCCTCTGAGATACTCAAAAGAATCCTTAGGAAACGGCTTGGTAAAGATGTCTGCAATTTTCTCCTTAGTAGGTACATACTCTAATCTAACTTCCTTTTCACTCACCTTCTCCCTCAATAAGTGAAACTTGATAGATATATGTTTGTCTTTGAATGCAACATTGAATTCTTAGAAATGTTAATAGCACTTGAATTATCACATAATATAGCAATAGGATCACCATACACAAGTCTAATATCCTTCAACATCTACTTCATCCACAATAATTGAGTATAATTTTTAGCAATAGCAATATATTTTTCCTCAGCTATAGATAAAGAAATGGTATTCTACTTTTTACTTAACCATGAAATCAGCTTCTTTCCTAAGAAAAATGCTCTACCACTAGTACTTTTTCTTTCATTCACATCTTCTGCCCAATCAGCATCAGTAAAGGTACTCAAAGTAAGATCATCATCTTTAGGATACCACAAGCCAAAACCATTTGTTCCCTTCAAGTATCTGAAAATTCTCTTCACAAAAGTCACATGAGATTCCTTAGGATCAGTTTGAAATCTTGCAACAATACATACAACATTCATGATATCAGACCTAGTTTGAGTCAGATAAGGCAATCCAAAAATCATTGATCTATATCTAGTCTGATTTTCCTTTGGAGAATCATCATCTTGTGTTAGCTTGCATCTGATCACCATGGGTGTACCAACTGGCTTTGAATCTTCCATACCGAACTTCTTTAGCAATTCTTTCACCTACTTGGACTAAGAAATAAAGATCCTTTATCTAATTGAATAATTTTCAATCCCAAAATGAACTTCATCTCTCTAATCATAGACATCTCAAATTCACTCTTCATCTCATTAGAAAAATTCATGCAAAAACTATCATCTCCTCCAAAAATGATATCATCAAAAAATACCTCAACAATAAAATCTTTATTATCATCAATCTTGAAATACAAATTACTATCAGTAGTACCTTTGTTAAATCCAAGCTTCAACAAGTACTTGTCCAATCTGGCATACCATGCTCTAGGGGCTTGCTTGAGTCCATACAAAGATTTCTTCAATCGACACACCATATCTCCCTTATCAATCAACTAAAATCCATCAGGTTGCTTAACATACACTTCTTCTTCCAATTCTCCATTTAGAAATGTTGACTTGACATCCATCTAATAAACCTTGTAGTTCAAGTGTAAGCAGCATAAGGAATAAACAATCTCACAGCTTCAATTCTAGCAATAAGGGCAAAAGTTTCTTCAAAATCAGTTCCTTCCATTTGAGAATATCATTTACATACCAATACTGCTTTGTTTCTAACCACTCCACCTTTCTCATTCAGTTTGTTTCTAAAGACCCATTTAGTTCCAATTACATTTTTATCCTTAGTTCTAGGAACAAGAATCCATGTATCATTCTTTTCAATTTTCTTTAGCTCCTCTTCCATTGCTTCAACTCAATGCTCATCTTTAGAAGCTTCATTCACACTAGTAGGCTCAATCTTTGAAATTAAACATTATTTTTCTGCAATATTTCTCCTAGTCTGGACATGTTTGTTCTTATCACCTATGATATGATCTTCTGAATGATTTAATCTTACATACCTTGATGATCCTACAATAGTGGTTTACAATTTTTGGCCAAACTGGACACAGAAATTATTATTTTTAACTAAATCTTCACATTCGAGTACCTATAGCGACTAAACCGTGAGGAATTTGAAGATGATGCAAACAAGAGTCTCATCACATTTTTCCTATAGATTCTAAAAAAAAAAAATCAATTTTTTTGGAATCGATTGCACTCTTTTCAATCTCCCACAAAAACTAGTTTTTCCAAAACAACATTTTTAAAAAGTGACACACACCATATAACACATAACCTTTTTTCCATGAAGGATAAAATTCTAATTCTTTCGAATTTAGATTTGTAACTCCGATATCTAGTGCTTCCACTTGGTTAGATAGTTTTTTATTGAATATTTTTTCTTTAATCAAGTTTCAAAGTTACACCAATTGTACTTCAGACATAGCACGACCGTATAACACTTCACTTTTTTTTCATATATCAAATTTTTTTATTTTTTTATTTTTTTGGATCAAGGACTTCAATATCTAGTGCACTCATATTTTTAATTTTTTTTTCTGATAATCTACTATTTTTCCACATGTGTAGAACAAAGACCTTCATTTTTGGTGAAGAACCTATGTTTAATAAAACTAAAAAAACAAATACATAATAAAATCAAAACATATAAAAATTATATTCGTTGGATAGCTCGTTTTGAGGACTATCTGATTCTTGAATGGTTTCTGAAGACTTCTTCATTTTCATCCTCAACACAAGCTCTAAAGTGTAAAAAATAGAATTTTTTTGTGTCTCAAAAGGGGAATGAGGGCAAGGGGTTCGAATGAACCCCTAAGGGTTCAACCAAACCCCCTTGAAGAGGTTCACTCGAACAAGGGTTCGGCTGAACCATGGTTCGAGTGGACCTCTTCAAGGGGGTTTGATTGAACCCCCTTTTCTATGCATTTGTTTTATTTTTTGGCAGCCAAAATTTAAAGGGGTTCACTTGAACACTAGTTCGAGTGAACCCCTAATGCATTCAGTTGAACTAGTAGGTTCGTACGAACCCCCAAAATCACTTTTTTTTCTTTGGGGTCATTTTTTGTGAGTTTTCCTTCCTCACTTGAATTGTAAACCACTATTGTGGCTTCACCCACCTCAGAGTCTTCTAAGGATGTTCTTCAACTTTAGGATCTTGTGTTCTTTCTTCTACACTTCCACTATTTTCTACTTCTTGATTTTCATGATTCACTGGATTGATCTGCACCTGATTTGTAGTTTGAGCTTTCTTCCCTTTATTTGTATTGTCATTCTGATCATTAGAATTATATCCATAGGTTTTGGATGGTATACCTATGTCTTCATCAACCTTGACATTTGCACTTTCAACCATTTTCCTCAACCTCTTATTGTAACACCAATAGGCCTTGATTTTAGTAGAATAACCCAAAAAGATACCTTCATCACTCCTAGCATCAAACTTTCCTATATCTTCATCTCTTTTGATATAACATTTGCTTCCAAAGATTTTGAAATATCTAACAATAGATTTATGACCATACCACAACTCATAAGGGGTCTTACAAGTATCACTTTTGATTTGTACCTAGTTGAGTTTATACATAACAGTACTCACAACTTGTCTCTAGTAGATATGAGTGGCATTTCCTTCCAGCATCATAGTTCTAGCAGCTTCTTCAATTGTCATGTTCTTCCTCTCCACAACTCCATTTTGTTGAGGGGTCCACAATGCAGATAATTATCTCCTTATTCCATGTTCTTCAAAAAAATAATTAAATTTTCCGAATGTGAATTCATCACCTCTATCTAATCTCAGACATTTAATCTTTAGACCTGTCTCTATCTCAACCATAGCCTTAAAGATCTTGAACTTCTCTAGAGCTTCAAATTTCTCCCTTAAGAAAGTAACCCACATCATTCTAGAATAATCATCAATGAGTAACATGAAATACCTATAACCTTCTAAACTTTTGAATTTAGCAAGACCACATAGATCACTATGCATAATCTCCAACAACTCATTTGAACAATGTTGTTTACTCTAAAATGAAATTCTATTTTTCTTTCCTAATTGACATTCCTTGCATATGGGATTAGTAGATTTCATCAACTTAGGTAGATCTCTCATAGCCTTAGTAGAACTCATTTTGACAATATTATAAAAGTTAACATGACACATTCTCCTATGCCACAACCAACTTTCATCAACTTGAGCAAGCAAACAACGTTTACTAGTAGCACTCAAGTGAAAGATATTACCTTTTGTTTTTGTACCTAATGCAATCACATTTTTGAAAGTCAATATTCTGCACTTTCCATCCTTGAACTGAAGATTGTATCCCTTATCAACCATCTAACCAACACTTAAAATATTATGCTTCAATCCTTCTACATATAGGACATCATTAGTATTATGCTTACCATCAAGAGAAATACATCCTCTGCCATGGATCACACTAGTTGTATTATCACTAAATCTCACAATACCACCATCATAACTTTCCAGGCTCACAAACTTACTTTTGTCTCCTATCCTATGATGTGAACATCCACTGTCAATCATCCATTCGTCTTTCTCTTCAACTTGAGCAACTAGGGCTTTCTCCACATTTGTTACAGTCTGGAGCTATTGAATAGCACTAGCTTTGACTTTATATGAAGTAGGCAAGGATCTAAGCACTTTAGCAATAATCTCTTATTCGTCCAATTGTCCACCAGCACATCTGATACCACACATAAGCTCATTCACCCTTTGCATGAAAGTACTAATATTCTCATCATCACCCATTCTCAAAATTTCATACTTCCCTTTCAGACTCTACAACTTAGCAATCTTCACATTAGCATCAGCTTCATACAAGGTTTCTAATTTTTTCTAGGTCTCATAAGCAATCTTTAGTTCCATCAAAATTTGCATCTTAGTATCATTCAAAGCACTCAACAATGCTTCCTTAGCCTTGATATTATACTCAACATCTCTAATCTTAGCAGTAGTAGTAGGACCATTCGGTGGAATAACATACCTATTACTTGTAATGTTCCAAAAGGGTTCACCAATGTATCTCAAATGACACTCCATTCGAGTCTTCCACAGAGAATAATTTATTCCATCAAATCTTGGACTATCCTTCTTATAAGTCACCATCCTGAATCACCTTAAGTTGTTAAACTTCTTCCAAGGAACCTGCTATGATACCAATTGTTGGCAACACAATTTAAAACAAATGAGAGAGGGGGGTGAATCAGTTGTCATAGAAATTTAAAACTTATTCAACTTATTAACCTTTAATCTCATATTTGATTATTAACCATGAAAACACAAATCAACAACACATTAGAAACACGCATAACACCAAGATTTTTTATGTGGAAACCCTATAGGGGAAAAACCGTGGTGGAGGTTAGTCCACAAGATTATACCCTGTTAAAAGTATAAAGAATGAAAATGGGGAATGCACATGCATTCAGACACACTTCCTAGAGCTCATTGCTCAATTACAACAAGGCTCACATCCCAAAGGAAGACACACTATATTATAGAAAGATTTGGATTACAACTACAGGGATTTGAACTGATAAAAAAACATCTTCTAATGCTTGATCACTCTAGTTAAGCACATGAACACTTCTTCACTCTTCTTCACTCTTCTTCACTATATGCTCTACCTTCAAATGATTTAGAACATTATTCACACAAACCATACAGAAGCACACTTCAATTTGAATAAACAATTCCTTATATATATATATATATATATATATATATATATATATATATATATATATCCGCAACAAGAGATTACATTGCTACATGTTAGCTTCAACAAAATAATAAAATGAATATAAACTGTTGGCCCAATTTAATAACAATTATTAATGTGAAACAACCAAGGTCAGACACAACATAATGAAGACCCAAATCAATATCTCCAACATGAAAATACTCCAAACAATTTCGGTTCGAGGATCCACAACATGCTACAAACACCTTCTCGGCCAAAAACATGAAAAACATGAACACGCAAGAGAAGATCACCAATCACGAGCACAATGATCAATGTGGACGTGCACAAAAGATAGAACATGATCTAGAAACATCCAAAAACATCATGAATCACCAGAGAAGCATCCACAACAATTGAACTAACTAGAATTGCATCATCTTCAATTAGTAACAACAACTAAAGCAACAAAAAAATTGTCACAATACAAATCTTCATAACTCGATCAAAACTTCACACGGATCTTTGAAACTGAACGTGGATAAACTAGATAGACTAAAAAAAAACCCTTATCCCACAACCTTTAATCATCAATGTAAAAAACTCATCAACAGACTGAACTTCACTTCACCACTGACAACCTGCAACTCATTCCATTACAATTTTCTCAATATCCTCGACATATATAGCTTCTAATGCATTAATGCTAATAGTGTTGACATCAATGACAACCACATATCAGAAACACAACCACAACATCCAATAGACTCATGCTTTCTCTCACCATGAATTTATTTATAAGCTCTGTCACTTGCTTACTGAGCTCTACATGTTGTGTAGAACTCATTCTATATGTTACTTGATGAGGTAAAGATGATCCTAGGATTAGATCATTGTGGTGCTAAATATCCCTCTTTGGTGGAATACCATTAGGTAACTCATTTGGTATAATATCAACATACTCTTCTAGTACCCTTGTTGCTTTAGTGGGTATTTTTTATTTCTTCCCCTTCTCCTTCTCCTCTTTGTACCATTAATGCATAGAAGAATCTTGTCACCTTCCTTTCCTTAACAAGCTCTCTTTTTGTCAACATATTCTTAGTTGTCCCTTCATCTTTAAGGGGAAATAAGATGACTTTAGATCCATCCTTCCAAAATATGTATGTATTTTTCTCCCCATCATGCATTAATTTTTTATCATATTTCCATGGCCTCCCTAGTAACACATGACATCATGCATCCATTGGGATGACATCACACCATATTTCATCTTTGTAATTCTTGCTTATACAAACTTGATCAAATACCTTTTTTTTTAAATGACTTCATTCCCATTTTTAAACCATGCAATACATTAGGGATGGGGATGTTTCTCATATTGTAGGTTCAATTTATTTACCATCTCTCAAGAAACCATATTCTCACAACTACCACTATCAACAATAACTTGGCATACCTTTCCCCTTGAAGTGCATCTAGTTTGAAAGATATTTTTCTGTAACAAAGAACCTTCATTACCTCGACTTAATTCTTATCTTTCTCCGGGATCACCATTTCTCTCCTCATTATAATATTTTCCCCCACATCTAGTGGAACTTGAGATTCAACTCCTTCTGCATTCTCAATTTGGGTCAATTTCAATCTAGGTTTCTCTTCTTTCTTCTATTGTTGCATGTTATAGTTTGAGAATTAAAATGCTCTATGACCCTCTTCACCACACCTAAAACAAATAAAAGGTATTTGTTGGTTTTCTCATCCTCTACCACCATTGTAACCTATACCCCTCTAAAATCCTCTTCCTCTTTGTTGATTTGGGTTATTTTGTCAGGTATCTTATACTTTCTTTGTTCCTTGGGATGATTCTCCTCTATTGTAGTTCAAACCACCTCTTGATGGAGATAATGCGCCCTCCTTGCTCCTATTTTCCTTTGAAAGCATTGTTAGTTTTTTTTCCTCTTCCTTTAAGGCTAATTGGTATGCCTCTTCAATGCTACTAACCTTATGCATGCTTAATTAAACTTGGATAGAAAATTTAAGACCATTCACATAACTTGCAGCCATTTTCTCATCAATTTCTTGGTGCTCCACGCGAATTGAAAATTTATAAAAAATCATTTGTACAATCCTCCATAGTAGACAGATTTTACTTCAAGTTCTAAAATCTACGGGAAAGGCTTTTTGTATAGTCCAAAGGAAGAAATTTGTCTCTCAACTTCTCCATCTTATTCCAGGTCCTAATTTTATCCTTTCCTTTTCTAATTCTTTCTTTTTACAAATGATCCCACCAAATCATAGTATGACCCTTTAACTTGGTGCATGCAAATTTTACCTTATTTTCCTCTATCATAGGCTTCCATTCAAAAAAAATTACCAGGTCATTCAACCAATCTATTAACTCCTCTGGTTTAAGACTACTTGCATACTCTAAAACTTCTATTTTGATTCCATCATTTTTCCTTCTAGATCCCTAAACATCCTTTCTTCAAAAATCATGTTCTTTGAGTGCTCTTCTTCTTCAAGTTTTGCATGTTGATCTACACCTCTATGGTCTGTCTCCTCATCAAATTCATCTCCTCTTTGTCTCATTCACTAATTTTCCATCATGTTTACAGGATATCCTACGTGTATTTTGAGATTATGCATATCTCTATGCATTTGAGCAATACCTCTTCCTCTTCCTCTCCCAACCATCTTCCTGCTCTAATAGTAGATGATGTATCCAACTTACTGTAATATGTTCACCATTAATAACAGAAGTAACAAAACACATAAAACATGAGAATTTGGATTAACTATCTTTTATTCCTCTACCTCCATCCTACTACTACAATGAGAAAATTCTCCTATTTCAACTACCATTTGAAATTACCTTTTTTGGAAATTTTTTACAAGATTCAAAATTTTCCATTTTTGGTAATTTGCATATCTATCTAGATGACTACAAAACTTGCTAATTATTGAAAGATAACTCGAGTGACTCTGTCCATCAACTCACTATGTAGATTACATGAATAAATGAAAAATTATTTTAAAATAAAAAAACTAGGAAAACCAGAAAAAAACTAAAAGCTCATTTTGAGGCCTTAGTTCAATGATTTTTTCAGTGGCTAATATTCACCAATTGGTTAATAGTTGAAATTTGGGAATCTAAAGTTAGCTAACAGTTTAATCTATAAGATTACTTGAATCACCACATTTTTACAAAATTTTATTATAGTCTTATTTAAATTGCCAAAGGATTGATTTTATTAAAAAAAATAACTCAAAAATTTGTCACAATATTTGAGATACATGATTAGATCATATTTTCCTCAATTTTATAAATTATAGTAGAAATTTATATTAATTCACCAATAGTATATCATAATTATTAGTTTCTTTAGGACCATGTTTCTAATCTTTAATTTCCACCATTGATTTATAATATAATCTAATGGCCTTTGTTGTATTCCATGAGGTAAAATGTACCCACAATTTGTAATGTTCATGGGTCCCACAATTTTGGGTCTCATGAGCATTATAGATTGTGGGTACATTTATCTCATAGAGAACAATGGGGTCATTAGATCAATGATCTAAACGCAATTTTTGAGCCCCATGAGAATTACAGATTTTGGTACATTTTAATTTGTGAAATACAATGAGGGACACTATATTATATTTTAAAATGATGGTGACAAGTAAATATTAATATTATAGTCTATGTAGTACCCCTCCATTTATGTTTATGTATTCTGTTGATACGTTTTTACACTGTTAGACTATGATACTTTGTTTGGATATTTTGATCGCTGGTTTTGAGCGACAATGGATTTCCTCTATGATATGATGATACATTGTATGGTGATTACTGTTTTCTGATATGCTTTGAGGTAGCGTAGATGTTTACTTTCAGATGATTATTGCTATGTACATGTTTATGATGGACTAACAGTTATTTATTTCGTCAGTCTGATGTGACGTGTATTGTTGTGGAGAACGGAATCACATCACTCGCTTGCAAGTGCCCTGTGATATCCGTGATTTTCTCCGCATTGTGCTCCTGTACAATGGTTTATATATATATGCATGTTATTTGCTTGGTTGCAGGATTGCAGGTACATGACACGAACTCCAATTGGGTACTCAGGTCTGAGTGTGTCAAGACTCAACGGAAATGTTGATTGGGAGGTAGTAGTTAGGTTCATCCTAGTCTAGTCTTTAACCCAGTCACAATACATCGTCTATTTTAGTTCTGAGTCATAGGTTTTCTTGTATTTTTCTGTTTGGTTTAATTGTTTGAAAGGAAAAATGTCAATTTTAATAATAGTTTATTATGTTTTACTTACTGCTATTTAAATTAATTTTTAATGTTGAAGAAATTAGTTTTGCAAGTTATTTAATTAATTAATTAGTTTGTTTGGTTAAATGGTTTGATCATAAAGATTAAATTTATTTAATTAAATAAATTTATTTAATTAAATTAATTAATTAATTAAATAAATTTATTTAATTAAATTAATTAATTAATTAAATTAAATTGTTTTAAAATTTTGTGTGGATAGATTCAATATTTAAATTAAATATTATTTTTTTGTGGAAAAGGCATGCTTTAATTATTAAATAGATTTGTTTTTGAAAATTGTTAATTTTTAATAAATTAATTAAATGCATGCAATTTGAAAAGAGAAGTTATCCGAGAAGTGGTTGAGGATATTTTGTTTTCCTTGACATGTGTGCTAGTGCAATTATGATTTTTGGTTGAGGAAATTTGTGCACAGAGGTTATTTTGGATTTGGGGAAAAGCACAGAGGTTATTCAATTTCTTCATGGGAAAATATTTTGTGCTCTGTGAAATTATCTGTATATGCTTTTTGTTATTTTAGTTGCAAATTTGTGGAAAATCTCTGGTTGCTATTTGGGTTTTGGTTATCGGGAAGGATTTGGAAGCTACTGGCAGTAGAGGCAACAAGGGTTCTCATCACCCGTTAGTTTTCAGAAGTAAGGGAACACAACTATTTTTCTTGTGGATTTCAATTTATTGTATTTAAAAAGATTGTCTATGAAAAGAAATTATATTTTGTCGTGTGAAAATTTGATGGTTTCAAAAAGCTTCTATAGAATTCTTTCTAAAGGAAGTATTTAAAGTTTTGTAAGGGGAAATATTTGTTGAAAGGGAAATTGAAATTTGTGGGCTAATTTGGGATTTGAATGAAAATACTGTGTGTTTCCTAGAAAACCCCGATAAAGAAAAAAGTTCTACAATTTCCCCAATTTTCGTACTGAAACCCCATAGAAAACTTTGTAAATTTGTATATATATATATATGAATATATATATATATATGTATATATTTAATACATATGAATTTTCATATATAAATTTGTAAAAAAAAATATATTCTTTTTTAAAAATCGCCATACGGGTGAGGGTTTGTGCAAACTGTTGAAAATTTTGAGCTATCACTGCTCAGGAGAATTTTATTTATTTTGAATGGCGGAATAAATGTTTTTTTTAGAAAAAATATTAGCAATGGAGGCCGGCTGGGGTTACTGCCCCCACTATCGACTCCCAACAAGGAGGCAGTGTGGAGGGTAGCACATGGCACTGCCTCCCATAGCGCGGCCCTGTGGGGAGGGCTACAGAGGCAGCCCTACCCATGGCATTTGTCGTGGCTGTACTATGGCCACGGGTATTGTATGGTAATAATATGTGCTTTGTTAAAATTTAAAGTATTTTCTTTATTCCGTTTCTTAGCTTTAAAATTTTGATGGAAATTAAAATAATTCTGATTTAATGAAAATGTAAATGTATAAATATATATAATATGTGTTATGTATATTATATATTAAATATAATATATAATATATTTAATAAATATATATATATATATATATATTTATTGGTTGATTTTGTAATTCGGTGATGGTTAAATTGTTAAAATATTTGTATTTATTATTTTATATAAATATATATAATTATATGAATTATTTTCATATTTAGTTATATATATATTTATAAAATATTTATAATATATTTGTTTATTTTTAATTGAGTAATTTGTTAAACAATAAGATTTTTTTTTTTAAAGGAAAGTTGATTTATAATTAACTGGGTGTTGAGGAAATTAAACATTTAAATTTAGATGAAGTGGAATTTATATTGTTTTATTGTAATAAGGAGTTGAATTTATAGTTTTGAATTTTATGTCAAATGGAAGATGAATTATGTTTTAGTTGTATGAATTCATACTTCAAATTATTGAATGACTGGATTTAGTAAATCCGAAAAGTAGACAATTATTTTCAATTTTCTTTATATCGTGTTTCTTGTTGGGAAAATTGGGAATGTCGTAATTATTCAAGTCTTCTAGACCAATTGTAAAATGGGGATTGTGAATGTTAAAATTAAATTCTTGAGTTAGCTAAGGTTGTGTACATGGAATTTGCATGGTGTTAGACACCTGATTTTGTGAACATAGTCATTGATGTTTGTTATGATAAGTGTAGTATTTCTTGTTAATTTTTATGTACACCTTGTAAACCTTAGTCAGAGAACTTAGATACCTTTGTTATGTTTAGGGAGTGGCTTTTTGTAAGAGCCAACACACAAAGTGGTGTCAGGGTAACTTACAAAGAGTTAGTAAGTCAGTGATAACTAAATAACACAGTAGTTAGGTTAAAATATTTAACAAGATGTTTATGCCTTGCTTATGACTCTTGAGCTAGTTCAATCTTGAGTATAAGATGAGAAGGCCTGGAATGGAAAATTGGTGTCTTGTTCCTTTAAAAGACATTCAATTCCGCAATAATTTGCAATGGGGCCAGGTTTTGTAAGAGGTTACGAGGGTAACCCAAGATTGGGGGCTGGAACCTAGGAAGAAACACCAGGGTAACCTTTGCAATGTTGTGATGACACTCCACCTAAAGTAATAGTTAACCTTGTGTATGTAGTACATTCAGTTGTCTAAAATCTAGAAGCAATGTTACCATTAGTCTGTTATGTATTCATGTCAAGGGTTAGTAGATTATGTCTAGGTAACCATATTACTATCTCCTAGCACGGGGGGTGGACCTACAGGTACCACATGGTTGGGTGGAATGTGCACCTTACTCCGTTGGGTCCCCAATTTGTGATCATAGCATCGAGAGCTTCATGGATGAAGAGCTCACACTTGGAAACTTATATGTACTTTCCTTATTGCATAATTTGTAAATCTTGTATTTGAAAACATCCCTCAATTGTTATGGGGTGAACATTGTAAAATGTAATTATTATTGAACTACCTCATCAGATGGATGAGTATTGTATATTTTATCAAATGCAATGTAATGAAACAAGTTTGTACTTTATATTAGCTTGAATGGAATTCAATGTTATGTAATGTTTATCTTTTTGTTAATGTTAATTAATATGTGCAATGCGAAATACTAAAGTCGTCTATGGAAACTCAAAGTAGTGTAACATCGCGTAACTTAATGAATGGATGCAACTAATAGACTTAATAATTATACTTTTAAAAAATTATTACACTTTTATACACAATTGCAACATTCCATAGGTTATTATGATGGGGCATTACAGATTGGTATCAGAGCCAAGTTTACAAACACTAGACGCCCTAGGTAATTGTGAGCCCATTAGGTTGACCTAGTACATAGTGTCGCAAAATATTAGCCTTGGTTGAATAATATCTAAGACTCGTTATTGTTATGTGTAGGAACATGCCTAGGAAAGGTGGAAGAGGTCGTGGTAGAGGTTGAGGTGGAGGCCGAGGGCCAATCCCTTAGGTTACTCCCCCTCTGAGCCCTTATCACAGTGATCAAGCAGAACAGTTGGATTAGAGGAATGAGGGACAGAATCTTGAACAGTCAGGAGTAGAGGGTTCACAGATATGTCCTTTATTAGAGGAGGTACTAGCTTGACTTGGACCCAGACAAGAAGTTGAGCAGGAGGTTGTCAGAGAGAGATAGATCTCCTAGGAGAGTAGATGACTCAGTGCATCAGGATGCTATCACTACAGGACACATGAGGGATTTACTTAGGGCACGTCCTCCTACCTTTCACGGTACAGGAGGTGGATTAGAGGCTGAGACCTAGCTACTGGATTTGGGTAGATGCTTCACCATGCACCCTTACGGTAGCAATACTCGTGCGAGATGCGCTATTATGCATTTCAGAGGATTCACCTCTACTTGGTGGCACCTGGAGGAGAAGAAGCTCCACTTAGATATTGGGTTAGTGTCTTGGGAGATGTTTCTCGAGAGGTTTAGAGAACAGTTCTTGTCAGAACACTGGAGGCAGCGATGAGCTAACGAGTTCCATGATCTATGTCAGTTGGCTCTTTCTATTGAGCAATATGAACGTAGATTCTATGAGCTCAAGCAGTATGTTGGTATTGGCTATGATGAGCCTATGCTAGTACAACATTTCATCAGGGGTTTAAATTCCTGCATTAGTGGTGGTGTCTGAGTCTTTGAGCCAAAGACTATGGAAGTTGCAGTGGACAAGGCTCGCATAGTGGAGGAGAACCTTGTTATGGCGTTAGGTGGTCATACAGGAGTGCAGATTGGCAATGCTCCTTCAGTAGGTTTTAGTCCACAGGGTGGACAGGCATAGATAGGAGGTTCCTCTAGGAACCAGCAGACACCCACAAAGGGTGGGTAGCAACAACAACAACAACGTACACCTCAAAAGAACAATAATCCACAACCAAAACAAGGTAATAGTCCTCAAGTAGGAAAGGGTCACAACTGGTGGCGCAACAAGCGTAATAGGCAGGATCAACCTATGTAGAGTGCTCAGCCTACTATTAGTAGGGGTAGCTTCTAGCAATCCAATGCACCTTCGGGTGGCAGAGGATTCGGTAGAGGCACAGGTTGTTACTCATGTGGGCAGTAGGGACACATAGCTAAGCAGTGTCCGATGAGAGGTTCTACTGGTTTTGGGCCTTGACCTATAGTTTCAGAGCCTATAGTGGGTGATGCAGGATGATCACATATAGTATATGATGTGGTTAATGACTGCCAAGCTGATCACCAGAACACAGTGGTCGAGACTTCAGGTAAGTTACATGGTGTTAGTGTTTCCATTCTTTTTTATTCTGGAGCCACTGACTCCTTTATTTCACCGACCATTGTTGACCATTGTGGTCTTGTGGCGGTAAAACAAGGTGGTAAGTGGCAGGTTGAATTCACCTCTGGGGTGAAAGTAGTGGTAGAAAATTTAGTACATAATTGTGAACTTAAAATTGGTACGTTAACTACCTTAGTAGATTTATATGTTACACCCTTAGGATCGTATGACATAGTTTTAGGTATGGATTGGTTAGCATCTTATCATGCTGTAATTGACTGTCGACTTAAGACAGTTAGTTGCATTAATGATTTAGGTGTGAAAGTGGAAATCATAGGTGTTCAAAGACCTATCTCTTTACGGATGGTATCTGCTATGCAATTAAAGAGATGTCTTCGTCAAGGTTTCAACTGTTTGCAACAACAGTTACTGATTTAGAAGAAGGTGACAGTCGAGAGGTATCTCTTGATGATCATCCTATTCTTAGGGAATTCGCTAACGTATTTCCTGATGACATACCTGGAATGCCACCGAAGAGGGATATTGATTTTAGAGTTGACCTAGTTCCAAGGGCTGAGCCTATATCTAGAGCTCCATATAGAATGACGACTTAGGAGTTAGATGAACTTTGTATCTAGTTAGAGGAACTATTAGAAAAGGGTTTTATTCGTCCTAGTGTTTCCCCTTAGGGAGCACCCATCATCTTCATAAAGAAGAAGGACAGATCACTTAGATTGTGCATTGACTATCATCAATTGAACAAGGTTATGATTAAGAATCATTATCCTTTGCCTAGAATCGATGATCTTTTTTATCAAATTAAGGGAGCTAATGTGTTCTCTAAAATTGATTTGAAATCTGGTTATCATCGATTGCGAATTGCTGAAGCTGACATTCATAGAACTGCATTTTGTACTCATTATGGGCACTACGAATTCACAGTAGTACCATTTGGGTTAACGAACGCACCATCAGTATTCATGAGTTTAATGAATGGTGTTTTTCATACATACCTTGATCGCTTTGTCCTGGTATCTTTCGATGATATTTTAGTTTATTCGAGAAACATGAAGGAACATGAAGAACACTTGAGACAGGTATTGCAATGTTTAAGGGAAAATCAATTGTATGCGAACCTGAAGAAGTGTGACTTCTTTCAAACTGAGATTAAATATCTAGGACATGTGATATCTGGTAAAGGTATTGTTGTGGATCCTTCAAAGATTCAAGCTATTGTAGATTGGCCCGCACCTACTAATGTAGGTGAAGTACGTAGTTTTATGGGTCTAGCTAGTTATTATAGGCGATTTGTAGAGGGATTTTCTAGGATCGGTCATCCTATAACTTCCCTTCAAAGGAAAGGGAAGAAGTTTGTTTGGACAGAGCAGTGCCAGTTGGCTTTTCAGACACTTAAAGAAAAGTTGACTAATGTGCCTATACTGATTGTTCCTGATCCTACTAAGGATTTTGTAGTGTGTACAGATGCTTCCTTAGAGGTTTTGTGAGCAGCTCTAATTCAAGATGAGCGTGTGATTGCTTATGAGTCTTGCAAACTCAAGGATCACGAATTAAACTATCCCACTCATGATCTTGAACTAGCTGTAGTAGTACATGCATTGGTTCGATGGAGGCATTTCTTATTAGGTCACCATTTCAAACTTCATACTAATCAATGTAGTCTACAATACATTTTCATGCAACCTAACTTGAATGCTAAGCAGAGACGGTGGATGGAGTTCTTGTGTGAGTATGATTTTGAAGTAAAATATGTTCAAGGAAAAGAGAATGTAGTGGCTAACGCTCTTAGTCGTCGTCGACATAAGATCTCTGCTACTACTCTTGTAGATTTGAGAGGTCAAATATTAGTTGCACTTCCTATTGATAGATTATATCAGGAAGTGAGGTTAGAGATTAAATCTGGTAGAACTTTAGAAGGTCGATTTGCAGGGTATGTCCTTGAACCGGATGGTATATTATGACATTTAGGTCATATTTATGTACCACATTTTGAGGGTCTTTGTACATTAATCATGACTAAAGCTCATCGAGCTCCATATTCAGCTCATCCAGGTGTCAAGAAAATGCATGTTGATCTTCGGCAATTGTATTTCTGGCTTGGTATGAAACATGATATTGCTGATTATGTGTCGAGATGTCTTGAATGCCAGCGATTCAAAGCTAAGCATCAACATCCCACTAGATTATTGCAGCCACATCTCATTCCTGAATGGAAATGGGATATTATATCCATTGACTTTATTGTAGGGTTACCTACATCATCACGTCGACATGATGCCATTATGGTAACTGTTGACCGATTGACTAAAGTGGCTCATTTCTCACCAGTAAATTCATCTTATAATGCTTCATCCATAGCTAGGATATTCATGGAGGACATCGTTAGATTGCATGGGATTCCTCGTAGGATTATTTCAGATAGAGATCCTGTATTTACTTCAACCCTATGGACTTCATTACAACATGCTCTAGGTACACAGTTGAACTTTAGTTCAGCGTATCATCCTCAAACTAATGGACAAATGGAGAGAGTTAACCAAATATTAGAGGATATGCTTAGAATGTACGTAATGGACCAACAAGCACGTTGGGAGGATTATCTGTACTTAGTAGAATTTGCTTACAATAACGGATATCATAGTTCCATAGGTATGCCACCATTTCAGGCATTATACGGTCGTCCTTGTCGAACTCCACTAAGTTGGGATCAACTAGAGGATAGAGTATTACTTGGACCTGAGATACTTTGAGACATGGAGCAATAGGTTGACCGTATTAGAGAACATTTGATAGAAACTCAGGATAGGAAAAAGAAGTATGTTGATGCACATAGAATAGATCGACAGTTTACTGTTGGTGATAGAATGTTTCTTCGAGTGTGTCCACAAAAGAGTCCAATCCGTTATGGAAAAGGCTCTAAGCTTGCACCTCAATTCGTTGGGCCATTTGAGATCTTAGAGATAATTGGTCCCGTGGCGTATCGACTCGCCTTACCACCCATTTTGTCATGTATTCATGATTTTTTTCATGTATTAGTTCTTAGACCATATCATCCCGACATATCTCATGTACTTGATTGGAATACGTTATAGGTAGAGGACAAGCAGTTGGCTTTGGAGCCTATGGCCATTCTACAGCACCAAACGCTCAGTCTCAGGGGTTGAGACGTTGATCACGTGAGGGTCCAATGGGATCCTAGCCATGAGGCTTCTGCTACCTAGGAGGATGCTACAGGCATGAGGGAACTTTATCCCTATCTGTTCACAGGCTTTCAGGAGCAAGCTTGATCCTAGGGGGGAGGATGTAGTACCCCTCTATTTATGTTTATGTTTTTTGCTGATACGTTTTTACATTGTTAGACTATGATACTTTGTTTGGATATTTTGATCGCTGGTTTTGAGTGACAGTGGATTTACTCTGTGATATGATGATACATTGTATGGTGATTACTATTTTCTGATATGCTTTGAGGTAGCGTAGATGTTTACTTTTAGATGATTATTGCTATGTACATGTTTATCATGGACTAACAATTATTTATTTCATCAGTTTGATGTGATGTGTATTGGTGTGGAGAACGGAATCTCATCACTCACTTGCGAGTGCCCTGTGATATCCGTGATTTTCTCCACATGGTGTGCCTGTAAAATGGTTTATATATATATGCATGCTATTTGCTTGGTTGCAGGATTGCAGGTACATGACACCGACTCCACCTGGGTACTTAGGTCTGAGCGTGTCAAGACTCAATGGAAATGTTGATTGGGAGGTAGTAGTTAGGTTCATCCTAGTCTAGTCTTTAACCCGGTCATTATACATCATCTGTTTTAGTTCTGAGTCATAGGTTGTCTTGTATTTTTCTATTTGGTTTAATTGTTTGAAAGGAGAAATCTCAATTTTAATAATAGTTTATTATGTTTTACTTACTGTTATTTAAATTAATTTTTAATGTTGAAGAAATTAGTTTGTTTGGTTAAATGGTTTCATCATAAAGATTAAATTTATTTAATTAAATAAATTAATTAATTAAATTAAATTGTTTTAAAATTTTGTGTCGATAGATTCAATATGTAAATTAAATATTATTTTTTTGTGGAAAAGGCATGCTTTAATTATTAAATATATTTGTTTTTGAAAATTGTTAATTTTAAATAAATTAATTAAATGCATGCAATTTGAAAAGAGAAGTTATCCGAGAAGTGGTTGAGGATATTTTGTTTTCCTCGACATGTGTGCTAGTGCAATTATGATTTTTGGTTGAGGAAATTTGTTCACGGAGGTTATTTTGGATCTGGGGAAAAACACAAAGGTTATTTAATTTCTTCAAGGGAAAATATTTTGGATTTGGAAGCTACAGGCAGTAGAGGCAACAGGGGTTCTCATCACCAGTTAGTTTTCAGAAGCAAGGGAACATAGGTATTTTTCTTGTGGATTTCAATTTGTTGTATTTAAAAATATTATCTGTGAAAAGAAATTATATTTTGTCATGTGAAAATTTGATGGTTTCAAAAAGCTTCTATAGAATTCTTTCTGAAGGAAGTATTTAAATTTTTGTAAAGGGAAATATTTGTTGAAAGGGAAATTGAAATTTGTGGGGTAATTTGGGATTTGAATGAAAATACTGTGTGTTTCCTTGAAAACCCCGATAAAGAAAAAAGTTCTACAATTTACCCAATGTAATGCCCCATCATAATAACCTAAGGAATGTTGCAATTGTGTATAAAATTGTAATTTTTTTTTTTTAAATATAATTATTAAGTCTATTAGTTGCATCCATTCATTAAGTTATGCGACATTACACTACTTTGAGTTTCCATAGACGACTTTAGTATTTCACATTGCACATATTAATTAACATTGACAAAAAGATAAACATTACATAACATTGAATTCCATTCAAGATAATATAAAGTACAAACTTGTTTCCTTACATTGCATTTGATAAAATATACAATACTCATCCATCTGATGAGGTAGTTCAATAATAATTACATTTTACAATGTTCACCTCATAACAATTGAGGGATGTTTTCAAATACAAGATTTACAAATTATGCAATAAGGAAAGTACATATGAGTTTCCAAGTATGAGCTCTCCATCCATGAAGCTCTCGATGCCATGATCACAAACTGGGGACCCAACAGAGTAAGGTACACGTTCCACCCAACCATGTGGTACCCGTAGGTCCACCCCCCATGCTAGGAGATAGTAATATGGTTACCTAGACATAATCTACTAACCCTTGACACTAATACATAACAGACTAATGGTTACATTGCTTCTAGATTTTAGACAATTGAATGTACTACATACACAAGGTTAACTGTTACTTTAGGTGGAGTGTCATCACAACATTGCAAAGGTTACCCTGGTGTTTCTTCCTAGGTTCCGGCCCCCAATCTTGGGTTACCCTGGTAACCTATTATGAAACCCGGCCCCATTGCAAATTATTGCAGAATCAAATGTCTTTTAAAGAAACAAGACACTGATTTTCCATTCCAGGCCTTCTCATCTTATACTCAAGACTGAACTAGCTCAAGAGTCATAAGCGAGGCATAAACATCTCATTAAAGATTTTAACCTAACTACTATGTTATTTAGTTATCATTGACTTACTAACTCTTTGTAAGTTACCCTGACACCACTTTGTGTGTCGGCCCTTACAAAAAGCCACTCCCCTAAACATAACAAAGGTATCTAAGTTCTCTAACTAAGGTTCACAAGGTGTACATAAAACTTAACAAGAAATACTAGACTTATTATAACGAACATCAATGACTATGTTCACAAAATCAGGTGTCTAACACCACGCAAATTCCATGTACACAACCTTAGCTAACTCAAGAATTTAATTTTAACATTCACAATCCCCATTTTACAATTGGTCTAGAAGACTTGAATAATTATGACATTCTCACTTTTCCCAACAAGAAACACAATATAAAGCAAATTGAAAATAATTGTCTACTTTTCAGATTTACTAAATCCAGTCATTCAATAATTTGAAGTATGAATTTATACAACTAAAACATAATTCATCTTCCATTTGACATAAAATTCAAAACTATAAATTCAACTCCTTATTACAATAAAACAATATAAATTCCACTTCATCTACATTTAAATGTTTAATTTCCTCAACACCTAGTTAATTATAAATTAACTTTCCTTAAAAAAAAAATTCTTATTGTTTAATAAATTACTCAATTAAAAATAAACAAATATATTTAAATATTTTATAAATATATATAACTAAATATGAAAATAATTCATATAATTGTATATATTTATATAAAATAATAAATACAGATATTTTAAAAATTTAACCATCACTGAATTACAAAATCAACCAATATATATATATATATATATATATATATATATATATATATATATATATATATATATATATATTAAATATATTATGTATTATATTTAATATATAATATACATAACACATTATATATATTTATACATTTACATTTTCATTAAATCGAAATTATTTTAATTTCCATCAAAATTTTAAAGCTAAGAAACGGAATAAAGAAAATTCTTTAAATTTTAACAAAGCACATATTATTACCATACAATACCCATGGCCATAGTACAACCACGGCAAAGGTCGTGGGTAGGGCTGCCTCCGCAACCCTCCCTACAGGGCCGCACTATGGGAGGCAGTGTTGGGCGCTGCCCTCCACACCGCCTCCCTGTTGGGAGTCGGTAGTGGGGGCAGTAACCCCAGTCGGCCTCCATTGCTAATATTTTTTTTAAAAAAAACATTTATTCTGCCATTCAAAATAAATAAAATTCACCTGAGTGGCGATAGCTCGAAATTTTCAACAATTTGCACAAACCCTCGCCTGTACGGAAATTTAAAAAAATATATATATTTTTTTTTACAATCTAATTTATATATGAAAATTCATATGTATAATATATATATATACAAATTTACAAAGTTTTCTATGGGGTTTTAGTAGGAAAATTGGGGAAATTGTAGAACTTTTTTCTTTATTGGGGTTTTCAAGGAAACACACAGTATTTTCATTCAAATCCCAAATTACCCCACAAATTTCAATTTCCCTTTACAACAATTTAAAAACTTCCTTCAGAAAGAATTCTACAGAAGCTTTCTGAAACCATCAAATTTTCACATGACAAAATATAATTTCTTTTCACATACAATCTTTTTAAATACAATAAATTGAAATCCACAAGAAAAATACCTGTGTTCCCTTGCTTCTGAAAACTAACTGGTGATGAGAACCCCTGTTTCCTCTGCTGCCTGTAGCTTCCAAATCCTTCCTGAGAACCAAAACCCAAACAGCAACAAGAGATTTTCCACAAATTTGCAACAAAAATAACAAAAAGCATATATAGAGAATTTTACAGAGCAAAAAATATTTTCCCGTGAAGAAATTGAATAACCTCTATGTTTTTCCCTATATCCAAAATAACCTCTGTGAACAAATTTCCTCAACCAAAAATCATAATTGCACTGGCACACATGTCGAAGAAAACAAAATATCCTCAACCACTTCTCGGATAACTTCTCTTTTCAAATTGCATGCATTTAATTAATTTATTTAAAATTAACAATTTTCAAAAACAAATATATTTAATAATTAAAGCATGCATTTTCCACAAAAAAATAATATTTAATTTAAATATTGAATCTATCCACACAAATTTTAAAACAATTTTATTTAATTAAATAAATTTAATCTTTATGATCAAACCATTTAACCAAACAAACTAATTAATTAATTAAATAACTTGCAAAACTAATTTCTTCAACATTAAAAACTAATTTGAATAACAGTAAGTAAAACATAGTAAACTATTATTAAAATTGATATTTTTCCTTTCAAACAATTAAACTGAACAGAAAAATACAAGACAGCCTATGACTCAGAACTTAAATAGACGATGTACAGTGACTGGGTTAAAGACTAGACTAGGATGAACCTAACTACTACCTCCCAATCATCATTTTCGTTGAGTCTTGACATGATCAGACCTGAGTACCCAAGTGGAGTCGATGTCATGTACCTGCAATCCTACAACCAAGCAAATAACATGCATATATAGATAAATCATTGTACAGGCACACCGTGCGGAGAAAATCATGGATATCACAGGGCACTCTCAAGTGAGTGATGTGATTCCGTTCTCCACACCAATACACATCACATCAGACTGGCGAAATAAATAACTGTTAGTCTATCATAAACATGTACATAGCAATAATCATCTAAAAGTAAACATTTATGCTACCTCAAAGCATATCAGAAAATAGTAATCACCATACAATGTATCATCATATCACAGAGTAAATCCACTATCGCTCAAAACCAGCGATCAAAATATCCAAACAAAGTATTCAATATTTAAATTAAATATTATTTTTTTGTGGAAAAGGCATGCTGTAATACCCCCATGTTACTAATACTTGTATTATTATTTCTTACTCTTATGAGTGAGTTTGATTCTAGTTTCTATTGATGATTAGTTCACCGTCTTGGTGAGGGAGGATGCCTCCCGTATTAGGGAATCTTATTTCCTTTTGTTTACCGGCTTCCAGGAGTAAGCCGATTTTATGAGGGGGAGGATGTAATACCCCTCCTCTTACTGGTAGGATTTAGTATTTTTCAATGCGGTTGTTTGCTACTTGTGACGATGATGATATTGTTTGAGTTGGATAATTAGACATTGGATGATGTTGTATTCCATTAGTAGACATGATTATTTTATATGACATTGTGGTTGGTAATGTTAGTTGATTTTCAGAATTATGATATAATGCAGTGATTTAATTAGATATGTTATGAGATGATTGTTAGTTAGAAATGTAATTCATTGATTAGGTTATAATTGTTAGAATAGGTGTGATGAAGGACAATATAGCATCATTCGTTCGCGAGTGCCCTGCTATGTTGCGATTCCTTCTCACAATGCAGTACTTGATTTAATGCTTTGATTTTATATATATGTATGCACATGTACACAACTTCGTTTGTATGCAGGATTGCAGGTACAAGTCTCGATTCCACCTGCTTCGGCAGGACAGGGCGAGCACCAATAACCCAACGGTTTAATGTTGAAACAGAGGTGACGATGAAGTCCTCCCGTCCCATGATGTCAGATCGTCTCGTTTGTCTGGTACTGTTTATTTTATGAATTTATCGTCATTTGTGGCTTGTATTTTGTGTGTTGTCATATTTTGATTAATGTGGTATTTTATAAGTTATGATTATTTAATTGATGTTGATATATTATAAGTTGTGAATTAGTTAATTAAATGGGAATAATAATTGTGTATTTTAATGTTGATTTATTTGTATGAAAATATTTAAATGTTTTATTTGATTTTTATAAAGTCATGTGTTTCAATTAAATGATAATTAAATATTAAATGTGTGTTATTTATTTTAATTAATTATCTGATTAAAGATAATTATTAGAATAAATTATTTAAATTAAATAAGTAATGTGATGTGCAAGTAATGTTGCAAAAATAGAAATAAAAGCAATAAAACAAATAAAAGAATAAAAAGATTGTGTGAGCCAATGAGAATACAGATCTAATTAAAAAGCTGGCTTTTAAAGAATGAGTTTTCTTTTATTCTTGATTTTTAGAGTTTTTTGAAAAAAGAGGGATATTATCTTTTAATTAATTAAGAATTTTGAAAGTTTTTTCACACACAGGAGATTAGGGATTGAGGAGTGGCACAAGTTATTCTGTATTTTTTATTTTGGAAGAGAACATGGGTTTTTGACATTTTTTGCTAAATTGAAGAGAGTTATAGAAAGGGGTTGAAAATCTATTACTAGTTACTTTGAAGTCTTCTGAAAGAGGATTGGGTCGGAGGTTTGAGCATGATGACTTAGAGGAGATTCGAAGCAAGAAGGAGGAGCTCTTCGTGAAGTCCGGCGGAAACAATCGTCACCAGGTTCTCGAATAAGCGCAGGACTCTAGGTTTTAAACTACTTTTTATCTCTGGTCTTCTGATTTAAGAAAACAGAAAAAATAAATTAGATTGTTTGGTGAAAGAGAAATAAAACCTTAGAACAGAGAAATTTAAGGAATAGTGAAAACTACTGAAAAATACTCTTTCACTTCGTATCAAAGAATGTTGAGATTTGAAAGTCTTGTTTTACAAACAACGGAAATTAAACTCTTCGAATGTTACTTTGATATACATGATCTCTTTGCTATTTCTGTAGAAAAGAACAATCTTGGTATTTGTTTTTAGAATTGAAATTAAAATAGTAGAAAATTCGAAAAGAAATCAATAGATAACTTAGAAAATCTCACTTATAATTTAGAAGACCTCTGTAGGATTGAAAAACAAAGGAAATCCTCTGATAAATTAGGAAAAATAAAATCCTATAATAAAATAAGAAATATTTTCCTGTAGAAAATAGCAGAGACATAGGGTCACTAAATTCATCATAACTCACAATTTACGAACTGGGTATGGCTGAATTTTTTATATGTGTTAAAATACTTAATGGCGCACCTTCAATAAAAATTGTAGAATGACCCAGATCCGAAAACAAAAGTTATACAAGTCGCAATACACTAGTTTTATTATTAGCATTGTTTGAATATAGTAAATTATTTTAATGTATTAATTAATAAGTATTTATATATATGTTTAATTTTATGTGTTATATATATTTAAATATATTTGTTTAATTGGTTATTTTGATAGAATAAATATTTTTAAAAGAAAATAAACTTTAATTTATTATATATATATATTCTTTTTTTGAATTTTTTTTAGCAATTATGTGAATGACTTAAAATAAATAAATATTTTTCCTTCATTTATTATCTTAATTATGTAAATAATTACTTTTAAAAGAATTAGTTAATTAGGTGAATTAATTAAGTTAATATTTTTAATATTTACTATATTAAGGATAATCTAGCTATGTATATATATACATAATATTTTGTAAACAAGCAATTGAGAGAAAATTGGAAAATTATATACAATTTGATGAAAGATTATTTAGGCCCTTTTTATAAGAAATACATTTATAAGTTTGTGTTTTTTTTAAGACTATGAACCTATATATGCAATGGTATTTTTGGATATCAATAAAACATGTAGAAGTGTGGAGTAGATCTTGCGGTCAAGTTGAAGAGTTATGTGAAACGTGAAAGGAGTGCCTCTATTGTATTGTTAGATTGATTTCTTTATTGAGTGGGCTAATTTCCGTATTAAGTTTGTGCATTGGTTGATTGTTCTGTTGTGTTAATCATTGATCTTGTTTAAGTTTGTTTTGAGTCAAATTGTAAGATTGTTGTGTAATGTATTGTTGGGTAACCTAAGAGGAGAAATAGAGGTCTCCCTTGGATACCACTCGAGAGTGTATCAAATTTAATTGTGAAGATTTCTTTGGGATATTGCCACTCACTACCTTATGTTTGTTGAATCATTCTTGATATCTTGTTACTATTGTTAGTTTTTTTTGAGGAAACCCTAGTGTAAGTCTTTTTAGAGTCTTCCAGAGGCTTGTTTTATTGTTGGTGAATGTTCATCATTTTATGTGCTCTTGACATGGCAAGATATTAGTATCATTATTTTGAAAGGGTTGTACGAAACTTGGTGAGACTTTGATTATGTGTTTATTACGAGATGGATTTGCCTCGCTTGTTATTTTTTTGAGTTATATGATTTATTCGTGATAGTACAACCCTTGCATGCTTGAGATATGTTAGGGGTCATAGGGAGAGTGGCTCTTCGTGGGCGCCGGCGCCTCGGGTAAGAGGAAGTGCCAGGGGAACCCACGTAAGAGTAGTTAAACAAGTGATAACTTAATTAATGTATTTAGTGGGTTGGGTTAGTTAACACATAACAAGATAAAAACATGCACCTCACCCCTGCCGTTAGCGCTCTCAAAGGCTAAGGATGGGTGGGAAGACCTGGTTGGTAAGGTCACTACCTTGTCTCTATGAAAGGTAAGTGGCTCCGCATGAGTAACCCTATGGGGCGGCACCTTGAAATAGGATGTCTGGATAACCATAGATGAAGGCGGCTCCTTGAGCTAGGTTGTCTGGATAATCCATGTATAGATGGAGGCGGCACCTTGTGATAGGTAGTCTGGCGAATTCATGTAAGACCATGCGATGACACTCTCCACTAGACATCCTTGTTGTTCTTGTTTCTTGTTGCCTCTAGATATTGTTATTTTTATGTTGCTCTGATTTTAGGGCTAGGGAATCTATAGGTGGGTGCCGGCGCCTCAGTTGGAGGAAGAGCCAGGGGATCCCATGTGAGCTATGCGATGACCCTCCCCGTTTGACACCCGTTTGACTTGTTTATTGTTTCCTATGGAATGGTGTATTGAATGGTGGATTTAGAGTTATTATGGAATCGTGTTCCTTTCATTGGTTCTGATTGATTTGAAAATGTAATTTGGGTGTTGGTTCAATTCTTGTGGATGTTATCTCTTTATGATGTTTCTTTGAAGTCTTGTGAGTTTGTTTCATGATTGTTAATTGACAGTGCTTCATGTTATTGTGATGAGTTTCGTGGTTTTAACTTGTTATGTGATTTGAGAACGTCAATGGTTGTGCATTGCATGCTTGAGTCATACTTGTTTGGTATCATGTTGTGGTTGAGTCAGTTTGACATTCATGGTCGAGTTCACTTCCTCTTCACCTCTGAGCACGGGGGGTGAGTTACTTGTAATTCACATGGTTGGGTGGAACGTGCTCCGCACCCATTGGGTTCCCCTTCAGCGTCTTGTCTTCTCAGCTTTCCGCAGTGGAGTTGTACCAGTGATCAGTTGTACTTCATATTTCATTGTTCTTGTATCAATTCCCATGTTGGGAAATTCAATGTAATTCATTTGTCAAAGAAAATTGTAATGTAATATTATATCAATGATGTAATAGTTAGGATTATTTGTAACTCTATTAAGAGATGTATCATGGATGTAATTATGCGATGTTTATTATTCTCGCATCATGGTTATTGGATGTACCCTTATCCTTGGTTATCATTATAAATGATATTGTTGTAATCTTTATTTTTATTTATGGTTAGTGTTGCGAAGTAACCTCTCGTGCCCCAGAGAACTAAGTGTGTTAATGCTATGTAATATGTTATGTGGTTATGGTTAATGTTATTGCATGTTTACTCTTGTTATTTTAAAAAAAAAAATTATTTGCATTGTGTGTGTTCTCTGGGGTTTGCACAGCGGACGTTACACATGCTTTAATTATTAAATATATTTGTTTTTGAAAATTGTTAATTTTAAATAAATTAATTAAATGCATGCAATTTGAAAAGAGAAGTTATCGGAGAAGTGGTTGAGGATATTTTGTTTTCCTCGACATGTGTGCTAGTGCAATTATGATTTTTGGTTGAAGAAATTTGTTCACAGAGGTTATTTTGGATCTGGGGAAAAACACAGAGGTTATTTAATTTCTTCAAGGGAAAATATTTTGTGCTCTGTAAAATTCTCTGTATATGTTTTTTGTTATTTTTGTTGCAAATTTGTGGAAAATCTCTGGTTGCTATTTGGGTTTTGGTTCTCGGGAAGGATGTGGAAGCTACAGGCAGCAAAGGCAACAAGGGTTCTCATCACCAGTTAGTTTTCAGAAGCAAGGGAACACAGGTATTTTTCTTGTGGATTTCAATTTATTGTATTTAAAAAGATTGTCTGTGAAAAGAAATTATATTTTGTCATGTGAAAATTTGATGGTTTTAGAAAGCTTCTGTAGAATTCTTTTTGAAGGAAGTATTTAAATTTTTGTAAAGGGAAATATTTGTTTAAAGGGAAATTGAAATTTTTGGGGTAATTTGGGATTTGAATGAAAATACTGTGTGTTTCCTTGAAAATCCTGATAAAGGAAAAAGTTCTACAATTTCCCCAATTTTCCTACTGAAACCTCGTAGACAACTTTGTAAATTTGTATATATATATATATATATGCATACATTTAATACATATGAATTTTCATATATAAATTAGATTGTAAAAAAAATTATATTCTCTTTTAAAAATCGTCGTACGGGCGAGGGTTTGTGCAAACTGTTGAAACTTTTGAGCTATCGCCACTTAGGCAAATTTTATTTATTTTGAATGGTGGAATAAATGTTTTTTTTAGAAAAAACATTAGCAATGGAGGCTGGCTGGGGTTATTGCCCCCACTGCCGACTCCCAATAGGGAGGCGGTGTGGAGGGCAGTGCCCAGCGTTGCCTTCATAGGCAGCGCATGGCGCTGCCTCCCACAGTGCGGCCCTGTGGGGAGGGCTGCGGAGGCAACCATACCCACAGCCTTTGTCGTGGCTGTACTATGGCCATGGGTATTGTATGGTAATAATATGAGCTTTGTTAAAATTTAAAGAATTTTCTTTAGTCCGTTTCTTAGCTTTAAAATTTTGATGGAAATTAAAATAATTCCGATTTAATGAAAATGTAAATGTATAAATATATATAATATGTGTTATGTATATTATATATTAAATATAATATATAATATATTTAATATATATATATATATATATATATATATATATATATATTTATTGGTTGATTTTGTAATTCTGTGATGGTTAAATTGTTAAAATATTTGTATTTATTATTTTATATAAATATATATAATTATATGAATTATTTTCATATTTAGTTATATATATTTATAAAATATTTAAATATATTTGTTTATTTTTAATTGAGTAATTTATTAAACAATAAGATATTTTTTTTTAAGGAAAGTTGATTTATAATTAACTCGGTGTTGAGGAAATTAAACATTTAAATGTAGATGAAGTGGAATTTATATTGTTTTATTGTAATAAGGAGTTGAATTTATAGTTTTGAATTTTATGTCAAATGGAAGATGAATTATGTTTTAGTTGTATAAATTCATACTTCAAATTATTGAATGACTAGATTTTGTAAATCCGAAAAGTAGACAATTATTTTCAATTTGCTTTATATCGTGTTTCTTGTTGGGAAAATTGGGAATGTCGTAATTATTCAAGTCTTCCAGACCAATTGTAAAATGGGGATTGTGAATGTTAAAATTAAAATCTTGAGTTAGCTAAGGTTGTGTACATGGAATTTGTGTGGTGTTAGACATCTGATTTTGTGAACATAGTCATTGATGTTCGTTATGATAAGTGTAGTATTTCTTGTTAAGTTTTATGTACACCTTGTAAACCTTAGTTAGAGAACTTAGATACCTTTGTTATGTTTAGGGGAGTGGATTTTTGTAAGGGCCGACACACAAAGTGGTGTTAGGGTAACTTACAAAGAGTTAGTAAGTCAGTGATAACTAAATAACATAGTAGTTAGGTTAAAATCTTTAACAAGATGTTTATGCCTCACTTATGACTCTTGAGCTAGTTCAGTCTTGAGTATAAGATGAGAAGGCCTGGAATGGAAAATCAGTGTCTTGTTCCTTTAAAAGACATTCGATTCCGTAATAATTTGCAATGGGGCCGGGTTTCGTAAGAGGTTACCAGGGTAACCCAAGATTGGGGGCCAGAACCTAGGAAGAAACACCAGGGTAACCTTTGCAATGTTGTGATGACACTCCACCTAAAGTAATAGTTAACCTTGTGTATGTAGTACATTCAATTGTCTAAAATCTAGAAGCAATGTAACCATTAGTCTGTTATGTATTAGTGTCAAGGGTTAGTAGATTATGTCTAGGTAACCATATTACTATCTCCTAGCATGGGGGGTGGACCTACGGGTACCACATGGTTGGGTGGAACGTGTACCTTACTCTGTTGGGTCCCCAGTTTGTGATCATGGCATCGAGAGCTTCATGGATGGAGAGTTCACACTTGGAAACTTATATGTACTTTCCTTATTGCATAATTTGTAAATCTTGTATTTGAAAACATCCCTCAATTGTTATGAGGTGAACATTGTAAAATTTAATTATTATTGAACTACCTCATCAGATGGATGAGTATTGTATATTTTATCAATTGCAATGTAAGGAAACATGTTTGTACTTTATATTATCTTGAATGGAATTAAATGTTATGTAATGTTTATCTTTTTGTTAATGTTAATTAATATGTGCAATGCGAAATACTAAAGTCCTCTATGGAAACTCAAAGTAGTGTAACATCACGTAACTTAACGAATGGATGCAACTAATAGACGTAATAATTATACTTAAAAAAAAATTATTACACTTTTATACACAATTGCAACATTCCTTAGGTTATTATGATGGGGCATTACAGTCTACCCCTTAAACCCATCAATAATTTCCACCCTCAAGCCCCCACGTTTCCATGAGAATTACTTTTAGATTGGATGGATTTGTCATCATAATTTATGCATTTTCCCATTATTTTTCAAGATTCGCCAAAATTTTCTACAAAATTTTAGTGATGTAAAAAAATTGTCAATAAAATTTACTTTTTTTGAAAAAAAGGAAAGAATTTCCAATAGAATTTAATATTTCTCCCTAAAAAATTGAAAGATTCGTCAAGATTTTATATCTTTCTTGAGGGGGGTTTCTTACAGTTATCACTACCTTAGATGAAGGAATTTGGCTCCAAAAACATATCGAGATTTGATCCAATCAAATATATTCATTTAGCATATTTTAGAACTCTTTGAGATGCTTCTCCATGTAAAATTTTAGTCCAAACAGAAAACCGAGTCAAAATTTATGACTTTGGGAAGTCCTTACATCAAGATATTTAGAGGGAACCTAACAAGATGAATATTAAACACGAGTATCAATCAAAATTTTAGAGCACACCTAAAAATTACCAACCAAAGAGAAAGGTTTAATGATTGAATAGGTCATCTTTTTCTTAATTATGGATATATCAACTTACTATAAGGTAGTAAAAGAAGCCTAGAAGGTAAAGGAGATCCCAAAAAATGAATGACTCCTCATGACCAATCCATTTTTAACTAAACAAATTGAACTAGCTAGGATTAGAAAGGAAATATTATCTATAGAATTGTCTCTTTTATCATTGTATACTTGAGCCTCAAGCCTTGTTAAAAATATCAAGCAAATAAAGGGATCATTTGTCATTATCCTCTTATCTAATATAGAAATAATTTATATGCAATGTGACCATTGACAAGCTAGTTAGATTAATTAGGCAAGGAATTACCCTTGATTATCATCTGAGAGATCATATTGGTCAAAGATAACCAAATCCTTCAAAAACTAGTACATAAAGTGAATGGGCTAAGGGATAACCTTTGTAATTATATTGAAATATCCTAAAATAATTTTATTAGTTACCATTAATGGTGATTTAAATGAAGATAACTACAAAAAAAATCTTATATAAATGCACAAAACGGGGCCTAAAGCAGGGAAAACATGAAAGGTGTAACATGCCCATTTTTCTACCCATTATTTTTACTATGTTTTACCCACAAGTGGAAAATTTGTACTACTATCATTATGGCAATAAAAATTTTATTTTCCATTTGAATAACAAGATGCACATTTGAGACATAATCATTTCAAACTTTCCCATTGCATAAAAAAGAAACATTAAAATATTTCAAGTAACAATTTCACATTACATAATTTCATGATGATATTTTCCATTTACAATTTCTCAATAAGAATAGAGATACATTTTACTTTCATAGCTTCCATGAGCTCAAATATATAGATACACAAATAGATTACAATGATCTAGATATCCCCAATGTTGGTGCATACCTCCTAGATGTCCACATCACCAGTGCATATATTCTAGGTGCCCCCAAATTGGCACTACATCCTTAAATATTGGTCACCAATTATGTGAGGGAGAGCATCCCTCAAGAACTTTTCTACCAACCATGGACTTACTGCAGTCCCTTACACATCTACCTAACTAGTAGGATGGCCCTACCCTTCGATGAAGAGATTGGTTTGGCAACCCCATAATCATTTCCTTCCTAAGCATAGTGTTATGTCCTATATATCTAGAGCTACCATATATTAGCTACAACCTACATGTATGATTGCCTTCCTAGAATGCAATCTCAGATCGCAGTGGCTACTTACACTACTTTGGAAAAATAATTCAACACCAAGTACATCAAGTGCAAGTCATTTTTCGGGTAAGTGCACTGAAATGGTCACACTTTTGTGGCCAAACTAACAAATAACACATTCGCATTATAACACGTTCACGTTATAGTTTTCTTTGCAAATTTGCTTTGCTACTTTCCTTGGAATACCAACCCAAAGGCTTGGAGGGCATTCCCAAAGACCAGAGACGTGTTTTTTCCAAATTCAACAAATTTTCACATAATCAGGGTCGTGCTCACCATCAAGATTGCATCTGGTTCAATATCAAGAAAATAAAACACATGGTTAATGTTAGGTTCTTTATTATCTTTCCAACGATGTAATTTATTTCACTTTCTAACAATGTTAAGCCTTTCATCCATAATTTCTTTTGTTTGTATATCTATTTTTCTTCAAAAAGTAGTGTTTGGTATTTTTTTCGCTATAAATTAACCGTTCATCAAAATTTGAAATAAATTACATTTTTAGAAACTAGACTCCATTCTACAATTTTAAAAAAAAAATTTTAAAAATCTATTAGTTTCAAAAAATTTGGGGGAGCACGGCCAAAATTCTGCTTTTTAGGAAGTGCCCACTTAGAAAATTAATAAAAAATCAAATATTCATTAAAAAATTATCAGAAAATATCCAATCCTTACTACATACTATTATCTAACTTCTGACAGAGTGATTTTAAAAATACTACAAAAAAGTCCACCCTGCTCGGGTCACACAAGAGTTGCTATGTTATGTTTTTCTGAAAAAAACAACAGCAATTTGTGTGTGTCCCTCTTTTGAACCCCTTAACCTCAACCATTTTCAAAATAAATTAGTAGTTTAGAAAGTAGACTCAAAGCACTGCAGTCCTTGTTTTTGTTCCGTCTAAAATTTTTGAGTGTAGCTATCCTCAATTTCACGTCCAAGGTCAGTATTTCCTGATTTCAGAAAAAAAGTGGCCACTTAAGCCCCTTTTTTGGGAACCATCTTGGTGCACTTACCCTTTCCACCCACCCTTTAGCTCAATGTGGTAATAACCATTCACCATAATAACACACATTCAATATAAGGTGATGACATAACAAACTGTACAACAAGGTTATTCTCTTTCCTATGGATTATCCTAACCCTAGGAATAACCAAGACTTGACAAACTAAATAACTAGGTTACTCCCTTTCCCATGGATTATTCTAACCCCAAGAATAAATAGATTATAAGAAGACTAACTAGGTTACACCCTTTCCCATGGATTATCTAACCCCAAGTATAACCATGCTAACTATATATGCACACATATTAAGTGACCAACTAGGCTACTCAGGATTTCCCATCAATTATCTAACCCCAAGAATAACCAAGCTACCCACCCATGATCAAAAATGACATTTTCATAAAATTACTATAAGATAGAAACATATTCCACATTTCACTTTCATGCAACATTCGTATAGTCTTGAAAAACTATGAATAGTTCTAGTAGCATTAAATCCATGCAAATTCTAATATAGTATGTATATGTATTCCCAAATACAAGGGTTTCACCAATTCAAGACTCAACCATGAATCACACAAGATTTTCCCAAACTAGGAAATAAATCAAGTTCATAAAAAAACTTATCATGCATTCAAAATCAATCTTTCCCAAACAAAGGAATTTATAAACAAATAACCTTTCAATCATAAAATAATAGAGGAATAAAAATCAACATGCCTGGATTATAGTTCCAACTAATAATACTCGTTTCCAAATTTAGCCTTCATAATCACGATAGCTACTCCTTCTAAGCCCAACCTATCTTCAAATTATAGCCTCTTCACAAAGCTTTCAACAATTGCAAGCTCACAAAGATAGCTCTCTTTCTCACCAAAAACTCTCAAATTATTCTTGTACAGAAAACTAGAACAAAATGATGGATAAGGAAATCAAAATGAATAATTGTAACAAAGGGTAGAGAGGATACCTCTTTATATACTAAAATATGATCATCTTAATGCTACAAATAAGCTACCAAATATACCACCTTCCTATTCTAAATGCATCAACTAGGCTCAAGAGGTGAGAGATGGTTGATCAAAACATTAGTTTGCAAACACCTAAATAGTCCAACTTCTTAGTTAAGAATGAGTCATCTATATATTGATGACAAAAAATATTAAGCTTAGAAAAAAACAACCTAAAACTTTCCTTATTGCAATATAAGTTGATTACCTCAACCAGCTCATGGTTGAGACTGAGTCTCATGTTTATTAGATGGCTTTGCTTGGGTATGGTGTAGGAAATAGACTTATTTTATTTCCCACTCTCTACAAAATATGGAACTATGATCATAGTCATAGTATGAGGTAAATACACCATATCCAAATGAATTTAAGCTATATTTTAACTAAGCCACAATCCCAATGAAATGTTTGAAAGCTTCAAACCAAGAAACCATTAAAATAAGCATGAAATGAACCATGAAAGCACAAAATAAACCTAATTTAAAACTCCAAACCTCATCCCATTGGGAGATTGGTGTTGTATTGATATGGAATGATGACCCCTTCCCAATCCCTTTGATAAAATGAGAATATAATTGAACTCCATTGATGAAAACTAAACTAATATTGATGAAACTATGCTAAAGATGGATGAAAAATCTTAATAATGGTACAAGATGAATAAAGATAGTATTCAAGTGTGCAGCATAACTTTTCTTTGATGGAATTGGATGATGAAAGAGGTGGGTGATATGGATGATGAACTTTCTAAAATTTGGACAACACTTTAGACTAAAGGTTTGATTTTTTATGTTTTGGATAAAATATGCTAATGAATTTGTGAATATAAAGGTAGAATTGTGACCTTTAAGATAGACTAGTTCAAAAGGATGATGACTAACTTAACTAAGTGTCTGGAAAAGGATTCATTTACACAAATATAGCTAAGTTAGTGGATTGATTTGATGATAGCCTAAGTCTATAATGTTGATGTGTCCAAATTTTCTAAAGTTGTTTTGTGAAGTGAGATGATAAAGGTGTTGTGAGATGGATGAGATGTTTGATCCTAATGTTTAGAGAGGGAACTTAGTTTACAAGACTAAGGTAGTGAAAAAAATTCTTTACCCTAAGAGTGATAAACCTAAGAACTCAATGTTTTGATAATAGAACTTGGATTCAATTTTTGGCAATACTTTCCTTGTTTCACTTTGTTGCTTGGGAGTCAATGTTTTTTGAAAATAAGCCCAATACATGTGGTATGTTCATTTGGTTTTAAGATTTTATTTAGTGAAATTTCTTTATTACCACATCAAGATGTCCTAATTAAGTTCAAACTAAAATGTATATGAATTACTCAATTTTCATTCCACAAAATCCAATATGTGAAAATAAAAAAACTAAGGCTATAGTCTCTAAGTTGACTTTGGAAAGTGTGAAATAATATATATAAGTCCAAATATTTAGAAGACTCTAAAGATAAAATCCTTAGGGACAAGAAGCAATATAGGAATTTTCAAAGGTATTCATGCTAAGTTGAAAGGGTTTGAAATTTGAAAAACATGTTGATGTTTGTTTAAATTATTTTGGAACCAAGCAATGCGTCAAGCTAACTCAACAAGAACAAGCAATAACAATCCTAGCTCAAGTAGGTACATTCTTTGAGGTGGGCCTACCTCATGCCCCAAAGGGGTGATTTTACATGCAACTTATGGAGGGAACAAATATAGGTATATCACCACCTCAAGCTTTTGTACAAGATATTGAAATCTTGAAATCTATGCCTCAACCATAAATCGTATTTGGTATGTAACTTCTTGGAAGTAAAATTCCAATGCCCACTTTCAAAGAATTCTTTGGAAAAAAATGATAGGTTACTAAGAAAAGGTGTTTAATTACATCGTGAACATCATGTGATATACAACACACTAAGACACTAAAGTCTCTAGCTCCCCCTAAGTGACCCATTCATTCACATGAGAGTAGGCATGAGTGGTAGCTAGTCATGGATACAAGTTACTTGCCTTTTGGCTCATTCATAAGATTTATATAGCCCACCAATAAATGGGTTTGACAATCACCGAGTAGAAATTTATGACCCCAACAAGTTGGGGTAAATAATTTCATAGTTTTTCACCCTTTCCAAATCTCCAAAATTAGTTAACCTCAAAAAAAGAAAACCAGATGTCAGTAAAATATTAGAGGGATATGAAACTAAAAATTTAAAGCACATATGAAAAGTTAACTCTCTATTTTACCTACAAAAGCTTTGTTGTTCTACAATAGCATCACTTTAAACCAGTCAAATACATCGTTGAAAGTCAAATGTGTTGCTTTGGTGAAATGTGATAGCATCAACCTACAGAAACTAGTGACGTCAATAACATCGCTATATCAATAATATCACAATATTCAAAATCACATTATTAATCAAAAACATAATAGCGTTGCAATTTTCAAAGTCACAATATTTCAAAAGCGTTGTTGTAGCTAAGTCAAAGGAATCACCATATTCAAAAGATTCATTATAGCTACGTCAAAGGTATCACCATATTCAAAGTCACTATAGCTATCAAAGGTGTCCTTCTAGCTATAAACTGTAATACACAAGAATTTCAAGATAAACTAATCAAATTTGGTTAGTAAATCCCTCCTTCTAGCACCAAAATATTATCATAGTCATAGTATGAGATAAATACTCCATATCCAAATGAATTTAAGTTATATTTAACTAAGCCATGATCCAAATGTAATTTTTGAAAGCTTCAAACCAAGCAACCATTAAAATAAGCATGAAATAAACCATGAAAGCACAAAAGAAACCTATTCTAAAACTCCAAACCTCATCTAATTGAACTCCATTTATGAAAACTAAGCTAATATTGATGAAACTATGCTAAAGATGGATTAAAAAGCTTAATAATAGTGCAAGATGAATAAAGATAGTATTAAAATGTACAACATAACTTTTCTTTGATGGAAGTGGACCCATATTTCTCCAAAATGTGAGGTATTTGTAGGAGAAAATAGAGAATCAATCAATGGTTGAGATGAAAAGTGAGGTGAAGGCATGGATCAAGGATTCTCATCAATGGATGAGAATGTAAAATCATATGGATCAAAGAGTTAATCAATTGCTCACAATGATCAAAGGAAACACAATTTCAAAGTTTGTTACAAAAGAATACTCATTTTTGGGAGCTCAAATGGGAGAATATTCCAAAGGAATATTCCCATGTAAGTGGATGGGTGAGGGAAAATTAGTAATTAGTTAATTAAAAAAAAAATTTAATTGTGCGAGTTGAGTAAAAATAAGATACCCATTCAATAATTTATTTAATGAAAAGGGGATGCAAATGACATTTAATTCAATAATTTGGGATTATTCAATTAAATGAGAGGACATAATGTGTTTGATTTAAATAATTTGCATTATTCAATTAGAGAGGATAAAATTTAGTGTGAAAGGGTGAATTATCCAAATAATAGTGATCATTTGATTAACAGAAGAAATTGGTGCATTCAATTAAACAATGAAGATTATTCAATTGAACGGTCAAAAATAAGGTGAATTTTAGGACGAAATGATGTTATGGACCAGATTCAAGTGTGGAATATCATTTAGGAAAATTTTAAGTGTCTACAAGAACCACCTTCATACTTTACATGTCTTATTTCATGTGTAGTTTTTAGAAAAAGTGAGCAACATTTGAATCAACATTTGCTTCTACTTTATTTGTTGTTCATAAACCTTTTGGCTTATTCCCTTCATGCGCTATATGTACAGAATTTAACTTTAACTATTATTATATATAAGGAAACACTTTAATAATGTGCTATGTTTATTACAAAGCACTTTTAATATATATCAAACAATATAATATATATATATATATATTTCTTATATCTTTTATTATATATTAATATATATATATATATAAAATTATATTCACATGATTATTAAATGCATTGCTCACCAATTAAATATATATATAAACATATATCAAAATAATTATAATATATATATGTACATATTAATATATATGTATATACATTTACATTAACATAATTCTATACATATTTATTAATATATATATATATTATGTATATATAAATTTATTTTTATATCCATACTTAAACACATATATTCACATATTCATCGATTTGTGCATATATACAAAATGTGTGTGTGTATATATATGGGAATCAAGAAAATTCACAGCTAGCAATTGACCATAAAAAAATTCACCATAGGAAAATTCACCAACATGAAAAATTTACTACATGGAAAATTCACCTTCATGAATTTTTGGTGGTGAATTTTCCATGAGGTTAATTTGTCATGGCAGTGAATTTTCTAGCGGTGAATTGTTGATGGTGAATTTTCCTAGAGCCATATATATGTCTTGCTTTTACAATCGATATTCTCATGCACATGATATATTTGTACATGAATATATGTAATTATATTTACCTACATATATGCATGTAGGTATATATTCATATATATGATTTATTGAAGACATGTACATACATACATATATACATTCCATGTATTTATCCATTGATTATTATATAAACCAAAATATAATTAAGAGCTTATACTTATCACAAAGACTCAATCACATATCCCCAAATAGGAACATTCAAAGACTAAAACCACATACCAATACAGAACATACTCAAACCTTGATAGAAGGTTACTCACCAGTTCCAGAACTATCTCAATTCAACTAGACCAACTAGGATGTGAGTTTGTGTATGCTTAATTAGGATCATCAAGGGTTACCAAACCAAGTTCTTCTCTTGAGTGATACTCCACCGTCTCTTTTGAAGATTTGAATCTATTCCTACATTTAGCTTAGTGCATCACAATAGTAGTTATCTTAAAACATTACATTCGCATGCATCATATATTTTCATCAAGTCAAAACAATTAAAATATCAAATTGAATTGAAAATCCATTCATCAAATTTTCCATCAAGATTCATATTCAAAACACAATCATATATTAAATCATTTTAACCCATCAAGGTAATAGTAAATAGGTAACAACACAATAGTGTGTAACATATTCCTCCCTTGTGAATCATCATCCTTGATGTTTTTTTTAAGTATAAAACTTGAACACAAAACATAAAATGTAAAACATTATTTTTCAAAAAAATTCATAATCTAGCAAGACTTGAGGGAAATTTTGCTTCATCTCACCATAGTCCTCCCAAGTGGCATAATATTTTGCATACTAATCCCACACCTTGCATTGTAGAACCTCTCCATTATGTAAGTGAAGATGTTTTGAGCACCTTGAGAGGCTCGATTGTTACCACTCCTTGGTCCTATACCTATAAAGCATTCCAATCAATAGCATGGTTATCCCATGGCATGTACTTCTTAAGGTATGACATATGAAAGACATTGTGCATCCTAGAAAGAGTTGGTGGCAAAGCAATTCTATATGCAATAGGGTTAACTTCCTCAAGAACCTCAAAAGGACCTACATAACAATGAGATAGTTTGGATAAATTTCCAAACTTTATAGGACTCTTGTGATGTTTAACTCTTAACAAAACTTCCTCCACTACTAATAAATGTCTCAATACCCACTTGAAATCTACATAACTCTTCTATCTATCATTAGCTTGTGTTAGGTCCTTTTCTTAATAATACCCACTTTCTCCTCCATTTCTTTGAATATTTCTTGCAAAAGACTTATCCTATCCTCTAGCTTATCCTCCCACTTGTCTTGTTGATACATGCAATACATTCTCAGTAGATCCTCTAACACTTGGTTCACTCTTTCAGTTTGACCATCAATTTCCTGATAATATGCTAAAATTATGTTCAATTGAGTCCCAAGCAAAGAAAACATGGTTTTTCAAAACCTAGACGTCACACAAGCATCCCTATTAGAAATAATCTTCTTAGGAATTTCATGCAACGTAAATACCTCTTGAATAAACTTACGAGCTATAATAAGAGCTCCATCAGTTAGATTCTCTAGTACAAAAAGATCCATGTTCATATGCTTATCCACAACTACTAGAATGGAATTGTGTTTATTCCTTGGCATTGGAAGACCTTACATAAAATCCATGCTAATGACTTTCCATTTAATTTTTGGAACTTCATGAGGATACAAAAGACTTGTAGGGTGATGATGGTTTTCCTTAACCATCTGAAATTCTAAGCAACTTGCCACAAATCTTGTAGCATCCCTTTTTATTCCTTTCCATAAATTAATGGCTTAACATCAGTCAACATCTTATTCGCTAAGATTTCTAAAATATGGTGCGATATTAACTTCTTTCTACACTAAATTCAATAATTCCATAGAGTTAGGTATGTAGATTCTTCCCTTAAACCTTAGCAAACCATCAGGATTTTTAGACACTTAAAAATGTCTTAAATGATACTACACACTTGAATCTGATATACTAGCATCATTTTGTCTTAAAATTCATCCTCTTTTCGCTTGTTTGATTAAATTAACCAACTTAATTTATGAAAGAATTCATTTTCACCTATCAATCTAATTAATCTAATTAAAGGTTAATTCACTTTCTCTCATATTCACCTTTCATCCTATCCAATCAAATAATGCAAATTATTTAATTATCTTTCTTTTATCTTCTTATTTAATTAAATAAATCTTAATTGTCCTAGTTATTTAATTAAATATCCTAATCTCACCCCTTTCATTAAATAAATTAATTATTTAATGCTAAAATCATAAATTCCTCCAAAATGGAATATTCCTATGGAGTATCCCTCCCCTTTGCACATTAAAACTTTGTTTTAATTTGCTAAAATGCTAATTTTCCTCATCCACTTGCATATTCTCCCCTTTCACTCATTCAAAAAAGGGAATATTCTTCCCTGTAGCAAACTTTCAACAAACTTCTTGAGCAACCTTTGAAAGTGTGCTTCTTTGCATGATTGTGATCCCTTGATTAAATATCAACTTACATTCTCAACCCTTGATGGGAATCCATGATCCATGCCTCCATCTTCTTTCCATCTTGACCATTGATTGATTCTTTCAATCTTGACCATCGGTTTCTTTTTACCTATTCTATAAATAGACCTTGCATCTATTGAATAGGGATCCACCTTTTGATAGTAAACTTATGCCATTGAAAATAACACTCATCTTGCATACATTTAGCTTTTCAATTTTAAATCTTGATCATAGTAGCTTAAAGCATCCATTAATGGCTTTCATGGTAACTTAGTTGCATCCATTTAGCATATTTTTGAATTAGGACTTGCATCTTTAAATATTGCATAAATTTAGAATAGATTTGCATACACTTACATCAAACATATTAGTTTCCATCATGTTAATTTAGCTTTTATCATGCTTTCATTCATCTTTTTCGTCAATTTCCATCAATTTTAATCAATAAAATTAATTCAAAAGGCTCATATTATCCAAGGGATTGAGAAAGGGTCACCATTCCACATTAATGTGACACCACTCCCCCAATAGGATAAGTTTCAATATTTTAGAATAAATTTTTCTCAAGCTTTCATGTTTTTAGCATGTTAGATTAATGGCTTGTGTGCTTTGTTTACATTGAATATCTTATTGGGATTGATGCTTAGTGGATTAAATGACTCAAATCTATATAGATCAGGAGTAGTTAACCTATACTATGTCATTGGTCACATTTTTGGTGCTAGAAGGAGGGCAGTACTAATCAAATTTGATGAATTTCTCTTTAGATTCTTGTTTTCTTCTGTTTGCAGGTTCAGTGACACACTTCATCAAAATCAACAATGCACTTGATATGCGTCGCTATACAGTGGCACACTTGGGTTTTATTTTAGCGACACACTATTAAATTTCATCACCGTGTATTAAAATAATGACACTAAACTTATTTTTAATCACATCATGAATTTTGATTTAGCTATGCATTTGATTTGGTGGCGCTATTGATGTCACTGTTTATTGCAAAGTGATGCATCTCAATATAGCAATGCATCTTATAAAAATTCAGTGACGCAATTGATTTTAGCATTGCTTTTTACTAGTAAACTAAACAAAAACTAGATTTTGACATGTGTTTTAAATTTTTGATTTCATCTAATTTCTAACATTTCACTGACTTCTTATTTTTGTTTTCAAGGCTAACTAGCTTTACGGGTTTGGGAAATTAAATTTGAAGTGAAGAAGCATATCATCATTTGATTATATATTGTAACATTTTTTTTACACTTATGGGGCAATTATAACCCATTTTATGATGCTTTACTTCATATTTAAGGACCAACTAAATTTCCTTTTGGGTTTAAAATAAATGTTCAAAGTTGGTTAAAACTGAACCCAAATATCCTTATTTTGCAATGTCGGTTTAAAATTGAACAAAATAATCTCAACACTTTAGTTTGGTGCTTAAAACAAACTCACTATTCTTGTAAAGGTTAAAATGAATGCATGTTTGATTTCTTTGTGTGTGCTTGTTGTTTGTATCCTCTCCCCTTGCACTTCGTGCAATCTGGGTGAAGAGAAACACACAAGTATAATTTTCTTCTTGGAAGCACCTATCCTCTCCCCTTGCACTTTTTGGAAATCTTGGGTGACAAAAAGTATTTTAAGCTTCACAATTTGTGTTACCTTTAGATGGCTTTCCTGCCAACTTGTGAGAGGGAATGACCCAAGCGGTGCTTTCATTTTGGTCTACTATATAAATATTTTTTTGTGACTAAATTAATTAACCAAGTTGGTGTTGTTGTCTTATATCAACGAATATCTCCCTTAGTATCAATGTGATACATCAAAACCATTAGATATTTCTATGGGCTAGGAGGCCTCCTAATTGAGTGAATCACTGCATGTATAGCACCCGTTTATCCTGAATATCATCATTAAAATCTTGTTTGTAGTGGCTAACCAAGTCCATTTTCAAATTGAATTTTAAGGTAGTGCATTGGAATAGCACCGTTCCAACAAGTTACTTACCATGTTTGATTTTTGGTTGAGGCAATAAAGAAAATAGGGAAGGGACTCTTTTGCTTGGTGTGGTAAGATGGTAGATTTCCTTGACATAGCCTATTTGTCCATTCCATCTTCATGGATTAGTCATCTCTTATGGTGATGATTGGTAAGCCTACTAATAAATATGTACCCACTTGAACTAGGATTGCAAATGCTTGTGAGATAGTTAAATACTTTTCTTGGTTCCAAAGCATTGCAAAAAAACATCAACCAGTTCTCTCAAAATTTCAAACCCTTTGGTCTAAGAATGGATACCCTTTGAAACTTAATCAAGACAAGTGTTTGTGGTAAAAGAGACACATTAAGCAAGATAAACTCATAATTGAACCCCACACATGTGCTCATCTTTATAATGACCATTTGGCATCTGATCGCTCCAATTGCATAACCCAACCTTACATCGGCTATCATATAACCAAACTTTGAACTAATTGAAGGAGAAAAAATAGACATAATCAATAGTTTGAGGAGCTTTACATTTGAGACAAAAGAAACACCAAGCTAGTGGAGAAATGCAACAAACATCCTAGACAAACAAGAGTGAAAATCCAATATTTTGGTTGAAATGCCTATATTACCACCTCTTGTGTGGCAATGTATATCATCTTTGTGTGCTTATCTTCATGATCTCCCATAAAATCAAAGTCCCTAAATGAAGGTCATCATTTCAAACGTGCATCATAGTTCAAATTTTATCAATAATTGTATCTTAAAGAATCATTGCAATTGAGGCTGATCAATAAGGATATTTTATCTGCATTCTTTAATAAATGAACAATCAGATCTACATATTTTACAAGATCTTCTCATTTAAAAACATTGGGTTATTGGGGTTTGATCACTTTAGAGGTATAACATGTTTCTCACTACCTTGGTCTTGCAAAACAAAGGTCCACTCTAGGTTAACATAATTGAGTCAAAACATTTCATCCACCCCTTATCATATTTCACACTTTACCAAACTTTCTAAACTTTTGGACACATCAACACTCTTTTGACTTAGACATCATCAAACCAATCCCCTAACTTAGCTATGTTGTGTGTGAAATGGATCCTTTTCCATGCACTTAGTTGAGTTGGTTATCACATTTTGTGGAAAAAAATATCTTGAAATTCACAAGTCTACCTTCAAGATTTACAATTTCATTAACACCTTTCACCAAAACAATCAAACCTTTAAGTCAAAAGTGTTGTCCCAAAAGTTTGCAAAGATCACTACCCACATTATTCATCTTTTTCATCTCCCATTCTCACCATTGCTCCAAAATGACTTAGAGCATCCCTTTTACCAAAATTTGATTTAACTAGAGAGTTTAAACATTACAAATCTCAACATCACTCTCCCATGGGTGACCCACAATTTATGGTAACGGCAATATCACAACACAAGAAAATCATGGAACAAGCCAAAGTAACATTCTCCACAAGTGATACTTATAGTGTAGGAAAATGCATACCCTTCTATTTTCACACTTGTTTGGGCCTGCCTTGCTTTATTTATTTGTATTTATGTCTTAATTGGTCCTATTTTACATCCACAATCCTAATAAATTATATCTTTTTATGGCTAATACCAACAAACATCATAGGATAAATGATAATTTAATGATTTTGGTTGTGTCCTTGATTTTTGGACTGGGACTAAAATTCCACCTAGGGTGTCACTGTCTTCCAAAGGTCTTGGGACCCTGATTTTTAAGGTAGCCCCTTTTTGGATTATTTGCCTCGAGTTTCAACCCTCAAAACTAAGACGCCACCTAGGGCATCTTAATCCACCTCAAGTTATTTTCAGGATTTAATTTCAAATCTTGGTGGGATTTAGCCTCCTTTAATTAATGAGTTCATATGTTAGCTTGGTGTGATGTAATTTTAGGATATTAAGCATGGATAAGTATAAATACAAGGCTCTTTCATTCATTTTCATCCTAGCAACTTGATTATTCATGCATTATAGCAAGTTTGTGATAAAGAGAGAATTCAAGAGAAATCCATCAAGCATTTGGAACCATCATCAAGATTCAAGCATCATATTAAAGATATTCTTGCATCATGTGTGTTTTTGAGCTAACATTTGTGATGTAGGGTTTTGATTCAAGAAAGAAATTCAAGTCAAGATCTATCAAGCATTCATTCAATTCAAGATCTATATTCAAGCTAGCTACTTCACACAAGTTTGCAGATTTCATAACAAGGGTTTGGTGAGTTACAATATATTACTTTTTTCATTTATCATTTCCCTCCATTATCTCATTTCATTCCTAGGTTAAATTACCAACAAGGGGTTTGACCAAGGAAAACCCCTATTCACTAACAATCAAAATTTTTTATTCCCTTGTGTGTTTTTGTTTGCAGATTTAGGTAGAAGATAATTTGAAGTGCAAAATTTCAAAGTTGTAAAGTTGCATTGAAAAGTTGTCATCTTCATAGAAACTCATCTACATGCTAGATTTGGAAGTTTCAGGACCTAAGATCTGAGAAGAAGTTGCAAACATTGATCCCTAGGATCATCTTCTGAAATTGTAGAAATTTAGATTGGGACTAAGAAGATAATAAAGGCATCTTAGTCCTCATAGAGGTATTTTTTAGAGATTCCTTTAGATCCGGTTCTGACATCTAAAGATTTTGTATTTTCCATGAAAAACAGCAACAAGACTAGAAGAAGACAGTAAGGGTGTCTTAGTCCTCCCTAGCATATTTTGACAACATTTTTTATTTCCATAATCCTTATCACATTTCTAGACTTCCTAGGTACATACATCCTAACTTGTTATTTAATTTTTTCATTTTCACTCATTATTTGGCTTGCATTACTAGGTTTTGTGAGTTGAATATCAAGTTGTTTTTTCCAATATTTTTCTTGGAGGTGAATCCTTCAAATCCTAAGGAATCTTCCTAGGTCTCCCTTGTTGAAAATTGATTCACCTTTGCATTGATAGCCAATCCAATTTGGATTCTATGTTTCATTGAATGAACTATCTCCCACTAAAGGAAAATCCAAGATTAGGGATTCCTTTCTTGTATTGTGAGTCCCCTTTTCCACCCCATTTTTCTAGCACATTTTTCCCATCTAATACCAATCCCCAAGAATTTGATCCAAGAATTCATTCTACCCCCTCACAACAACCCCATACTCCATCACAACCATATGAGGTAGAATATGTCATGAACAACCCATTTGGACTTACTAAAGAAGAAATCCTTGAGTACAAACAAGAACGTCAAGCCTTAGAAAAAGTAGCTCCAATTCCCCCATATTTTGTCATGCAAACTTCAACACAAGGCTTGACTTCATCCACCATTCAATAAACTCCATCTCTAGGGATAAAATTCAAACACAAACTTCTACTCTTGCAACTATCTTACTAAGTACTTTGGCCACACTCCTTTGAAAAGAAACACAATAGTGGGTACTTTTAACACTAACCTTTGGTACTCCTCCCATTCATGAACATCCCCTGCATCCACATAAGCCACTTATAATACATCACTCTACAACTACCTCAACATATCAAGCACAACCATCTTCATCCATCCCCACAAATACCACAAGTGTGCCCAACATCATGCAAGGTAGTGTGGACCAAGTATCTCTTATAGAACAATAGGAAAAATTTAATACCCTAACATAAAATCAATCCTTAAAATAACAAGGGAAATCTTCATCTTAACCATAATGAGTTCATCAAATCCTTCAATTACACAAAATACATCCATCCCATCCATCACCAACCCAAATCAAAACAACCCCTAGGTCATGAACCCCATAAACCAAGGTAATACCTTGGTCCCACCTCAAATACAACAAGGGAACCCTCTACCCATTGATCAAGGGAACCCTTTCAATCAATTTCAAGGTCTAAAGGTGCCATGGCCATAACAATACCAAATGGAACCATCATCATCTTTTCGCTTAGTCCCTCACATCATGAAAAATCAAATGAGACCTCAAATTTACATTCCTCTATCCCAATCCACCATATTTCAAGGAATGTTAAACCAATACAGCCCCCAACTACTCATCAACAACCTACAACCCTCTCAAACCATAAACACCCAAAACTCATCACAGATGTCCCAACAACCAAATAATCCTACATTTCAAGCACATGATCTAGCTCTACAACAAGCATAGTAGGCATACCAACAAGTTTTCCAACAACAATAGCAAGTATCCCTAACAGCACAACAACAACAATAGTAAGCAACCTTAGCAGTACAACAACAATAGCTAGCCCAACAAGCATCCTTAGCAATACAACAACAATAAAAAGTAGCCTTAGTAGTACAACAACCATAACAAGCCCAACAAGTAGCATTAACATCACAACAACAATAGCAATTAGAAAAGCAAGCCCTAGTGGCACAAAAACAACAACAGGCCCAACAACAAGCCCTAATAGCCCAACAACAACATGAATCAGCCTTAGTAGCACAACAATAGTAGAAAATGCAACAAGCATCCCTAGTGCCCCAACAACAACAAGCCCAATAGTATTCCCAACGACAATAAATGCTCGTGCAACAAAAATAATAGGGTTTATACTATAACCCTCCACAGAACATCATCAATGCAAACATGTTAGGAACATATATGCCTCCAGCACCATTCACCCCATCATATCAAAACCCCACATAAAACCCATCCACCATCCCACAATATGCAACATATGTTCCTCCACCAACCTCACAAGACAATGTAGCATCACAACTCAAGACATTAACACAAAAAATGCAATACATCCAAATGGGAAAAATAAAGAAGCTCCATACACAACAAAATCTATGTCCATATCCATTCAATAAAAACATTGCAATGGTACCTTTCCCTCTTGGTTTTGAGGTCCCTAAATTTGATAAATACAAAGGGAGAGGAAATCATGTGGATCACATTAATGAATTCAAGGTCATGTGTATGGAGGTGGCCTACAATGATTCTTATTTGGTGTGCCTCTTTCCATGAAGCTTGATAGGCCCAACCATCAACTAGTTTTCCAGTTGCCTCTGAGTATAAAAACCTTCCAAGAAATCACTAATAAATCCATAGATAACTTCTCCTTAAACCTTGACATGGATTTCAACCTAGAATAATTATACACTCTCAAACAAAAAAAAGGAGAATATTTCACTAATTTCTTACAACGATGGAGGAAAAGGGCTAATAAAATCAAGTGGCCCATTCCTAACTAGCAACAAGTGGGGATTACCATAGCGAATGTTGATCCCAATCTATCCTTCCACTTGAAGATACAATGCATTACCACTTATGATGAGTTTTTCCCTAGAGCCCTCAACATTGAGCATGCTCTAATCTCACAGGGAAATGTGCAAGCATACAAAGACAACCGTCCATCAACTAGCTCAAGTGACACACCTTGAGTCTGGGCTAAGAACAAGAACATGAAAAATGATGGCGTGGTAGATGCTAAGGTGGTCCTAAGTGATCAAAGGCCAAACACCAATCAAATGACCAACACTCAAACAATTGTACAAAAAAATACACCATCATCTCAAAATAATCAATCCAATAACACTAAAATACAACAAAAATGAATCCCTAATAGGAATAACTATCCAAATGGAAATACACACAGTTGTAAAAATGTATTGAAACAATCATGCAAAAATTGGTAGAGTTGAGCTTGATTATTCTTCCTAATTTCCAAAACTACCAAGAACCACAAGATAAACCACCTTGGTACAACGAGAATGATTTTTGTGACTTTTACAAAATCAAAGGACACAAAACAAAAAACTGCATGTGATTAAACAATTTCATCCAAGATCTTATCGACAATGGAGACATATCTATTGAGGTACTAGTGGCTAACAAAGATCTTAAAATATACAAAAACTCAATACCAAATCATGACAAAAGGAAACAATAATGGAAAAGGTAAGGATTACATAAATGTGCAACATGTCTACTCCAATGTGCTCACCTCTTGTGATAATGTTGTAATAGTTGTCACCATCAAAGGACCTAGTGCAGAGTGTGGAGGGACCACATGATGTGGAAATATTACCATCCAAGGAGTTTCATCCCAACCTAGGGCACAACCTACTTTTCCAACATTAAACCCTAGCAATTTATACAGTCTCCTAGATCACCTCAAGAAGACCCCCATGTAGATTTATATTCTATAGCTATTGAGGCTATCCCCTACATGTAGGGAAATCCTATAGAAAGCTTTATCCATGTCATATGTCCCTAAGGATATGGATACATAGTAGTTTCAAGCTATGGTAGGACATATCACTATCCATCATCTTCTCACCTTCTCAGAACAATACCTACCATCACAACCATCTCATAATTGTGGTTTACACCTTGAGGTAATTATTCATAAGAACAAGGTTAAAAGAGTCTTATTAGATGGAGGTGTTGGTTTGAACATTTGCACCCTTCATTTGGTCAAGAACTTGGGATATTCAAAGGATGCTATTGAGAAAGCAAAGAGTACCACCATTAGAGCATATGATAATCAAGAGTGGGTATCACAAGGAATCATCACACTACCCATCCAAGTGGGACCTATCATTGCTAAGACAACATGCCAAGTGTTAGACCTTGATCTACCCTACAACATCTTGCTTGTTCGACCATGGATTCATGCCCCAAAAGTTGTAGCTTCAACCTATCATCAATGTGTAAATTTTCCTTTTGAGGACAAAGAAGTTACCATCCATGGTGATCCTAAGCCTTTTTACTATTGTAAGAACCTTGAGGCCAAGTTTTACAAAATACCCCAAATCCCTAAAAATGATGAAGGGACTGCACCCTCCTCATTTTTTGACCCATCATCCCTTGCATCTACCTCAAAAACAAAAAAACCCATTGTACATAACTTTTCCAACATCAAAGCAATGATCCAAGATGATGGTTTTGGAGATTATAAGCTAACAAAGGACACTTTTGTGTTGGGATAGCTACCTCTTTCTCCCAAATCTCATTTGGAACCTGCACCTATCAACAAAGTTTCTAAAACATTAAAGATGGAATCTACCACCTTCACCAAGTGGGGAGATTTGAACAAAGAAGATGTCAATGAGGAGGATATCTCTAAACTACTTTATCAAGATGACTGACACATACACGTTCCACCTATGGAAGATAAAAATAAATATTTTTAACTAATGAAGGGATGTGGATACAAAAAAATGAGAAACTAGGTCAAAATTATAATGGCTTGCATGAACCCCTCATTCCTGAGAAACGTCTCAAGAATATTGTCCTAGGATGCACTACTAGCAAGGTTACCCTTATTGGTAAAGGTACTTTCACTAAATGGGTTGAGGATTCCTCTTGGTTATCGACATTGCATGATACTACCCTAGATGGCTTCCCCCTTGACGTTGATGATCTATTTGAGAATAACTTTCTTTTCATGATATCCACAACATCTTTTACCCCAAACAATCAAACCACTAAAACAAGCCTAGTATATCCTCAACTCATCAACTAGGACCAACAAGGACCACTGATTTTGGATTTATTTGAAAAATGATGAAGTAATCTCAAAATTCATGGGAATCTATGACAAATTACCATGGTAAAATCACAAAGTTGGTTTTGATATAGAGCTATAAACATAGGTGTACTATGGGGAGACGATTGAATCCTTCAGTCACAAAATTAACGACATGCAAATAACATGTAGATCTTTGAGTGAAAACCACACTATGGTAATTTTTGATCCTAAAATAGTAAAAATAAAGGATGCATTTGAGGGTGAAAAACTCTTTGAGGTTCCCAAGGATGAGGGATTCAATCTCCCTCCTAGTGCAATGCATCCAAAAAATTCAACAGTGCTAGTAGAAAGGGCCACCCCCATGAATGTGGGAATAGAAAAGGTGTCAAAGATAACTTTTTATGTCCAATGTTCCTAAAAGAGTGAAGAACCAACTTTGCATGGTCATCCATAGATATGCTAGAGCTTGATCCGGAAGTGGTTGTGCATCACTTTATCATCTATCCTGAGGCTTAACCAATGAAGCAAAAATTAAGAAAAATGCACCCTCAAATAGCACTCTTGGTGAAACTTAAGTTACAAAAGCTTCTTGATATCAGATTTATCTAAATGATTGATTATCCTGAGTGGGTTTCCAACCTAGCACCAGTCTCCAAACCCACTAAAGGCATCAAAATATGCATGAATTTTAGAGACTTGAACAAAAAGGTCTGAAGGATGATTTCCATCTACCTAACATCGACATCATCATTGATTTAATAGTTGGACATGAAATGCCATCACTCATGAATAGTTTTTTAGGCTATAATCAAATCATGATCACCAAGGAGGATCAACAAAAAACTACGTTCACCTGTCTATGGGGAACATATTGTTGGAACATGATGCCATTTGGGCTGAAGAATGTAGGAGCAACTTATCAAAGAGAAATGGCTCTCATCTTTCATGACATGATCCACAAAATAGTCAAAGACTATGTGGATGATATTTTTGCAAAATCAAAGAAAAGGAGTGAGCACATAGAGGTATTGGGACCCATCTTCGACAAGCTCAAAGAGTATAAGGTATGGCTAAACCCAAAAAAGTGTCTTTGTCATTACATCAAGGAAGCTTCTTGGATACATCGTGTCACAAAGAGGGATATATAATGATCTAGAAAAGTTAAAATCCATCCTAGACATGGAACCACCACAAACATTGAAATAGATGAGAGGGTTACATGAAAGGTTGGAATCCATTAGAAGGTTCATAGCACAATTATCAGACAAAATCCATCCTTTCTCTCATGTTCTCCACAAAGGAATAACTTATAAGTGGGATGAGAAGTGTGACAAAGCCTTCAAGTAGATCAAGGAATATCTATTGACACCTCTAGTTCTCATGTTGTCGATATAAAACAAGCCAAAAGGGTAATGATCTTAACTTAATTTTACATAGATCATATGGAGCACAAGGCAATAAAAGGATGAGTAATCATATACCAACTGGTAGACAAACCTATATATGTAGAAAATTCTTTGATATCTAAATTCCTTGACAAATCAGTGTTCCTTGTCAATATAACATATCAGTGGTACTTTTATGGATCATTTACCCAACATGGATTAGGGGTGGGTATTCTCTTTATCACCCCTCAAGGTGATTACATTCCAAAGTCATATCGGCTATCATTTCCCTATACTAATAATATTTTTGAGTATGAAGTATTAATCATGGGTCTAAGGATAGCAATTCAATGGAAAATATAAGAGTTGAAAGCCTATGGGGACTCATAGTTGGTTATAAACCAAGTCAATGATGACTACCAAACTAAGAATGATAAAAATCACTCCTTACAAGAATATGGTAGAAAATCTCAAGGACCTTTTCATTGATATAACTTTTGATAAAATTCCTTGCATGAACAACCAACTAGTAGATGTCATGGAAACAATTGGATCATTGTAAGACTTTCCACACAACATCCTTCAATGTGAATTATTGGTAGAACAAATTCTTGTACTGGGTTTCAAAATCCTAGAATATGAATTTACGTGTGTCATTGTTGGTCCTGGTTCCCCATGGTATCATGATATATTCACCTAACTTAGTAGAGGAACCCTCCCATTTGATATCACCTCCAATCTTAAAAAGACCTTTGTTAAAAAGGCATCTTGATTTATGATCCTAGGTGATACCTTATACCACTGAAGCATTGAGGGGACATTGCTACAATGTCTTAACCAAGAGAAATCCTTGACTACCTTAACAAAAGTACACAATGGCATATGTGGTTCCCATTCTAGTGGTATGAATTTAGCTAAGAAACTATTGAGGATGAGGTATTACTAGCCAACCATGGAAAGAGAAGCCCATCAATATGTGAAAAAGTGTGTCTAGTTTCAACAACATGAAGATCTTATTCATGCTCCAGCTCAGGAGTTACAACCAATAGTCACACCTTGGCCTTTCTCTTAGTGGTGGCTTGACCTCATTAGAAAAATTACTCCAAATTCATCTAACGACCACAAGTTCATCATAACAACCACTAAATACTTTACCAAGTGGGTTAAAGCCATCCCTATGTCCTACATAATGGGGAATAAAATTCCCAAATTGATCTTGAATTACCTTATCTGTCATTATGGTGTTCTACAAGCCCTTATTTCAGATAACAAAACACCCTTCAAGAATCAAGATGTGAAAGAGTTGTGTAAATAATTTAACATCCATCATCGATTATCTACCTTGTATTACCCCCAAGTAAATTTTTAAGCTAAGGCTACAAATAAGAACATTCTAAAGATCCTAAAGAAAATGGTCAATGAAGCTAGTCGTGATTGGCATATGTTGTTAAATCCCACCCTATGGGCCTATCAAACTAGTATCCGCACACCTATAGGTGAAACCCCTTTCTCCTTGGTCTATGGATCAAAATCCATTCTACCTACTAGGGTTGAGCTTCCTTCACTACGAATGTCACTACAAAATCTAATAATTGCTGAAGAGTACATATTATCTTGGCTAAATGAGTTAGAATCCATGGATGAGTCTCATCTTGATGCCCTTAATCATTTGCAAGCATAACAAAACTGACTAAAATGGAGCTATAACAAGAAGATCAAGAGTTGGTCTTTCTAGGTAGGGGATCTTGTTCTCAATCAGAATCAAAAAAATCTTCCAGATTAGGATAATAAAGGAAAGTTTGAGCCTAATTGTTTAGGTCCATTGGTCATCATAGCAAGCTATGGATCAAGAGCATATCAATTATAAATTCTTGAATGTGAACCCTTGAAGGAACCAACCAATATTCTACATATTAAAAAGTTTTATGCCTAGGCCTAAGGGGTGTAAATTGAAAATACAAAAAATATCAAAAAATGGTCAAATGTAGTACCCCTCCATTTATGCTTATGCTTTCTGTTGCTATGTTTTCACATTGTTAGACCTATGATGTTGTGTTGGATATTTTGATCGATGGTTTTGAGTGATAGTGGATTATTTTGTGACATGATGATACTTTGTTTGATGATTATTGATTTCAGACATGATATGATTTAGCATAGATGTTATTTTCAGTTGATCATTAACATGTACATGCTTATGATGGAATAACAATATTTATTTTGTCAGTTTGTTGTGAAGTGTATTAGTGTGGAGAACGGAATCACATCACTCGCTTGCGAGTGCCCTATGATATCCGTGATTTTCTCCACATGGTGTGCCTGTTTAATGCTTTATATAGATATATGTATGCACGTTATTTGTTTGGTTGCAGGATTTGCAGGTACATGACACCGACTCCACCTGTGTAATTAGGTCTGAGCATGTCAAGACTCAACGGATACGTTGATCGGGAGATAGTAGTCTGGTTTACCCTAGCCTAGTCTTTAATCCTGGTCATAGTACTTTGTTTGTTTTCAGTTTTGAGTCATAGGTTGTATTGTATTTTATGTTGGTTAAATCGTTTTGAAAAGGTAAATTTGGTTAAATTTTAATGTTGGAATATTGTGTTTTAAATTATTGATATTTAATTAATGTTTAAATGTAGTAGAAATTACTTGCTTAATAATTTAATCCATTAATTAGCTTATTTGGTTAAATAGTTGATCTTAAAAAAAAGGATTAAACTATTTTAATTAAATAAATAAATTAATTATATTAAATTATTAAGTGTGAAATTTATATTGCATTTGAAAATTAATTAAATTGTGGAAAGTTAGAAAATAAAATAAAATAAAAATAAAATGCATGTATATTAAAATTGAGTTTTGTAAAATTTTAATTAAATAAAATTGGCATGCAAGATTTGAATTGGCAAAAATTGCCGAGAAGTGGAGAAGATATTCTCATAACCACTTCTCGACAAGTGTGCGAGTGCTTTTATGAGGTTGTTGAAAAATTTGTTACGGGAGGTTATTGTGGATCTCGGGAAATCACAGAGGTTGTTGAAAATTTTTCACGGGGAAA